>WNWK01001205.1:0-310135 GCA_009830355.1 Cherax destructor | reverse complement strand
GATCTGTCCAAACTCTCCTTTCTTAATTTATTTTCATCTTATGCATTGCTGATAGTCTTCTTGTACTCCATCTACCCCTTACTCTTACTTTAGAAACCCTAAATAATGAGCTGACATTTCTGTTATTATTATAATCAAATAGAAGCGCTAAACCACAGGGTCATACAGCGACATTTCTGTTGCTCCTCTAAAAATGCACATCCATAAGTCTGCTCATTACCCTTTTGTCTACTAATACATAGCCTAACAAGCTGTTATCATTGCACTATATCATATCTCTTATACTTACAAGTAATGTCTACTACCAAATCCCTATATGTACACAACTCGTTAAGGGCCCCATTATCATTTATCCTTGGTACTCCAAACTTACTACACCATTAGTTGGGGGTAATCTGAATTGTGATGTCATCACACTTCTGGTAAGATGGTGATTGAATGGACAAGTATAACTAAATATCAAAGATAAATTCAATAGGGACTGAACCCCCTGGCTATGCATGTGTATCCAGCATGCTAACCACTGAGCAAAGTTGGTTACAAGAAAGAGTAGCAACCTGTCTTATACAGTCAATGTCTGCAGGTGTCACCAGCTACAACATGAACTACAATTTTTTATAGCTCAACTTTTACCAACACAAGTAGAGCTCTAGCTCAAGGCCCTTTAATGCTAGTGTCAATGTTCTTGGAAAAATTGTAATGGATGATTATAACTAAATATGCACAGTGTGCACAGCCACAGTTTCAATCCCCACCCAATTTATCTTTGATATGTACGTATTAGATAAGGCAAATCTTTATCCATAGCTCATCTTACTGCAGACACCACCATCTCATCGAGGTATTATACAGTGCAACACTATTCTATTTCTGTTGTATTAACATTTCTGTATTTGCTGGTACCTATAGGAATGCATTTCTCACAAATTTGAAGAAGTTACTGTATTACGTAATGCATACTGAGACTCGCTACTACTGTCAGGGGTTAAAGACACTAGATTATTATAATAAAGTTAGGCACTGAACCCAAAAGGGTCATACAGTACCATGCTCTCCCATCTTTGCATCGAGCAACTACAGTGCCCTATTTAAATTACCTATTGATCTTGTGCCATGAAGTTGAACACACAAGTAATTTTTATTAAACTTGTTCTGTTGTTCCATTAAGAGTAAAGCTCCCACGAGTGATTTAGTGCCTCCAGATTAGTTACAGTAAATTAGATCACAGCTTAAAATCAAAGGAGCTCATTTCTGGAGTGGAATCACAGTCAGTGGCCTCCACTCCATTACAACAGATATTAGAGCCAGGAAAAAAAGACCCCCCCCCCCATACCACCAATCCAACTACATTCATCTTTGCTAATATACAGGGTCTAAAGCCAGCAACAAACAACAAGGTACCTTATGCATTGCACTAATGCTTTTACAAATATGTCAATTTGCTCATTGTATCATAATACAGTGGACCCTCGGTTAACGAAAAAACTTCATCCCAGAAGCCTGCTCAAGTGCCATTACCGAACGAATTTACTTCCTTAAGAAATAATGTCACGTAGGTTAGTCTATTTCATACCCCCAAAAATACACTTCCACATGCACTTACAATATTTACTTACATAATTGTACGATTTCCCGGGGTGTTCGTTAACTGAGGGTCCACTGTACTGTATATTGTAATTAGTGTGTGTGTTAGTTACCATTTTGTCCAGGGCACATGTCGATTAGACACTAGGCCTGTTGTATATTTGTGATATATAAAATTAATTTAGTTTATCTTATTTTCATTTCACCATTTTCTACTGTAATAACTATTACAATCTTCTCTAGACACTGCTGTATAATCCCTACGGGTTTAATGCTCCCCCACGATTATAATCCTCTAGACACTAACGTCTTTTCACAATTCTAGTCATAAATCATTTCAGATTTCCTCTTTTAATCATTGGTCTAATGATGTATTTTCTCTTCCTCTTTATATTTGGGTATTCTCTTTGTTCATATGAAATTTCTCATTCTCTACATATGCTTTATCTGTCTAAATACAATGCTTTTTTTGTCATGTGTACCATTTTTTTCTTATTTTATCTATTATTATTCTGTCCACACTTAGCTCAAAAGCCACAATTACAATTATTGGGGAGCGCTAAACCCGTAGGATTATACAGAAGCATATTACACATCCTTATCATTACATTTTTTCACGGATTTTTAGATTGTGCATATTCTACAGCCTTCATCTAATGGGAGGTCTTTGATGCTTCTCCAGTGCTCTCTGTTATTTTGAAAAGCTGATCCAATCACCCCCCTCCTCCCATTAATTTCACTATTTACATCTGTCATTCCCTTATTTCCACTTAGCTATAAACAGGACCTTCCATACTCAGATAAATTTCCTTGTAGTAAATTCTACAGCAACACTTTAATAAGATCAGTCTAGTACTGTAGTAGTCTGCAAACTGCAAGACTAGATAGGAGATACAAAGCAGTTAAAATTATATACTAAAATATATGGGCACTATACCTGTGCAATCTTGTCAAGCAGGCAGGTGGTGTTGCAGCTGACTAAGATATTCCCTGGGTAGTAGCAAGACCCAGAATGGTCTTGCCCAGTGGCAACTACAGCAGAGGGAGTTCCATAATTATATATTGTGTATGCCATCAGTAATCAAGATGTCACTGTTGCAGCTAGCTTGAGATGCTCATTAGTGAAATCTAGAATAGTCTTGTCTGGCAGCAGACAGCTATAGCAACAGGGATGATCCCCAAAACTTGCAAGCCTGTCTAGCTGTAGCTCTCTCTCTCTCAAGCCCAGCCTCACTCCAACATTTGCTACAATTTGTCAATTTATTAAACAAACACTAAAGCAATTTCAATTTTGTATTCATTTCTCGATATTTTCCAACTACAGTACTAAAATAATACTCCCATTTTCTTTACATACTGTTCCTTTTTTATGAACATTATGAGGAAAAAACAAAGGAGCATAAATACATATATGATGCTTATTTCACTCACAGACCAAATTATATTTATTGCATTTGAGCAATTGCCCAGCTAAAAAAAATACAAGGGGTTGACGTTGTCAAAATAGTGGTTAGTTAATCAGAAACACAAATTTATAAGGCCTTAATTTATGGAATGCCAAAGAATCTTACCTATTTATACTACCTGTTATTAGATATTCAAACTACTCCAGGATGTGTTATTCGATTGATTTGGATGTCCTTAATTACCACTCTTTCATTGTTAGTGTTCATTATGGCATGTCACGTACGTTTGTATTATAATTTTATACATTTTCTTGTTCTACACAGTAAACCCTCAATGTAATGAATGATTTGGAAACAAAGTCAGTTGGTTGTAGAATTACTTGTCCAGTATTTATGATCTTGACAAAAACAAATTCTATCCACCATAATCACGTTTATGGTCACCCTTTCCCTCCATTAGTCCATTAAATCAAGGGTTTACTGTATTTGGAAGTTTATATTGCAATAAATATTACTAAACAAACATTTTCTTGTTCTATGTTTAAAAGGTTTTATCACAGTATAGGTTACACATATTTTAAGAAAAAGAGGATAAATAACTATACAAGATATTATGTAGGGCAAAATGACAGTAATTTGTTGGACTACATATTGGTAGATAAAAGACTGTTGGGTAGACTTCAGGATGTACATGTTTATAGAGGGGCCACAGATATATCAGATCACTTTTTAGTGAGAGTAAAAGGTAGACAGGATACAAGGAGAATGGAAACAGCAAGCAAGAGAGAAGTGAAGATTTATAAACTAAAGCAGGCAGCTGTTTGGGTAAGATATAAACAACTGTTGGAGGACAGATGGGCTAGTGAGAGTATAGGCAGTGGGGTAGAAGAGGTATGGGGTAAGTTTAAGAATACTATATATAGTGTTAGTGTTCAGCAGAAGTTTGGTTATAGGAAAGTGGGTGTGGGAAGGAAGAGCGATTGGTGGAATGATGTAAAGAGAGAAGAAAGAGAGAAAAGTTAGCATACGAGTTTTTACAAAGTAGAAGTGATGTAAGGAGGGAGGAGTATATGGAGAGAAAAAGAGACGTTAAGAAAGTGGTGAAGCAATGTAAAAAGAGAGCAAATGAGAGGGTGGGTGAAATGTTATCAACAAATTTTGTTGAAAATAAGAAAAAGTTTTGGAGTGAGATTAATAAGTTGAGAAAGCCTAGGAAAAGAATGGATTTGTCAGTTAAAAATAGGAGAGGAGAGTTATTAAATGGAGAGTTAGAGGTATCGGGAAGTTAGAGGGAATATTTTGAGGAATTGTTAAATGTTGATGAAGATAAGGAAGTTGTGATTTTGTGTATAGGGCAAGGAGGAATAACATCTTATAGGAGTAAGGAAGAACCAGTTGTGAGTGTGGGGAAAGTTTGTGAGGCAGTGAGTAGAATGAAAGGGGGTAAAGCAGCTGGGATTGATGGGATAAAGATAGAAATGTTAAAGACAGGTGGGGATATAGTTTTGGAGTGGTTAATGTTTTTATTTAATAAATGTATGGAAGAGGGTAAGGTACCTAGGGATTGGCAGAGAGCATGCATAGTTCCTTTGTATAAAGGCAAAGGGGGACAAATGAGAGTGTAAAAATTATAGGGGAATAAGTCAATTGAGTATACCTGGTAAATTGTATGGTAGTTATTATTGAAAGAATTAGGAGTAAGATGGAGAGCAGGATAGCAGATGAACAAGGAGGCTTTAGGAAGGGTTGGGGGTGTGTAGACCAAGTGTTTGCAGTGAAACATTTAGATAAGAGTAAAGAGGTGTTTGTGGCATTTATGGATTTGGAAAAGGCATATGATAGGGTGGATAGGGGGGCAATGTGGCAGATGTTGCAAATGTATGGAATAGGATGTAGGTTATTGAAAGCGGTGAAAAGTTTTTACAAGGATAGTGAGGCTCAGGTTAGAGTATGTAGGCGAGAGGGAAATTATTTCCCAGTAAAAGTAGGCCTTAGACAGGGATGTGTGATGTCACCGTGGTTGTTCAATATATTTATAGATGGAGTTGTAAGAGAAGTAAATGCTCGGGTGTTGGCAAGAGGTGTGGGGTTAAAAGATAAAGAATTAACACAAAGTGGGAGTTGTCACAGTTGCACTTTGCTGATGACACTGCTTTTGGGGGATTCTGAAGAGAAGTTGCAGAGGTTGGTGGATGAGTTTGGTAGGATATGCAAAAGAAGGAAATTAAAAGTGAATATAGGAAAGAGTAAGGTGATGAGGATAACAAAAAAATTAGATAACGGAAGATTGGAGGGAGAGAGTATGGAGGAGGCGAATGTGTTCAGATATTTGGGAGTGGATGTGTCAGCAGATGGGTATATGAAGGATGAGGTGAATCATAGAATATCCGAGGGGGAAAAAGGTGAGTGGTGAACTGAGGGCTTGTGGAGACGGAGAACTTTATCCATGAAAGCAAAGACTGGAATGTATGAGAGTATAGTTATACCAACACTCTTGTATGGGTGTGAGACATGGGTTGTGAATGTTGCAACAAGAAGGCTGGAGGCAGTGGAGATGTCATGTCTGAGGGCAATGTGTGGTGTGAATATAATGCAGAGAATCCGTAGTTTGGAGATTAGGTGAGGTGGGTCAACAGGAAGGGTGGTGAAGTGGCGATGTATGTCAGAGATAATTTAAATTGTTGTTAGACAAGTCTAGTGACTTTCTTGATACGGTTCAGGATTGTTTTTTAAAACAGTTTGTGACAGAACCAACTAGAGGTAGCAACTTGCTTGATTTGGTTCTTGCTAACAAAGAATCACTAATTAATAATCTTGAGGTTAATGAAGAGCTTGGGGAAAGCGATCACAAATCACTTAGTTTCAATATATCATGGAATTACCCAGGTAACTGCAATCAAGTCTCTCTTCCAGACTTTCGCTTAGCCGACTTCATGGGGCTGAGAAATTACCTAGGTGGGCTAAATTGGGATGACCTGACTATAGGTCAGGTAGGTGGGTTTAGTTGCCAATATGACGTTTTCCAGAGCGTAGTTCTAGCTGCCCAGACAACGTTTGTTCTGAGTAGGGAAATTAGATCTAACAAAAATGATCCTAAATGGATGAACAATAGATTAAAACATCTCATTGGTCAAAAGAGAGGCATATATAGGCATATCAAAAGAGGGGATGGACAGATAAGAAATCAATATTTTTAATTAAAGAGAAATAAAAAAAAGGAACAAGAAAAGCAAAAAGGGATTATGAGGCTAAGGTCGCAAGGGATTCGAAGACTAACCCAAAAGGGTTCTTTCAGGTATACAGAAGTAAGATTAGGGACAAGATAGACCCACTTAAGAGTAACTCAGGACAGATCACGGACAGTGATAAGGATGTGTGTGAAATTTTCACTACTTACTTCCTCTCAGTATTTACTCAGGAAGATACTAGCGGAATTCCAGAAATAATAAATTATGTTGAACAAGAAGATAATAGACTATGCTCGATTGGGGTAACTAATGACATGGTCCTCAGACAAATAGATAATTAAAACCTAACAAATCCCCAGGCCCTGATGAACTGTTTGCAAGAGTTTTAAAGGAATGTAAAGAGGAACTTAGCAAACCTTTGGCAAATCTTTTCAATATATCACTACAAACTGGCATAGTGCCAGACAAGTGGAAAAGGGCAAATGTAATACCTATTTACAAGGCAGGTGACAGGTCCTTAGCTTCGAACTATAGACCAATAAGCCTTACCTCCATAGTTGGTAAATTTATGGAATCAATAATTGCCGAGGCAATTCGTAGCCATCTTGAAAGGCATAAATTGATTAATGAATCTCAACACGGTTTTACCAAGGGGCATTCCTGTCTTGCGAATTTACTAACTTTTTTCACTAATGTGTTTGAGGTAGATCATGGTAATGAATATGATATTGTGTATATGGACTTCAGTAAGGCTTTCGATAAAGTTCCACATCAGAGGCTACGTATTGATGAAACTTAAGGCACACGGAATAGGAGAAATTTTTTCCTGTGTAGAGGCATGGTTGACTAATAGGTGGCAGAGTGTTTGCATAAATGGGGAGAAATCAGAATGGGGGCACATCTCAAGCGGTGTCCCACAGGGGTCAGTCATGGGCCCCCTGTTGTTTACAATTTACATAAATGACATAGATGAGGGAATAAATAGCAACAAGCAAATTTGCTGATGACACCAAAATAGGCCGTCCAATTCATTTTAATGAGGACATTAGAACACTCCAGGATGATTTGAATAGACTGATGCAGTGGTCGGAGAAGTGGCAGATGCAGTTTAATGTAGACAAATGCAAAGTTCTAAATGTTGGGCAAGACAATAACCATGCCACATATAAACTGAATAATGTAGATCTTAATACTTGTGATTGCGAGGATTTAGTTCTGGTTAGCAGTAATCTGAAACCAAGACAACAGTGCATAAGTGTTTGCAATAAAACTAACAGAATCCTTGGCTTCATATCAAGAAGTATAAATAATAGAAGTCCTCAGGTTATTCTTCAACTCTATATATCTTTGGTTAGGCCTCATTTAGATTATGCTGCACAGTTCTGGTCACCGTATTACAGAATGGATATACTAAATGTACTGGAAAACGTACAGAGGAGGATGACAAAGTTGATCCCATGTATCAGAAATCTTCCCTATGAGGATAGACTGAGGGCCTTGAATCTGCACTCTCTAGAAAGGCGTAGAAGTAGGGGGATATGATTGAGGTGTATAAATGGAAAACAGGAATAAATAAAGGGGATGTAAATAGCGTGCTGAAAATATCCAGCCAAGACAGGACTCGCAGCAATGGTTTCAAGTTGGAAAAGTTAGTATTTGTCAGAGGGCTGAAGAGGGGTTGTTGAGGTGGTTTGGTCATTTAGAGAGAATGGATCAAAGTAGAATGACTTGGAGAGCGTATAAATCTGTAGGGGAAGGAAGGCGGGGTAGGGGTCGTCCTTGAAAAAGTTGGAGGGAGGGGGTAAAGGTTGTTTTGTGGGCGAGGGACTTGGACTTCCAGCATGTGTGAGCGTGTTAGATAGGAGTGAATGGAGACGAATGGTTTTTGGGACCTGACGAGCTGTTGAAGTGTGAGCAGGGTAATATTTTGTGAAGGGATTCAGGAAAACCAGTTAATTGATTTAGTTGGACTTGAGTCCTGGAAATGGAAAGTACAATGCCTGCACTTTAAAGGAGGGGTTTGAGATATTGGCAGTTTGGAGGGATTTTCTGAACTGTCATATCTTAGCGCCTTTGCAAAGAGTGATTACAAGTATGTGTGAGTGAGGTGAAAGTGTTGAATGATGACAAAAGTATTTTCTTTTGGGGATTTTCTTTCTTTTTGGGTCACCTTGCCTCGGTGGGAGATGGCCGACGTGTTGAAAAAAAAAAATAGAAAGATTTGGAGACTGGGGGGCAAGGGGTGTTAAATCTCAAAAATATTGGTCGTCTTGTCCTGGAACTCAGCAAATGTAATTTGCTGGGGTATCCCTTGAGTCATACCAAAAGGTATGCCTCAAGGGAATACCAGTTACCTGCAATGACTATGCAGTGAAGTCTCTCGATAGAAGGGTAGAGAGAGAAGGCATTTTCTTAAATTTTTATTGATTTATTCAATCATCAGAACCTTCATCAACATTTTCAGTTCCAAGTCCTTTGAATGAAGCAACAGGCACAAATGTAACTAGAGTGTAGAAGGGATGTGTTGAATCTTCATCTTCATTACGACGACGTGAGAGACGAACACGAATCCGGAAAGGAACATTCCTGAAAGAAATTTCATCTGTAAATACAATTAAAAAAAATTTTTTTGTTACTGAATCTTCCTGAATTAGCTTTATGTACCTCATTTGTGCATACGTACTTTTAAAGCTTTTATTTTCTGTGTGAAGACTATTGGGTATTAACCCTTTGGGGGTCCAAGGGGGGTCTCTGAAACTCGTTCTCAGGGTCCACGAATTTAAAAAAAAATAAAAAATTATTTTTTCTTATGGAATGATAGAGAATCTTTTTCCGATCATAACGCCACAAAATTATGAAATTTGATCGAAAACTAACGGAATTATGCTTTGCGAAGTTTGCGGTAGCCATGACACTTACGCATCGGCGATTTCGCCCACTTCGAGCCCTATTTTCGGCACATCGCAATGTTTCAGTCTACTAAAATTATAGCTATTTCGCTAGAACTCCATTCCTTCTATCGATTGAGTACAAGAAACAGCCTATTTACCAATTTCAACTACCCAAAATAGTGGTCAGAAAATGGCAATTTGGCCAATTTCACACAAATTTCAAACGATGCCAATTTCAAAATAGGATCCATAATAAACAAGACAGACATTCCTGGCACTAAAATAACATCTTCTCTGTTCATTAGTTACATCTCAAGGCCCCTCTTACATTACTTTTGCATTCCATTTTGAATTTTTATTCTAAAAAAAATAAAAGATTTATTGTTATGTATACAACTGCATCATTGTAAAAATGGTATAAATAATATCAGAGCACTTGTGCATGAATATCAGACTCGCCAGTTGATGTGTATTGGACGCATGGCTTGATTTGTTTACTCTTGAACATCGTCAAAAATCGAACATTTTTGCTACTTTGAGCTCAATTTCAAAGTACTTGTTATTGACAAACCAATCAAAATCATCTCTATTTCTGTAATATATCTTCCATTCTATCAAATAAGAACAAGAAAACGAGAATACAACAATAAATACTATACGAAAATAGACTGCAAAGTCGCTGTTTTAAATAAAAAAACACGGTCAGAGTTTTTTTTTCCTCATTATGCACTGTGTGGTGCAGGAATTTTTTTTATACTGCGCACACTGACCCATTCTATCACATCTAGGCCTAACAGCCTGTTTCTGCTTGATTTGAGGGCGCTAGAATTTAGGCGTACTAGTACGTCAATAACCCCAGTGCGTAAGACGTACTAGTACGACCAAAACCCCGAAAGGGTTAATATAATGATCTCACTGACACAAGACCACTCAATGGTAAGTGGAAGATCCAGTCATTGCTCAAATTATAATTATTGTACATTCTTTTTCTTTCTTTCAACATGTTGGCCGTTTCCCATCGAGGCAGGGTGGCCCAAAAGGAAAAACGAAAGTTTCTCCTTTACATTTAGTAATATATATGGAGCCAAGCTTCTGAATATCATATCTGGAAAATCAGCTCGAGCACAGCACCATAATTCAGAAGTCATGAATCAGGAAGCCAAGCTTATGCTGCCACAACAGCCAATTCACATGCACAGAACTTGGCTATGGAGAGGATTCAGTAACTAAATAAAAACTTACTAAAGTCAAAAAAACTGATATTTAAACAAATATCAACAAACTCAGTTGTAAATTATTTATTTAGGTGTATGAGCCCAGCAATAGTATAACTGACAGTTCTATTATGACCCTTTAACCATCCTATAATACAACAGTTTTTAACATGAGTCCTTTACCTTATGAACATACCTAGGTACTTTCATATTTCTGTTTTAAATTAGTGTTTTTACAATATCTCTGCAATTTTTAACACACCAGCCATCTCCTGAAGTTGGGTGACCCCAAAATAAGATACACATTAACCATCACTTGATTGCTGTCTTATCAGAAGTGTGAAGACATAATTCAAACAACCCTTTGAACTACAGTATCTCCACCTCTCCTTCAGAGTGTGGGCACTGTACCTCCTATAACCAGGACAAGTCTAGCAACTTTTTTCCCCTGAATTCTTTCATATTACCTTGCTCATGCTCCAACATGTCAAGCTATAAAACCATTTACCCCCACTCCACTTAACATGTTTACACAAACCTGCTGAATGCTCAAGCCCCCTAGCATTTAAAATGTTCTTTATCCCTTCCTCCAACACTTCCCAGACTAATTTACGACCACAATAGAGTAAAATATACAGAAATAAACCATTTTACATTGACAAGTTGCAGCAGAACCCATATCATAATTCATTCTAAGTCATAAGTAACGAATCTCTGCCAAATTTAAAATTGACTGACAAAACATTGTACAACCACTGCTGACAGCAGCTAGATACAGTATCCAAAATCAAATTACAGTACAGTACTGTATTTGTGATGTAGAAAATGACACCTAAACAAGCATTATTTAAAAAGTACTGGAGTTTACCTGGAGAGAATTCCAGCGGTCAATGCCCCCGCGGCCCGGTCTGTGACCAGGCCTCATATTGGACCAAAGCCTGATCAACCAGGCTGTTACTGCTGGCCGCACGCAGTCCAACGTACGAGCCACAGCCTGGCTGGTCAGGTACCGACTTTAGGTGCCTGTACAGTGCCTGCTTGAAGACAGCCAGGGGTTTGTTGGTAATCCCCCTTATGTATGCTGGGAGGCAGTTGAACAATCTTGGGCCCCTGACACTTATTGTGTTGTCCCTCAACGTGCTAGTGGCACCCCTGCTTTTCATTGGGGAGATGTTACATCGCCTGCCGAGTCTTTTGCTTTCGTAGGGAGTGATTTTCGTGTGCAAGTTTGGTACTAATCCCTCGAGAATTTTCCATGTGTATATAACAATGTATCTCTCCCGCCTGCGTTCTAGGGAGTACAGGTTTAGAAACTTCAAGCATTCCCAGTAATTGAGGTGGTTTATCGCAGTTATGCGTGCCGTGAAGGTTCTCTGCACATTTTCAAGGTCAGCAATTTCACCTGCCTTGAAAGGTGCAGTTAGTGTGCAGCAATATTCCAGCCTAGATAGAACAAGCGATCTGTAAAGTGTCAACATGGGCTTTGCATCCCTGGTTTTGAAGGTTCTCATTATCCATCCTGATGTGAAGTTTTAATAAATTTACAAAAATCAGTACAATACTACTATAAAAAGTGGAATCAGAAAAATCGTTAAGAAAACTTACCTGATGCCACGACACCAGATGTGCTTGTTTAATCTGGTGTCAATACGCACATCTTCGGTGTTCATTTGTTTCTTGGCAAACTTGCGAATTTCCTTAATAGCACGGGGAGCTCTTCTCTTAAAAGAAATGCCATACAGTCTCTTATGCATGTTGATGGTGTATTCCCGGGTCACCACCTTGTCAATGGCAGACTGACCCTTCTCACCTTTAACGCGGGGCATCTAAAATGTGATAAAAACAACAAAAGATAGGAATTATTTTAACTTGAGAAAATATATTTTGTACATGAGTGTACACAGCACAATATATACTGTATGCAAAAAATTTCCCTAACTGTACCAGCGACAGTACAGGGTGTGGCCTACTTGAATGTCCTATAGATAGTGCCCAAATATACGTACTCTATTTCACACGATACATTAATTACAAAGGTAGCCTGGATAACTTGTTTATAAGAACATAAGAAAGAAGGAACACTGCAGCAGGCCTACTGACCCATGCGAGGCAGGTCCATGTCACTCCCTAGCTTAGACCAATGACCCGTCTAGTCAGGTCACTTCCACTTAAGGAGCATGTCATAATACCTAGGTCAAGCTAGTCAGGTCCAACTCACCCACCCATACCCACTCGTGTATTTATCTAACCTATTTTTAAAACTACACAATGTCTCAGCTTCACCAAATACAATCCTGTTCGAGAATACACACAATCTCACCAATTAGTCAGTAACAGTATTTTCCTATTAGTGGCGTTATCTCTTATATAAATTTTGTAAAACTATTGGCAAGCACTTGTGTAAGTATAACCTACCCTCTATTCTTATTAGTGAAAATGGATTTGTGAATTAATGCATTTATGTTTTGCAATAAATCGTCACTAGATGAATAAGGCTCATGTGCAACAGTATGGTATATTTCACAATATCTTACGAGGTCAATGAGCATGCTTTTTGGACAACTTGCCGACAGATATTGGAGAAAGGGGGGGTAAAGGAGGTGTTGGTTTTGCAGGTTTGGACATCCAACAAATGAGTGTGAGCATGTTAGACTGTAGGGAGTGGAGGGAAGATAAGAAATAAAATATGATTTTGTTTGGATTTTTAACCCCAGAGGGTTAGCCACCCAGGATAATCCAAGAAAGGCAGTGCATCATTGAGGACTGTCTTATTTCCAATGGGATCCTCAATCTTGTTCCCCAGGATACAACCCACACCAGTAGACTAACACCAAGGTACCTGCTTACTTGCTAGGTGAATAGGGACAACAGATGTAAGGAAATAATTAATAAAATATCTTTACTTACTACAAGTACATATACTGTACAAGGTATACAGGCCTAGCTGACATTAATGACATACTACTATAAGAACATAAGAAAGAAGGAACACTGCAGCAGGACTACTGGCCCATGCAAGGCAGGTCCAATTCTCCCACCGACTTAAGCCAATGCCTTGACCTAGTCAGGTCAGTCACATTCACTTAAGGGAGGAGCACAGCATTTGACCTAATAGCACAAGCTAGTCAGGTCCAACTCACACCCACCCACACACACTCATGTATTTATCCAACCTATTTTTAAAACTACACAACGTCTTAGCTTCTATGACGGTACTCAGGAGTTTGTTCCATTCATCCACAACTCTATTACCAAACCAATGCTTTCCTATATCCTTCCTGAATCTGAATTTTTCCAATTTAAAACCATTGCTGTGAGTATTGTCAACACTAGATATTTCTAGCATGCTATTTACATCCCCTTTATTAATTCCTGTTTTACATTTAAACACCTCAATCATATTCCCCCTAATTCTACACCTTTCTAGAGAGTGCAGATTCTGGGCCCTCAGTCTATCTTCATAGGGAAGATTTCTGAT
This sequence comes from Cherax destructor, assembly GCA_009830355.1. Taxonomy (NCBI): domain Eukaryota; kingdom Metazoa; phylum Arthropoda; class Malacostraca; order Decapoda; family Parastacidae; genus Cherax; species Cherax destructor. Next base: position 296,374 of record WNWK01001205.1, on the reverse strand, counting down.
ACATGGGATCAACTTTGTCATCCTCCTCTGTATTTTTTCCAGAGCATTTATATCCATTCTGTTATACGGTGACCAAAACTGTGCAGCATAATCTAAATGAGGCCTAACCAAAGATATATAGAGTTGAAGAACAACCCGAGGACTTCTATTATTTATACTTCTTGATATGAAGCCAAGGATTCTGTTCGCTTTATTGCGAACACTTATGCACTGCTGTCTTGGTTTCAGATTACTGCTAACCAGAACTCCTAAATCCTTTTTGCAATCAGTAATATTAAGATCTACATTATTTAGTTTATATGTGGCATGGTTATTTTCCTGTCCAACATTTAGAACTTTGCATTTGTCTATTTAAACTGCATCCTGGAGTGCTCTAATGTCCTCATTTGAATGAACTGAATGAATTGAATGAATAGAAAGCCCCTTGTTATGCAGAGCCTTTAGGGTAAATTAGGTCAGTTTTGTCCCAGGATGCGACCCACACCAGTCGACTAACACCCAGGTACCCATTTTACTGATGGGAAACAGACAACTGGTGTAAAGAACGCCCAATGTTTCTACCCTCGCTGGGAATCGAACCCGGGACCACACCATGTGAAGCGAGAGCTTTAGCCACTAGGCCACTAAACACGACCAATGTTTCGAGACGAGTGTGTTGCCTACCAGGCCACGGGACACCCTCAAGTGGTTTTTATGACTACTATTGGAATTTGAGCAAGGTAATATTTATGGAAGGATTCATGGAACTGGTTACCAAGGCTCATCCTGGAGGTGGAAACTAGTGCCAGCACTCTGATGGAAGGGTGGCGATATTGCATGTTGGAGGGGCATCCGAGTTGTAATAATGGCACACCTCTGGCAAGACAGTAAAGGCATGAGGGATGGGAAGTTTTTATTTTCGGTCACCCAACCTTGGTAAGTAAGGATATTAAAAAAAATCATTAATTTTCACGATTTGTTTTACTAAGCTGTATTTCATTATTAAAATGTATTTTGTTTACTGTACTTAATACCTGATGTTTACTGTACCTAATAATTAGGCTCCTAAACCTAAGATTTACAAGGACCTCAACGGAAATGTCACTGATTTTTTTTCTTATCCTGATAATTTACATATGTTATTAAATATAAGACAATTGTAATCATCCATAATTGTGTAAAATTTTACACTAATAAACTTTCCTAGCAATGACGATCACAACGGTCTGGTGGCCACAACAAAACCCCACAACGTGACCTCCTTTTCACCCTTATATCTCTCCATTACCACCTCACTTTTACACACACAACTCCTCAACACACTCTCCAACACTCCCTCCACATAACACGCCACAACAAACTCAAAATAAGTCCAACAAACTCCTAAATCTGTGAAAAATGAGAGAGAGTTACCTTGCCTGAGGAAGGTGGACTAACAAGAGAGATAAAGCAACATGGCGGACCCAGGCTCAGTCTGACTCAAGTGAACATCACTCTGCATCACTACAATAACTTACTAAATAACTTTATTTAGGCACAGGTACACATAAGTACAATTATCATACGTAGTGTAAATTACCTAGGATAACCCAAAAAGTCAACCATCATGTACTTTTAAAAATGAAGATTATTATTATTATTATTATTATTATTATTATTCAAAACTACATATTAGCTATATTATTTTGGTATGAATAAATTGATGTCTGCATATTATTACATTAAAATAGAGAACGCTGAACCAGTAGGGGTCATACAGCGCCAGTGGTAAGTTCATTCAGGTTAGTAAGTAAGTTTATTCAGGTATACACAAATACATTTACATAGATTATCATACATAGGAGCATATGTGTAGACAACCTAGGATAACCCAAAAAGTCAGACAGTGACTTACATTATTATTATTATAATCAAGGGGGGGCGCTAAACCCGTAGGATTATGCAGCGCCTGTGGGGGAGGATGTGGAAGGTATTCAGGCTTAATTCGGGGAACTGGAGCACAGATCCAATTCCCTAGATCAAGAACCCCTCACCAGCGTCAAGGAACCTCTCTTGAGGGAAAATACAGTTACAGAGATTATCATACATAGCAGCATATGTATGGTAACCAAGACTCAAGGACTATTCCACAGAGTCATATTGATTATTTAAACGGATTTTCCTATTATTATTTTTATAAAAAAGGAGATAATATCTATTATATATATATACTAAAAGGAGAAATAACTTTTTACTAAAAAATATACCTTAAGGGAAAATTAAGGCTAAAATAAGCATCTTTTGCTGGTTAAAGGCTAAATAATGATTATTATCCTCCCAATGGAAATTAAAGGACCTCAATGAGAATAGGTCATTTTCTGTCTGACTTTTTGGTCTTATCTGATGGTTCCTCTCACATTGCTGCTATGTAATGTATGAATGTATGTAAATGTATTTGTGTATACCTGAATAACCTTACTTACTTATTCTGTCGCTACATTCATTAGGTACCTTTTGGCTCTCTTGAACTGGCTCATGCTATGACTGGCTTTGACATGTGCAGGCAGTCTGTTCCATTCCTTTATTGCTGTACAATAAAAGGTGTTTGAAGCCTGGCCACTGACTGTGGCCAGTTGTTTTACTCTGTCTTCAACATTCAGCATATCCAATTGTAATTCATCCTGGCCTACATATTCTCTTGGGCCCAGGTCCAGGATGAATCTTTACCATTTTGTTCTGGGTGATTTACAGTCTATCTTTCATTTTTTTTGTCAAGGCAGAGTACCATGAAGAGCAAGCGTAGTCCATATGACATTGTTGTTGTATGTTCGCCGGTACAACCGGCCAGGGTCTTCTCCAAATGGTGACCCGGCACATATGACATTGCATAAGGGCTAGACATAGGGTTCTGCGAGCCTCAGTAGGTAGACACTGTGCTTATCTGTAGAGGAACTTCAGTCTGGCATTCGCTTTCTTTACTACACTGTTCCCTATCAGTTCTCCTGACATGCATGGGTCAAAGGGGATTCCCTGATATTTTACGGAAACTGAAGTGATGGGTTCCCAGGTACCCATTTTACTGATGGGTGAACATAGACATCAGGTGTAAAGAAACACGCCCAATGTTTCTACCCTCGCTGGGAATTGAACACAGACCCTCGCCGTGTGAAGCTAGAGCCCCTCACCAGCATCAAGGAACCTCCCTTGAGGGGCCTTGCAACTGAAGACCCTGGGTTTGACCCCAGGGCAGATGGAGATGTTGTGCATCTTTACTTACACCTATTGTCCTTTTTTTTCAATAAGTCGGCCGTCTCCCACCGAGGCAGGGTGACCCAAAAAGAAAGAAAATCCCAAAAGAAAATACTTTTATCATCATTCAACACTTTCACTCATACATAATCACTGTCTTTGCAGAGGCGCTCAGATACAACAGCTGAGAATAGTCCCTCCCAGCTGTCACTATTCCAGACCCCTCCTTTAAAGTGCAGGCATTGTACTTCCCATTTCCAGGACTCAAGTCTAACTAAATCAATTAACTGGTTTCCCTGAATCCCTTCCCAAAATGTTACCCTGCTCACACTCCAACAGCTCGTCAGGTCCCAAAAACCATTCATCTCCATTCACTCCTATCTAACACGCTCACACATGCTTGCTGGAAGTCCAAGCCCCTCGCCCACAAAACCTCCTTTACCCCTTCCCTCCAACCTTTTCTAGGACGACCCCTACCCCGCCTTCCTTCCCCTACAGATTTATACGCTCTCCAAGTCATTCTACTTTGATCCATTCTCTCTAAATGACCAAACCACCTCAACAACCCCTCTTCAGCCCTCTGACAAATACTTTTAGTAACTCCACACCTTCTCCTAATTTCCACATTCCGAATTTTCTGCATAATATTTACACCACACATTGCCCTTAGACAGGACATCTCCACTGCCTCCAGCCTCCTCCTCGCTGCAGCATTTGCAACCCATGCTTCACACCCATATAAGAGTGTTGGTACCACTATACTTTCGTACATTCCCTTCTTTGCCTCCATGCATAACGTTTTTGTCTCCACAGATACCTCAACACCACTCACCTTTTTCCTTCATCAATTCTATGGTTAACCTCATCCTTCATAAACCCATCCGCTGACACGTCAACTCCCAAATATCTGAAAACATTTATTTCTTCCATAATCCCTCTCTCCAATGTGATATCCAATTTTTCTTTATTTAAATCGTTTGATACCCTCATCACCTTACTCTTATCTATGTTCACTTTTAACTTTCTATGTTTACACACTCTCCCAAACTCGTCCACTAACCTTTGTAACTTTTCTTTAGAATCTCCCATAAGCACAGTATCATCAGCAAAAAGTAACTGTGTCAACTCCCATTTTGCATTTAATTCTCCATAATTTAATCCCATCCCTCTCCCCAACAGCCTAGCATTTACTTCTTTTACAACCCCATATATAAATATATTAAACAACCATGGTGACATTACACATCCCTGTCTAAGACCTACTTTTACGGGGAAGTAATCTCCCTCTCTCCTACACACCCTAACCTGAGCCTCACTATCCTCATAAAAACTCTTTACAGCCTTCAGTAACTTACTACCTATTCCATACACTTGCAACATTTGCCACATTGCTCCCCTATCCACTCTATCATATGCCTTTTCTAAATCAATAAAAACTTCTCTACCTTTATCTAAATACTGTTCACATATATGCTTCACTGTAAACACTTGATCTACACATCCCCTACCCACTCTAAAGCCTCCTTGCTCATCTGCAATCCTACTCTCTGTCTTACCTCTAATTCTTTCAATAATAACCCTGCCATACACTTTACCTGGTATACTCAGTAAACTTATTCCCCTATAATTTTTACACTCTTTTATCCCCCTTCCCTTTATATAAAGGAACTATACATGCTCTCTGCCAATCCCTAGGTACGTACCTTCCCTCTTTCATACATTTATTAAACAAAAATACCAACCACTCCAACACTATATCCCCCTGCTTTTAACATTTCTGTCATGATCCCATCAATTCCAGCTGCTTTACCCCCTTTCATTCTACGTAATGCCTCACGCACCTCCCCACACTCACATCCTGCTCTTCTTCACTCCTAAATGATGTTGTACCTCCCTGGCCTGTACATGAAATTACTGCCTCCCTTTTTTCGACATTTAAAAGTTCCTCAAAATATTCCCGCCATCTACCCAATACCTTCAGCACCCCATCTACTAACTCCCCTACTCTGTTTTTAACTGACAAATCCATTTGTTCCCTAGGCTTTCTTACCTTGTTTATCTCACTCCAAAAAATTTTCTTGTTTTCAGCAAAATTTCTTGACAGAGCCTCTCCCATTCTTTCATCTGCTCTTCTTTTGCACTCTCTCACCACTCTCTTCACCTTTCTTCTACTCTCCATATACTCTGCTCTTCTATTAACACTTCTTTTTGTAAAACCTCTCATAAGCTACCTTTTCTCTTATCACACCCTTTACTTCTTCATTCCACCACTCACTCCTCTTCCTCCTGCACCCACCCTCCTATAGCCACAAACTTCTGCCCCACATTCTAATACTGCATTTTTAAAACTATCCCAACTCTCTTCAACCCCCCCACTACTCATACTTGCACTAGCCCACCTTTCTGCCAATAGTTGCTTATATCTCACTCAAACTTCCTCCTCCCTTAGTTTATACACTTTTACCTCTCTCTTACTTGCTGTTGCCATTTTCTTTTTGTCCCATCTACCTTTTACTCTAACTGTAGCTACAACCAAATAATGATCTGATATATCCGTTGCCCCTCTATAAACATGTACATCCATTTACCTAGCAGTAATTAGGTACCGGGATGCTAGCTGTTTTATGTCAAATCCTGCAGAAGAGAAGCAAGGACCCCCAGTGGATAAAAGCCACAATGCTTTACTTGCATTGTCCTGGATTACTAACTCTTCATGAATAATTATCCTTAGTCTTAAAAATATGTTAGGTAAACAGACACATGTGCAGCTACTATAATAAGATAATTACTGCTGATGTTTTACTCACCAGCAGCTTGGTCAGGCCAATGCAGAGAATATGAGTACATGCATAGGTATATAGTACTGACAGCAGCAGTGGAAGCAGTGATTTTGGTGCACAATGATTTAATTCGACACCCTTCTCCGCACTAGCAGCTTTTCCTGTATTGCCCTACTAGACTGACTAGCAGAAAAGGTGATCCCTAAACCTATTTGAATGCATTTCTCTAGTTCCACCATCACTTAATATAATTGTACACTAGAGATTACTACTGCCACCTTCAAGAATGCTCCGCCCTTTGGATTACCTTTACATACCATGTCCATGTACTGACAGAGAATCCTTCCTCCGTAAGCCATGCGTGTCATAAAAAGTGAATAAATGCCAGAAGCAAGAGGCTAGTAACTCCATTCTCCTGTATAAATTACTAAATGTGAACTTTTGTTTCTTCTTCATAAGGGGTCACCCTGTGTTGGTGGGAGACAACTGGTGTGTTAAAAAAAAAGTGTATGGTGAGAGAAACGTACCTGCAGTTGCTTGTGTCCACTTATCATAGAATTCATAAAAATTTTCAGGTCTTTCAATAAACATTTACCATGTGCAGCTACACAAAATTACACTAAGGTCTTTTGAGTCACAAACATTAGTGTTTTACAGGAGTATTATTATATTCATAGAGGGAAGCACTAAACCCATAGGAGTCATACAGCACCTCTAATTCTATGGCTCAAGGATCTTTCACCAGCTTTAAGTTTTCCCACTCACTCTTTCCTCGAAAATTTGCTTAAATGGCAAATTACTTCATTCGTGAGGAAGTGGTAAACCCACAAGTGCCATATAGCACCTAGGGATAGGAAGGCATTCAAGTTTGATCCAAGGAAGGAAAAGATATGTCCCATTCCTTAGATCAAGGGCCCCTCACTGGCATCGATGAACCTCCCTTGAGGGGTCAACAGACAAGAAACTGTAGTTACTGAAACAATATAAATTTTAATCTCAAATCATTATTATTATATTGATGGGTAAACACTAAACACATAAGGATCATACAGCTTCTTAGAAATAGGAAGAAATCAGGTTTGCTCAAAAGAAAGGGAAGGTAACTTCATTAGAAAGGGAAGGTAACTTCATTAGAAAGGGAAGGTAACTTCATTAGAAAGGGAAGGTAACTTCATTAGAAAGGGAAGGTAACTTGATTAGAAAGGAAGGTAACTTCATTAGAAACGGAAGGTAACTTCATTAGAAAGGGAAGGTAACTTCATTAGAAAGGGAAGGTAACTTGATTAGAAAGGGAAGGTAACTTGATTAGAAAGGGAAGGTAACTTGATTAGAAAGGGAAGGTAACTTGATTAGAAAGGGAAGGTAACTTGATTAGAAAGGGAAGGTAACTTCATTAGAAAGGGAAGGTAACTTCATTAGAAAGGGAAGGTAACTTCATTAGAAAGGGAAGGTAACTTCATTAGAAAGGGAAGGTAACTTCATTAGAAAGGGAAGGTAACTTCATTAGAAAGGGAAGGTAACTTCATTAGAAAGGGAAGGTAACTTCATTAGAAAGGGAAGGTAACTTCATTAGAAAGGGAAGGTGGAAAAATAAACACATAAGCAGTACAGTGGTCCCTCGATTTTCGCCGAAAATTCGTTCCAGAATGCTGCTCAAGTGCCATTACCGAACAAATTTACTTCCTTAAGAAATAATGGCACGTAGGTTAGTCTATTTCAGACCCCCAAAAATACACTTGCAACAGCACTTACGAAAATACACTTACATAAATGTTCGAGTTTGAGATGCACGAAACCGAGGACCACTGATAATGTGATCCTTATTGACAAGCGTTCCACTGCGTGGCTTTATCGAGTCATCGACTGTCAGACTGAAAAGCCACTGCGTGACAAAACGTTGTCAATAAAGGATCACATTATACTGCTTATGTGTTTATTTTTCCATTGTGTCGGTATTTTATACCATTTATTTCCAGAAAGGGAAGGTAACTTCATTAGAAAGGGAAGGTAACTTCATTAGAAAGGGAAGGTAACTTCATTAGAAAGGGAAGGTAACTTCATTAGAAAGGGAAGGTAACTTCATTAGAAAGGGAAGGTAACTTCATTAGAAAGGGAAGGTAACTTCATGAGAAAGGGAAGGTAACTTCATGAGAAAGGGAAGGTAACTTCATGAGAAAGGGAAGGTAACTTCATGAGAAAGGGAAGGTAACTTCATGAGAAAGGGAAGGTAACTTCATGAGAAAGGGAAGGTAACTTCATGAGAAAGGGAAGGTAACTTCATGAGAAAGGGAAGGTAACTTCATGAGAAAGGGAAGGTAACTTCATGAGAAAGGGAAGGTAACTTCATGAGAAAGGGAAGGTAACTTCATGGAGAAAGGAAGGTAACTTCATGAGAAAGGGAAGGTAACTTCATGAGAAAGGGAAGGTAACTTCATGAGAAAGGGAAGGTAACTTCATGAGAAAGGGAAGGTAACTTCATGAGAAAGGGAAGGTAACTTCATAGAAAGGGAAGGTAACTTCATAGAAAGGGAAGGTAACTTCATGAGAAAGGGAAGGTAACTTCATGAGAAAGGGAAGGTAACTTCATGAGAAAGGGAAGGTAACTTCATGAGAAAGGAAGGTAACTTCATGAGAAAGGGAAGGTAACTTCATAGAAAGGGAAGGTAACTTCATGAGAAAGGAAGGTAACTTCATGAGAAAGGGAAGGTAACTTCATGGAAAGGGAAGGTAACTTCATGAGAAAGGGAAGGTAACTTCATGAGAAAGGGAAGGTAACTTCATGAGAAAGGGAAGGTAACTTCATGAGAAAGGGAAGGTAACTTCATGAGAAAGGGAAGGTAACTTCATGAGAAAGGGAAGGTAACTTCATGAGAAGGAAGGTAACTTCATGAGAAAGGGAAGGTAACTTCATGAGAAAGGAAGGTAACTTCATGAGAAAGGGAAGGTAACTTCATGAGAAAGGAAGGTAACTTCATGAGAAAGGGAAGGTAACTTCATGAGAAAGGGAAGGTAACTTCATGAGAAAGGAAGGAATCATGGGAAGGTAACTTCATGAGAAAGGGAAGGTAACTTCATGAGAAAGGGAAGGTAACTTCATGAGAAAGGGAAGGTAACTTCATGAGAAAGGGAAGGTAACTTCATGAGAAAGGAAGGTAACTTCATGAGAAAGGGGAAGGTAACTTCATGAGAAAGGGAAGGTAACTTCATGAGAAGGGAAGGTAACTTCATGAGAAAGGGAAGGTAACTTCATGAGAAAGGGAAGGTAACTTCATGAGAAAGGGAAGGTAACTTCATGAGAAAGGGAAGGTAACTTCATGAGAAAGGGAAGGTAACTTCATGAGAAAGGGAAGGTAACTTCATGAGAAAGGGAAGGTAACTTCATGAGAAGGGAAGGTAACTTCATGAGAAAGGGAAGGTAACTTCATGAGAAAGGGAAGGTAACTTCATGAGAAAGGGAAGGTAACTTCATGAGAAAGGGAAGGTAACTTCATGAGAAAGGGAAGGTAACTTCATGAGAAAGGGAAGGTAACTTCATGAGAAAGGAAGTAACTTCATTAGAAAGGGAAGGTAACTTCATTAGAAAGGGAAGGTAACTTCATTAGAAAGGGAAGGTAACTTCATTAGAAAGGGAAGGTAACTTCATTAGAAAGGGAAGGTAACTTCATTAGAAAGGGAAGGTAACTTCATTAGAAAGGGAAGGTAACTTCACTAGAAAGGAAGGTAACTTCATTAGAAAGGGAAGGTAACTTCACTAGAAAGGGAAGGTAACTTCATTAGAAAGGGAAGGTAACTTCATTAGAAAGGGAAGGTAACTTCATTAGCATCAAGACACCCCACTTGAATGACCCATACCCTACAATAAGGTTATCTCATTAATGTTGAAACTTGGGCAATATCTAAAACATAATTACAATAATTTAGAAAAAGATATGATAGAGTGGATAGGGGAGCAATGTGGCAAATGTTGCAAGTGTATGGAATAGGTAGTAAGTTACTGAAGGCTGTAAAGAGTTTTTATGAGGATAGTGAGGCTTAGGTTAGGGTGTGTAGAGAGAGGAGATTACTTCCGGTAAAGTAGGTCTTAGAAGGGATGTGTAATGTCACCATGGTTGTTTAATATATTTATAGATGGGGTTGTAAAGAAGTAAATGCTAGGGTGTTGGGGAGAGGGTGATTAAATTATGGGGAATTAAATGCAAATGGGAGTTGACACAGTTACTTTTTGCTGATGATACTGTGCTTATGGGAGATTCTAAAGAAAAGTTGCAAAGGTTAGTAAACAAGTTTGGGAGAGTGTGTAAAGGTAGAAAGTTGAAAGTGAACATAGATAAGAGTAAGGTGATGAGGGTATCAAACGATTTAAATAAAGAAAAATTGGATATCACATTGGAGAGAGGGATTATGGAAGAAGTAAATGTTTTCAGATATTTGGGAGTTGACGTGTCATCGGATGGGTTTATGAAGGATGAGGTTAACCATAGAATTGATGAAGGAAAAAAGGTGAGTGGTGCGTTGAGGTATCTGTGGAGACAAAAAACTTTATCCATGGAGGCAAAGAAGGGAAAGTACGAAAGTATAGTGGTACCAACACTCTTATATGGGTGTGAAGCATGGGTTGCAAATGCTGCAGCGAGGAGGAGGCTGGAGGCAGTGGAGATGTCCTGTCTAAGGGCAATGTGTGGTGTAAATATTATGCAGAAAATTTGTCAGAGGGGTGAAGAGGGGTTGTTGAGGTGGTTTGGTCATTTAGAGAGAATGGATCAAAGTAGAATGACTTGAGAGCGTATAAATCTGTAGGGAAAGGAAGGCAGGGTAGGGTCGTCCTAGAAAAGGTTGGAGGAGGGGGTAAAGGAGTTTTGTGGGCGAGGGGCTTGGACTTCCAGCAAGCATGTGTGAGCGTGTTAGATAGGAGTGAATGGAGACGAATGGTTTTGGGACATGACGATCTGTTGGAGTGCGAGCAGGGTAACATTTTGTGAAGGGATTCAGGAACACCAGTTAATTGATTTACTTGGACTTGAGTCCTGGAAATGGGAAGTACAATGCCTGCACTTTAAAGGAGGGGTCTGGGATAGTGACAGCTGGGAGGGACTATTCTCAGCTGTCGTATCTGAGTGCCTCTGCAAAGACAGTGATTATGTATGAGTGGTGAAAGTGTTGAATGATGATGAAAGTATTTTCTTTTTGGGGATTTTCTTTCTTTTTGTCACCCAGCCTCGGTGGGAGACGGCCGACTTGTTGAAAAAAAAAAAAATATATAGAGAATTCTATTACAGCATCAAAATGATCAAACTGCTGGCAGAGCAGACAGCATAAACTGGTCACAGCAAAGCTTAGCAGATTTTCCTAGTAACTGCCTAATCAGCCAGCAGTGCTGGTCGCATAGACAGCCTACATAAGCCTGCACCAGATATAAGTTATATTTTCATATGGTGTCTACGACAATAGTTTATAAATACAAAAATACTTGAGACATTAATATTACAGTATACTTAAAAGATTATACAATTTACTAATGGAAATACATGAAACACAGAATCATTTACAGAATTTATTAACTGAAGTACATATAAGAAACTCGTAAATAATTTACAATAAAAGGGACAGAAGGAAAGCAAGAAAAACATGTTGAATGGAGAATACAGAAGTAGCATATATTAAATACACTGACCATATATTGACAGATTCTGTATTATTATATTTAATGGTCACCCTGCCTCGGTGGGAGACGGCCGACTTGTTGAGTGAGAAGATTAAAGAAAATTCTGTAACAAGTCTAATAATGCTAATCCCCTGCATTTGAATACATTTGAACATGTATAATTAACTGATATTCATAACTTCTTTACTGCAAGTCTACTTAAAGAATGACTTATGATACAAAATAGAGCACATATGTAAGGAAAATTAAATATACATTTATGTTTGTATGATTAAAGGAAACGAATTTTCCTTTTTTCCATCAATCATTCTGGTTTCTAAGCATATTACAAGCAAACATTGTCTGCTGCTTGAAGCCATTCTTGATACTGACTGACAGACAGACACAAACAGACAGAAAGAGGCAGGGCCAGGAGCTATGACTCGACCCTTGCAACCACAAACAGGTGAGTACATACTCACTGACACACACACACACTGATGGGAGGTGATTTTGGAAAAAACAGAGATACTCACTTTGAGTGTTTACAGATACAACGGCTACAGAATATATAAGGAACCATGAAGAAGAGAGAAATACTGTAACAAATTAAAATATAACCAGTGTTATAAACACTTAGTCAATGTATACTCAGCTCACAATAATATCACCTTTTTTGTATGGATTGATACACATTTAATCTCTCTACTACAGAAGAATTATAATGTAAAATTAAATATTACACAAACAACTTAGCCACAATTATATTCAATGATACTTTAACATAACAGCAGCAAAGAAGTGGAAGGAACTGTGTCATCAGACATCATCTCCATACATGGGTTCAATACAGTAAATACAGCCTAAGACCATGTCAGTAAACAAATTCATCGCTAATTGAGGAGCATACTATAATGGTAGTGGGTTTGTGTCAACCATCTTTGATGTTGTTTTAATGTCACTTTTGCACCATTTATATTTTTAGAGTATTTTAAAATGTTTATAGAGTAGTGTACTGTATATTTTAATGCACAGAATAGAAAAATCAGCTCTAATATACATTATTTAGGTATGCATACTGGTCAGAGAGCCCGTCATAAGTCCAAGTCATCAGTAAACGAGTACGTCGCTAAGTGAGGAGAAGCTGTACTGGTATTTGAAAGCTAATTCGCGTCAGTTTTTCTTAAGTTAACAGGTAGGACCAAGAGCTGTGAGCTTGCCCCATTAACTCTAAATACATAATTCCAAGAGAATTATACTTAAGAGTTACAAAAAAGTGCTGAACCCAATGTTAATAAATAGCTTTGTGTTGCTTAAAATATACAAGCACTGGTACTTCTACTAGACAAACCTTATCCACCTACATTTCTAGTTCTTCACTCTCTCCCACACCCTTCTGATAAATAATGTTGAAATACACAAGTCAAATATGAAAATGCTACCTGTAATTATTATACTAATATGTAATAAGAAAACACAAGCACTAAACCCATGTGGGTCATACAGCACACTATTTCTGAGAATTTGGGAAAAAAGAGCTTAAAGAAAAATAAAGCAATATGAACAAAAGCTCTTATTCACTGCAGTGTCCCTATTAATACCACTTTTTTCCTTAACATACTATACACTTGACTTCATATCCTCCATTCATGGTATGCAACCATGGCACAGTCCTTGACCAGGCCTTCCTTACCTACTTTCTCATGATATATTCGTAATTCATATTCCTTGACTCTGAGAGCTATTTTGTACCATGCTTTGAGCTTTTCCTATTTTGTGATCCTGTTTTGATATGGACAAAGCAGTCTGTATGGTGGAAAGCATCAAAATATGAGGGATGGACAGATGTCAGAATTATTTGTTGAAAGATAGAGTCATTTCAGAATATACTTCTAGGTTGGTTTGCAGTGGAAATGCATCATGGAAGGAGAGTGAATGGAGCATGTGTCAAGTCTAATAAGCCAAATATGAACAGTAACTACAGAACATTTATTTTTTAGCAAAGTGGATGAATTTACCCAATACTATCATATTGTGCAATTTAATATACATGAGCTGAATAGGAGCTTACATTGCTGTCCATCTACTCCACCTCCCAAGGAAAAAGTACAGATAATAGATAGATAAATTTCCATATCTTCTAACTATAATATCTAAAATACCATTTCCTTTATAAATATATATGTAATCTTCATTTTTTCTATGTACTAAATGTACCTTTCCCATAAAAAGCTATCAAACTACCATAAGAAAGATTGGATTAAAAAATAATCCCTACTTCAAATAATTTGATTACTACTAAAAATAAAAATACACAAACATGTAAAAACAGCATGAATCCTATGGACACACACAGTTAATTAACATTTATTTGCTGATGATTAACACTCAAACACAGCAAAGTTTAACACAATTAAGGAATGCTGCAGATCAGTTCTAACAGTGAAGACAGCTAAACTAAAAATAATATTTTGGTACAAACAAAATTTAACCTAGATGCTATAAAGGTATATTATTAACATATTGCAACTTTCACCTTTTTTATACATTTAGAAAATTTGGCGATGTTATCAAAGAAGTCAATAGTTAGTGATACTTCCAATTTCCAAGAAAGCACATGAATATATCTACTTAAAAGTGAGGTAATATGGTACACAAGTGATAACCTATTATCTTCTTACTATAATAATTATCTGTACACATAAGCACTTATCTTTGAAGTGAATACATCTCTCACAGTAAATGAATCATAAGACAAATATAGTACAGTATTATTATAAATACAGTGGACCCCCGAGTTTCGGCCATAATTCATTCCAGAAGGCTGTTCAAGTGCGATTACCGAACAAATTTTTTCCCATAAGGAATAATGTAAAGTAGGTTAGTCCGTTTCAGACCCCCAAAAATACACTTGCAATATTACACTTACATAATTGTTTGAGTTTTGAGGTGGTCGAAACTCGGGGGTCCACTGTAAACTGTGATTTTATTCCTTTGACTGGCCTATTGAGCTCTTCAATTTTGGGGTCTGTAAAGTGGCTATTTGACTTTATTCCACATCTATAAAAAATTTCCCTTCACTGGGAAATAAACATTTTCTTTAAAGCTTTAGACACTGGAAAGAGAAATATGGTGTAAAGGGGGAGAAGGAATCTTCATGACCATAAAGAAATAAAAATATAAAGTCAAAACACTAATAATTTTCTCTAAGTCAGAGGAAAATGAAAAGTGCCAGAACCCCTATTTTCTGTATCAACTACCAAAAAAGAAAAAGGAAATATTAACACATGTTAGTAATACTAATGTCAAAAAGAACTTAATATTATGAATGAAATGAATATAAAAAAATTTAACACTAAGCAAATCTAAGTTAAAAAAATTGAGTTTATATGGAGAGGAGTAAATGGGATTAAGTCAGGTGTATCTGAGACAATGAGAACTGAAAAAGAAACAGAAATATTAAATGAGCAGTTGTGGAAAGAAGGATTCAGATTTTTCTTTAACTGAATATTATGCGGATTAGAATAAACATGGGACATGAGAAAGTTTTAAGGTTATTTTATGTGCCTGAAGGTGAGAGGAGTATAGGATAAAATCTGGAAGATGTTAAATGTTTAAAGTAAGAAACTAATGTAGATACTGTTAAAAAGCACATTATAAAAACAAAAACAAATGAAGTGCCAGGAGTAAATGATAATAGAGACCTTTAACTGAATTATGTTTAAAACTGCAATTTTTTTATAAAGATGCTTGGTAATAAGAAATGCATATTTTAAGAAGGGAATAAATAGGTACAGGTTTTCCTAACTCTCTGCAGTTTTAGTTCATGTGAACTTGCTTGTATGCAGCAACCCTATTTCAATAAGTAACTTGCTATATGAAGTGTCAATTCAATGTTCTGTGGTCACCCAAGTCCAGCACCACTTGAATTTTTAACAGTGAATGTATGATTAGGAACGATCTTTCTATTTCAGGTCATCCTACTTTGGTGGGAGATGGCCAATGATCTAAAAGAAAAAAATGGCTTTAAATATCACCCTTATAAGGTTTATTTATGAAAAAGAAATAAGGGAAGAAAACAATTTGAATTCTAGAAATCTGAGAAAATTTTGAATGAAATCCTATGGCTGGCTTTTAAGATTCATGTGTAAAGTCAAAAAGATAATAGGCATACAGCCAGGTGATGTTAAATGGACCTGATGTGAAGCTGGGACTCTGGGTGCAAAGTGGGAAGAGAGGAAGGGAGATGTGTATTCACAAGTTCATAACTTGAAGCATTAACCCAGACAAAGACAGGCTGGTTGGTTGATAGAAGGAGGGAAATAAAAAATAAAAGTGAAGTTTATGACTGAATTCTTTATTTTATTTTGTCTCAGTTGTTTTTCGACACTTTTTTTTTTTTTGGTATATGCCCATTTGGTGCCTATGTGGTATGCTCCTAAATTTTTCATAAAATCAAGAAATGTGGATTTTTTCTGAAACTGGTTGTGTTAACTGCATGTGAATTATAATTAAATTTTGAATTTTATTTTTCTCAGTTGCTTTTGGATCAAATTCATTTCCTTTTTTGTATATGACTGTATGGTATGTCTGTAGTAAACTCATATTATTTTGGTAAGCATTCATTGAGAAATCTGGAATTTGCAGTCTTGGAAAGATACCCTGTTATACATGTTACATCGGGTTTGCTTAGTGCTATCTGCTGGGAACAAACTTATTGCACAAAGCAAGGGACACCTGTATACAAGATACTGTATGATGAAGTGTTCAGTAACAACAGTTTGATAAACTTTGTGTTGAAGGATAAACAGTTGAAGGATAGACTTTAGAGGACCGATTGATATGTCCCATCACTATTAATTAGTAGCTACAATAAGTGAATGGGAAAGATGGAATGAGAAAATAGTGACACTGAGTAAGAAAAGCAAAAATAAGCATTCTAAAAAACAGGAAGGGGGAGACAATTCAAAATTATGAGCAACTACTGAAAGAAAGGTGGGCTTGAGCAAGAGTAAGTAATAAGGTGATAGTATGGTGTAGATTTAAAAATGCAATGATAAGACTCCACAGGAGAGGTTTGTGGTTAAAGGAAGGCAGGTGGTGGTAGAAAAATGAATAACTTATGGAATGATGAGGTAGAGATAGTAAGGGAGAAAAAGTTAGGACATTAAAGATTTTACAATATACATAACGGAAGATAAAGTATACAGAGAAAATAAGAATTGTTAAACAAGTATTGAGGGAGTGCAAGAGGAAAGTAAATGAGGGAACATGTGAATCTTTATCAGCAAATTTTGCTGAGAATAAAAAAAAATGTTAGAAAAAAATTAATAATTTGAGAATGCCTGGGAAGTAAATGAACTTGGCAGTTAACCCTTTGACTGTTTCGGACGTATATATACGTCTCACGAGCCAATGTTTCGGACGTATTTATACGCCTAAATTCTAGCGGCCTCAAATTAAGCAGGAGAAAGCTGGTAGGCCCACATGTGAGAGAATGGGTCTGTGTGGTCAGTGTGCGCAGTATAAAAAAAAATCCTGCAGCAAGCAGTACATAATGAGAAAAAAAAAACTCAGACCGTTTTTTTTAATTAAAACGCCGTCTTTGAGGTGTATTTTCGTATAGTATTTATGGTTGTATTCTCTTTTTCATGGTCTCATTTGATAGAATGGAAAACATATTACAGGAATAGACATTATTTTGATTAGTTTCATGATGTAAACGATCTTGAAATTGAGCTCAAAGTAGCGGAAATGTTCGTTTTTGCCAATGTTCAAAAGTAAACAAATCACACCATGCGTCCAATACACATAAACTGGTGAGTCTAATATTCTTTCACAAGTGCACAGATATTATTTATACAGTTTTTACAATAATGCAATAGTCTGCATAACAATAAATCTTCTATTTTTTGTGTGAATAAAAATCAAAATAGAAAGCAAGAGTAATGTAAGAGGGGCCTAAAGACATGACTAATGAACAGATAACATCTTATTTTAGTGCTAGGGATGTCTGCATTGTTTATTCTGGACCCTATTTTGAAATTGACATCTTTTTTATTTTGCATGAAATTGGCAAAATTGCCATTTTCTGACCACTTTATTGGGTAGTTGAAATCGGTAAATTGGTGATTTCTTGTACTCAATCGATAGAACAAATGGAGTTCTAAAGAAATAGCTATGAGTTTGGTCGACTGTCCCATTGGAATTGGCCTAAAATAGGGCTCAAAGTCGGCGAAATCGCCAATGCGTATATATCACTGACATCGCTAACTTTGCGAGAGCGTAATTCCGTAAGTTTTCAATCAAATTTCATACTTTTGGTGTCATTACAATCGTGAAAAGATTCTCTATCATTTCAAAGAAATATAATTTTTTTTCCAAAATTTTCCGACATAGAATGACAGTTTCAGAATGGGGCCTCCGACAGTCAAAGGGTTAAGAAGGAAAGAGGTGAGGTGTTAGATGAGGTGGAGGTACTGAAAAGATGGAAAGAATATTTTGAGTTGTTAACAGTGCTATATAAAATACGTCTTTTAAATATGTTAAACACTGATGATGAAAGGGAAGCAATGATATCATGTATGAAACAGGGAGGAATAAGATCAGTTAAGAGAGAAGAATCAGAAGCAAGTGCAGAGGATTAAAGGGGAATAAAAAAATAAAAAAAAATGTACTAGTTAACAATATGCATTTAAGATTTAAAAAACGACTAATATGGTAGATGGAAATAAATGGTATAAAATACCGACACAATGGAAAAATAAACACATAAGCAGTATAATGTGATCCTTATTGACAACGTTCCAACGCAGTGGCTTTATCGAGTCACAGACAGATCTACCTGGAAAAAGAGTAACATGAGTATTTATAAATTTAGTCAGGTGGAGAATGGCATGTGACAGTCTCAGTAGTGTGATAGTTACCTGTGTGACTTGACCTGCAGTGTTCCATTCTTGAGTTCATGTGGGATAGCTTGAAGTTTCTGCAGTTCAGCTATGTTGTAGAAGCCGTTGTCTGGTTAAGTTGTTGGATATACAGATAAGTGATGATACCGAAGAATCCTGGAATCATCACTTATCTGTATATCCAACAACTTCAACCAGAACAACGGCTTCTACAACATAGCTGAACCCATTGCCAAGAAACTTCTTCAACGCTATCCCACATAGAACTCAAGAATGGAACACTGCAGGTCCTTTAAGTCACACAAGGTTTTAAACTATCACACTACTTTGAAGACTGTCACATGCAGCATTCTCCACCTGACTAAATCTTATAAATACTCATGTTACTCTTTTTCCAGGTAGATCTGTCTGTGACTCGATAAAGCCCACTGCGTGGGCGAAACGTTGTCAATAAAGGATCACATTATACTGCTTATGTGTATTTTTCCAATATGGTAGATGGGGAAGCAATACCGTAAGTGTTGCATGTGTTTGGAATAGGTAGTAGGTTATTCAAAGTTGAAAGTTTTTAACAAAAAGAGGAAGGTTTTAGATGAGGTATACAGGAAACAGTTAAAACACAAGTTAAAAAATTATAAATCTGACATGAAATGGAAGGTATTACATGCTCTTTGCTAATGACAGGAGTTTAGAGACTTTGGAAGAGAAGTTGTTAAAGGTGGCAGAGGCATTTAGGAGGGTGAGTTAAAAAAAAAGTGATGAATAAGACAATGTCTAGGATATGAATGATTGATTATCAGACTGGGTGAATGTATTGGCACATAAGTGTGTGAAGGACAAGATAAACCACAGAATACATAAGGGAAACAACACAAAAGGTACTGAGT
The DNA here is from genome assembly GCA_009830355.1 of Cherax destructor. NCBI lineage: Eukaryota > Metazoa > Arthropoda > Malacostraca > Decapoda > Parastacidae > Cherax > Cherax destructor. Next base: position 276,951 of record WNWK01001205.1, on the reverse strand, counting down.
TACCTGTGGAAAAAAGTAATTTATCAATGGATGTAAAAATGGAAACGTACCAAAGCTTAGCAATGGCAATTCTTTTGTACATGTGTGAGGCATGATCTTCCATTTATTCACTTATTTTAATCAGGGAAAAGAACTAAATAAACAGAAGTCATATAACACCTGAGGAATGGGAGGCATTCAAGTTGGATCCAAAGGAAGGGAGGATAAGTCCAGTTCCCTGGATCAATAGCCCCTCACCAGCATCAAGGCACCTCCCTTGAGGGGCAAGGTCTTTCAATGTTGTAGCAAGAAGGGTGGAGGCAGTGGAGATGTCATGTTAGAGATCAATGTGTGATGTGAATATTATGCAAGGAATAAAGACTGAAGGAATCAGATGATGATAAAAAAGGCATAATTTAAAAAATGGAGGAAGGATTTTTAAGATATTTAGCACTTCAGAAATATGAAGCAAGAGAGGCTGACAAAGAAGGTCGAATGGAAAGTGAAGGGACACATCCAAGAAAGGGCTGGAAGGTGGGTGTGAAGGTTGTAAGTGACAGGAGCCTGAGCATCCAGTATGTGTGATTGTATTAGACTGGAACTAGTCAGAAAGTGTAGTTTTTGGTATATAACTTGCTGTTGAAGTGTGAACAAGGTAACAAGAATTTTGGAGGTAGAAAGTAAAAAACAAACCTGCACTCTGAAGAATTGATAGAGATGTTGAGCTTTAGAGGGTCATTTGAACAGTGATATCAGTGTACTTCATTTTTTTATACAAATTCATTATAAATCTGCCTAAATTTTTAGTTGAAATATGGTATGTTTAAAAACGAGAGGCATTAATTAACAGATCTATTTCTATTATAAAATAATATCACTGGGAAAATGACCCTGACCCCTCCCTCTCTCATGACAATCAAAGAATTAAGCATAATGTACAAGTGTAACAGAAGTCTTAAAAGGTAATCATAACTTCTGAAAACACTTGTTGCACTCTCGGGCTCTTTACACACTAATAATTACCATTTCCTCTTATTATGTGCTCATACATATTCACAAGTGTTTTATTTCCAACTACAGTAATTGCATTTTTTCACTTCATGTAGAAGAAATAAAAGGCTAAGCTAAAAAATGGATGGGGTTGTGAAAATGGAGAGTAGTCTGTAACGTGAATGAAATCAAAGAATAGGTAACAATCACACCAATTTTTTTTCTTTTTGATGAGCAATATAACAACTTTAGTCTTGGCTTTATGATGATAAATAAAATATTATTCATTTTCAAAAAGCATGTTTAAATATAATTCAAATATGCATTTTGTATATTCCTCAAACAGCAGCCTAGGGTAAAAGAAAATAAATATTTATATACAGCAAGTATATATATACAGTGGTTCCCCGGATTTTGTCAATAATTTGTTCCAGAAGGCTGTTCGAGCGCCGTTACCAAATGAATTTGTTCCCATAAGAACAAATGTAAATTAGATTAGTCAGTATCAGACCCCAAAAATACACTTACATAATTGTTCGAGTTGGGAGCTGTACAAAATCCGTGGTACCACTGTAAACATATATATATATATATATACAGTTTTGTCTAAACAAAGATAATGAAGTGAACAACTAAAATTTAATTTTGTTGTTGAAAACAGCTATAGGCAGAAAGTTATACAAAGGAAGAGGATAAAAACTTTTCAGATACATTAGCTTTAAAGCATTCTGCACTAAACTTCTATTTTCTTTCATATATAAAACACTTAGATTTAAGGGTTACACCTTAGACTGCCTAGAATTATCAGGTACAAGTGGTGCATAAGATGCATTATTAGAGTTACCAATGACATCAATTATAAACAATAAAGCCTGATTATTACCCTTGCATGATGATGAAGTCTAACATGTCTTCTCTATTACAAATCTTCAAACTGTGTTCATTAGCAAGGTGAAGAAGTGCAATGAAGGCCAGTGGTACTGAGAGGTTTTCTTGCATCTTTGAAGATAATTTTGGGGCTAACTTCTTGTACAAACTTGAGAATTCTATTCTTTCATTGATGTCCATTTTGACCTGACAAGCTGGCAGGTTATCACTGTGGTTCTCTAACCTGCAACAGTAACAAAATTTAAATATAAGATGCCATTATAGTACGGTAGACCCCCGGTTTTTATAATTAATCTGTTCTAGAAGGTTGGCCAAAATCCGAAATGGCCGAAAACCGAAGTAATATTTCCCATAAGAAATAATGTAAATCCAATTAATCCATTCCAGATACCCAAAAATATTAACAAAAAATACATTTTATAGAGAATAACTATAGTTTTACATACAGAATACAATGAGAAATAAATATAAAGCACTAATTTTAATGATAAATGAATATTACATACCTTTTATTGAAGACTCTTGTTGGCATATGGAAGAAGGCGAGGGGAGAGGGAGGAGAGCTTATTGTTTGGAAGGGCAATCCCCCTCCATAAGGACTTCAGGTATCAAAGCCCTCTCTGAGGTTACTTCCCTTCTTTATCTTTTACTGCCACTAGGACTAGCTTGAGAGTCACTGTACCCTTGTCGCACAAAAAATCTGTCCAGAGAGGCCTGTTTTTGGCGTCTCTGTAAGATTTTCCTAAAATGGGACAAGACATTGTCATTGAACATGTTGCCTGGAGTTTACCTGGAGAGAGTTCCAGGAGTCAACGCCCCTACAGCCTGGTCTGTGACCAGGCCTCATGGTGGATCAGGGCCTGATCAACCAGGCTCTTACTGCTGGCCGCATGCAGTCCAACGTACGAACCACAGCCTGGCTGGTCAGGCAGACACGGCTTGCAACAGTCCTTAATCACTGAAGAAGGTACATGCTGCCCCCTCTCTTCCTCCTCCTCTGAAGCAATATCCTCAGCTGCAGTCTGTTGCTGTTCCAGTTGAAGGTGTTGCAGCTCTTCAGCGGTTAACTCTTCCCTGTGGTCCTCCACCAACTCTTCCACATCCTTGCCACTCACATCCAACCCCATGGACTTCCCCACTTTCGTATTTTGCTATAAGTTCTCACCTTTTTACCAAAGGGCTGGCACTCTGAACTTTCTTTGGCCCCAAGGTGGCTTATTTCACAGTCAATAAACAAGCACAAAAAACAATGGATGAACGTGCGGAGTATCACTAACTCAACGAGAGAGAGAGACGCAGTCCGAGTGTGATACGCGTGAGGAAGTGGCATCCCGGGTGGGTGGACACGTCTGATACCAATGATTTCCGAGCGGATGCACGAAATCCGGGGGGAAATTTCGCCGAAAAAAGTGCTTGATATCTGAATTGTACGATTTCCGCACTGGCCGAAAACCAGGGTCCACTGTATTAATTTTCTACAAAAGAGAAACTTGCTAGAATTTATCCATTATAAAAGTTAACTTACTTGCCAAACCCACCACTCGTAGTCCACCCTGTCCTTCATATAGAATGCGCATTTTCATGCAGTAAAATGTGTCGGTTTCTGCATGATCAAAACAGTAAAAGATGACTCAAAGAGGAAAAGACATTCACTGTCAAGTTATCTGATATAGTACAGGCACTGTGCTTCCCACTTATATGGGTGCAAAGCATGTGTTTTAAATTTAAATGTGGCAAAGGGCTGGAGAAGGGTTGTTAAGGGGGTTTGGATATTTAGAGAGAACAGAATAGGATGACAACTAAGAGTATATAAATCTTGGATTGGGTAAAGTAGCTGCAGGAGTAGTTCTAGGAAAGGGCGGAGGGAGGTGGTAAAGGTTTTGAGAGCTAGGGCTTGAACATCCAACAGGCTTGTGTGAGCGCATTACAGCAGAGTGACAGTAGGCATGTAGTTTTTGCATCTTTATGTCCTGTTAGTGTTTGCAGGGTAATACTTATGAAGGGATTCATGTAAATCAGTTAGTCGGAGTTCTGCTGGGTAAGATGTACAGTACCTGCATTCCAGAGGGGTGAGGATGCTGCAGCTTGGAGGGCCATCCAAACTGTGATGTCAGTATACTTTTGACATCAGAACAATTGAATAAATGACAATGAAAATGTTTCCTCTTTTCTGGGTCACCTTACCTCAGTGGGAGACAGCCAGTACTTTAAAACACAATATACTATAGAGAAAAAAGTATCTAGGGCAGGAATTTTCAATAATCATCAGTGGTGTTAATTTTTTTTTTTTTGAGGAGCTGTTAAAAGTTGATGAAGGGGAAGGCAGTGATTTCATGCACTGGGCAGGGAAGTATAACATCCTTTAGGAGCGAGGAAGAGCCAGATGTGTGTGGGAAGGTGCATGACGTAGTGGGTAGAATGAAAGGGAGTAAAACAGCTAGGACTGATAGGATCAAAACAGAAATGTTAAAATCAGGTGAAGATATAGTTTTGGAGTGGTTTGTGTAGGTATTCAATAAATGTATGAAAGGGGAGAAGGTACCTAGGGATTAACAGAGTGCATAGTTCCTTTTCACAGTATCTCATTATCATTATTACTGGAAAAATAAACACATAAGCATTACGTATAATGTAATCCTTTATTGACAACGTTTCGCCCACGCAGTGGCTTATCGAGTCACAAACAGATCTCTGCTTGTGACTCGATAAAGCCCATTGTGTGGGCGAAACATTGTCAATAAATGATAACATTATACTGCTTATGTGTTTATTTTTCCATTGTGTCGGTGTTTTATACCATTTATTTCCAACACTATTACTGCAGCTACAGACTGTCATAAGAAAAACTAACCAAAAAGAAAAGTGGACTTATGAAAGAATTTAAAATTTAATTTTTTTTCCTCTAGGTTTTGATCAGTTTCACTTATTTTCTGCATATAACTGAACTTGAGGGTCACCCTGCCTCGGTGGGAGACGGCCGACTTGTTGAAAAAAAACGAACTTGAGTCCTGGAGGTGGGAAGTACACTTTAAAGGAGGGGTTTGGGATACTGGCTGTTTGGAGTAACATCTCAACTGTCGTATGGGGGCACCTCTGCAAAGACAGTGATAGTGTATGAATGATGGTGAAAGTGTTGAATGACGGCGAGTGTTTCTTTTTTGAGTCATCCTGCCAGTGTTGGAGATGGCGGCTGACGTGTTAAAAAAAAAACCATACTCATAATTTTTTATAAACATTCATCAATAAATGTGAAATCTTATGAGACATTTTCATTGGATTAGTTGATTTTTTCACAATATCTCATTAAATATTGCTTTAATGTGGCTTCTGTTGACTGTCAAAAGAAATGCCGAACTGAGAGAGATCTGGAAGAAGGAATCTGAATGAGACTACGTATTTTGAACAAAATCCTATGGTTCATTTCATCACAAGTGGCATGCACCAAGACAGGGAAAATGTAGAGTGTGATTACTTCAACAAAACAAAAGTGAAACCAACAAATTAACACACACTGCACATGGTGTTGCTGCTGTGGGGCTGGTTGGTGTTGATGATGGTGATTATTTTTGACTGGAGGATGGGAGAAGGGAGGGAGGAGGAGGAGGAGGAGGAGTGAAAGAGAAGGGCCACTGCAACTTTTTTAGTACCAACAACAGTCAGCCTGTGAGCTGTAACACTTCAACCCAAAAATAGTCGGCCTAGGAGCTGCCACAACCTTTAAACCCAACAAAATCAGCCTCAGAATGGTCATAACCCAAAAAGAGATGTGATGCTTCTCTGGATATTTTTATAATTTTTTTATAGTTTTTGTTGTGCATTCATAAAACAGATGCATAACACTAATATGCCTCTACTAAACAATGAATCTACCTCTGGAAGGACTTCCATGGAAAAATTAGATTAGCTTAAAGTAAAAAAATATCAAATGAAATACAGGAAATTATTACCCTGGTGCTTAACGAACCATTCTTACAGTCCCTATCTTGGTCATTAAGTAAGGGATAACTATAGTAGTTATTCAAAGAGACCATAATAAATTGATAAACAGCTGAATCTAAAATTTGTAAATATTTTAAGCATACTTACAGTTGCTCATTTTCTTTGTTATTATTTGAATCAGCAAGCAAAGACCACATTGTTGACTTCAGCTTTTTCATATCAATTTTCTTTGCAGTCCGAGCATAATTAATACTAATTTTTGCCACCTGAAAAATAATACAGAATAATACATTTCAGATTTCTAAGAAGGATAAATGACAATAAAACAATTTTTAGATCACAAAATCTACTGAATGAAGGAATATAAATTAATGCAGATTCTTGTTACACATGAACACAATTTTTATGATATTCCTCAAAACATACCTCTAAAGTAAAAATTTATAATTCAAAATCCCAAGTAAACAAAACAACTTTATAAAGTAAAATACAACTGACAAATGATTAATTAACATGTATAAACTACTTCTTAGACAGCCCTTTGTCATGAAAATGGGCTATACAGCTTTTTATACATAGAAGTTCTTTCTGCATACTTCCTCTTTCAACAAATCGGCCGTCTCCCACCGAGGCGGGGTGGCCCAAAGAGAAAAACAAGTCTCTCTTTTTAACTTTAGTAATGTATACAGGAGAAGGGGTTACTAGCCCCTTGCTCATGCATGGCTTACGGAGGAAGAATTCTGTTCCACTTCCCCATGGAGATAAGAGCAAGAACTAGTAAGAAAATAGAAGAAAACCCAAGGGATGTGTATATATATGCTTGTACATGAATGTGTAGTGTGACCTAAGTGTAAGTAGAAGTAACAAGACATACCTGAAATCTTGCATGTTTATGAGACAGAAAAAAGACACCAGCAATCTTACCATCATGTAAAACAATTACAGGCTTTCGTTTTACACTCACTTGGCAGGACGGTAGTACCTCCCTGGGCGGTTGCTGTCTACCAACCTACTACTTAGGACTTATTATGGCAATATTTTTATTCTGGACAATAAATCTACATATTCCAGTCTTTCTGATGCATCAAGTAGGGACAATACAAGCAACAATTGTGAAAAGACCCATGTACTCTATATGCGAAGGCAGTGAGAGATGATGTATGAAAATTAAGAGTACCATACTATGCTTATATTAAATATATTGTGTTGGAGTAACTGTATATGGGCCAGTTGTGCACTGTACTCACTTATATACACTCTCCTACATGTGGTTGCAAGGGTTGAGTTTTAGCTCCTGGCCCTGCCTCTCAACTTGCCGCCTGCTAGATTTCCTCCCTCCTAGCCCAGTGGGCCCTATCATACCTGCTCTTAAACTACATCATCGTAGCTCACTCATGCCTATATATGCCATGGATCATATAGCCTCCTCTTCCTTCCTCCAGTAACTAAAACCTGGCTCTCAACTTCCTTCTTCACAGTTTATTTTCCTTAGGTAGAATCTTGAACCACATATTACCTTACCTTCCTAAATCCACCTAACTCCTCTCAATAACAATTATGTAGCACACTACCTGGTATACTCAACAGACTTATTTCCCCAGAATTTTTACACTTTTATCTCCTTTTTCCTTATACAAACTTTTACACTTTTTTGTCCTCTTTTTCCTTATTCTAACTTTATATAATATATAAGCAAACAAATAATAAAAGAAATATCTTGACCTTATTAGGAGCAGCTACTAAGTTTTCCAAGAAGTCTGACGCTTTATTTTCTGGGTCCTCTCCATTGAGCGGTTGTGAGCCTACAACAGTCTGACTGAATATTTCAGTCATATCATAGCCCCGTACAGAGTTATCTTCGTAAGCACTTCCTCCATCATCCTGTAGAAAAAGTTTTTAATGTGATACAATACCAAGACCATTAAGTACAATATAAGAAGCCTAAATATTCTAGTTATTGTTAATCTTGAATTCTTGAATCAATAATCCTAGAGTACAGTACTTACTACATATACTATAAAAATAAGAACACTTGGATAAGTTCTTCCATGAGATAATCTTTTTACCACATCGGACATTTCCCCTCTTCCTACCAAGAAAAGTATAAAATTTCCAAGTCGGTTGCATATTCTCTGGACATATTAATATAAGTAAACAGCATATGAAAAAGACATGTCATACCAATACATCCAGAATAAACGGCAACATACTCAAACTGTTATCTAGTTTTTATTTTAAATTTGTAGGTACATGATAATTCAGTGCCAATATGTAGATACTTTTTTTAACAAATGCTTAAAAAACTTACCACCTCAGCACAGTAATTATCTCTGTCATTCTGATTATCATAATCATATTCATTAATGCTATCATCCACGGCAGCTGCCTTTTTCTGCCGTTGTATTACAATTGCTGGACGCCCAAACAACCTATAAATATAAATTCATATATATACAGTAAGTAGTTTTAAAATGTGCCAACTCCCTTCCTTGTAAGGAGGGAGTGTGGAGGAAGTGAATGTGTTAAGATAAAGTATTTGGTAGTGGACTTACTGGTACATACGTCTGTGAGAGATGTGGTGAACCATAGAATTGACGAAGGGAAAAAGATGAGTGGTGCATTTATTCTCTCATTCACACACACACACTCTTTCTCTCTCACTCACATATACACCCACACACCCCAAGACCACACCCTGCAAAGGCAACTAGCATGTGTGATCAACTGTACCAACGCTACACTTTTAATTTCCTTAATCTAGATTAACAGAGCCTTTCATTTTTTTTTTAAGAATGAGCAATTTAATGCCACTTCAATATTTTGTTAGTTTCCTTAAAATATCCGACTTTGTTTCTCTGAAATGTTATAGTACAGCCAATCGTGTCTTTTTTTTTTTTTTTTTTTGCTAAGAATAATTTGCTACTCACATAATTTCTAATACTATACTACAATAAACCCTCAATATAACAGACTAATTGGGGAATTATCTGAGTATCCCTTAAATCTAAATAAAAAATAGTAAAAAACTCTTAAATATTCTACTGTAAACTTATTATAGTACTGTACCCTCAATTTACTGTTATACTGTAATAAAATTGAAAATAAGAAGTTAAAAGTACAATTTACACAGTAAATTTTGCCCATTATTTTAAAAGTCCATTACTATCGAGGATTTACTATACAACCTCTCCTCATTTAACCCTTAAACGGTCCAAACGTATATACGTATACATTATTACTGCTACTGCCCCAAACCCATATTTACGTTTTATTTTTCCTGCCTCCAAATTTGGCACGATTGACCTGAGATGCCTGGTCAGCATAGAATGGGTCTTAACACTCGGTGTGCGCCATATTAAAAAAATCCTGGACCACCAGTTAAATTGAGCGCCAGCTAGAGCAAACACTGCGGCAAACACCAAGTATTCACTGATGTCATGTCAAATTAACACTCCCCTTCGAAGTGGAAAGTGATGTCGGCAGGCTGGCAGGCCAGCTGGCTGCCTGCCTGCCTGGCCACCTGGCTGGTAAGCAGCTGGTTGGCAACCTGGCTGGCCAGCAGCTGGCTGGTCAGCTGGGTACCTGACTGACTGACTATCTCTGTCTGTCTGTCTGTCTGTATCTATCTGTCTCTATCTCACAGGAACACATACGTAAATACAATTATACATAGTGTAAATTACCTAGGATAACTAAAAAAAATAAAGACAAAGTGATACAATGTGCTTGTGATCTGCGTAATACCAGTTGGTTCATGAGCTACTCTCCGAGACAAGCAGACAGAAAGGAGACGACACACAGGCAGACAGAAAGACAGACAGGTTTGCATAACAAATAAAGGGAAGCAGTGTAAGCTCGTCAAATGTCATCACTGTAATTACTGGACTGATAAGAAGAGATAAGACTACGCTCACCCTTCATCAAATGTCACCAGTCATCATTAGTGTAGATCAGATGAGATAAGGCAGTGACACAAATCTTACATAATGCTTCATGGGAACTTTATTATTATTTTTATTATTATTATTATTATTATCATTATTATTCACTATCATCATTATTATTATTTTTATGCACTATCATTATTATTATTTGAGTACAATTTCAGTACCTAATATTACTGTCAGAATAAAGATTGGCTATGAAATCACAAGAACTACTATAAATTGTAATTATCAGAACATAAAAATTATATAAAAATAATAAAAAAAAAAGAGAAAAAAAGGTATATCGGCAACAATTCTGCAAGTGGCAGGACTCCTGTTGCCGTCAGGTGAGCATCCAGTGCCAACTTCTCCGCCTCATATCTCAGTAAGTACTGACCCTAAATTTTTTTTTTTCCTTTAACACTTAAAAAAATTGTGCTCTATTTCTATATTTTTTTTTTTCAAAATATTCAGGGCACTGAGCGTGCAAACGTATATACAGTATACATTTGGACCGTTTAAGGGTTAACAATTGAGTTGCATTCCTAAGACCACGTCGGTAAACAAATTCATCGCTAAGCAAGGAGCATACTATAATGGTAGTGGGTTTGTGTCAACCATCTTTGATATTGTTTTAATGTCACCTCTGCACTGTTTATAACATTTTTAGTATATTTTTTAAATGTTTATACATAACATTATGTATAAATGTTTATACATAATGTACTGGTCGGAGAGCCCATCATAAGTTCGAGCCGTCGGTAAACGACTACGTCGCTAAGTGAGGAGGCTGTACTTCATATCATTCCTTTTTTCACAGTGGGTTTGCACTAAACATCTATCTATTTTATATCATGTGCCTGAAACTTCTGATGTTACAAAACATTTTTATGTATTCTATTATAGAAACCTAATTGTTTCTTAAACTGGAATTTTAAGTTTACTCAGAGAAAACTTCTCACTGTTTCCTAGTAATTCAGTTTTAACAGAATTATACTGTATTTTTTTTATAACAAATATAATAATACATAACTAACTTGGTAAAATTTCTTGATTCATAGTGGAGATCAATGGGTAAAGTGGTTTTTTCTTTGCTCCACTGTCTTAAAGTTAAATTTGTTAGTTTGGTTGCTTTCCGGGTCACTGCAAATAACTTCTCTATCTCTGGATCCTCTTCTTCATATATCAGACTGATTAATTCCTTTTTCTTCTTTTTACCATCATCCATTTTGTTACTGCTGATGGATTTCATTGCTGAAAAAAATAAGAAGCATTTTGCTCAATAGATTAAAAAATAGATTACACTTATTACTTTTTTCCTTTTACACGGGATGGGAAAGCATTTACTAGATTATAGTTACATAGAAAGTTAATATATTAAAAATATTCTAAGCAATATACAAGCCATTCACACTTCCACTCAGCACTACACAAAATTTTATTTTAACATGCTGGCTGTGTTCCACCAAGGCAGGGTGACCAGAAAAAGAAACACTTTCATCAGCATTCACACTATCACTGTCTTGCCAGAGGCACATAAATACGACAGTTTAGACGTCACTCTAAAATTGCAAAGATCCCAAGCCCCTTTGTATATTATGTGTAGCAGGCACTCCTCTTAAACTATCACAGTAATGGTACAAAAGCATTCATTCAGTCTTGATCTTTATCATGTCTTGTGTGCTGTTACTACTTAACGGTAACCCATGTTTTTTTCAAAACAAAAACTTTCCATATTTGCCCATCGTCTTTGCATTTTTCTCCCTTTACCTCTCAAATTCACTTGAATATATTCTTATATCCTTACTTCCATCCATTTGTTGAACATGGTTATCATAGTCCACACACCTCAATCTTACAATATACATACATACTTTCAAAATTTACATCTATGACATTGTCTTCATCCCTATGCATGCCATAAAAGCATTTCACATCCATAAATAAGGACTGGCAAAACCAATCTCCAAGTAACTGTTAGGTGCATTTCTTCCTATTCTGTTCTTAGCCAGGGCTTTCACCTGCACCAGCCCCTCTTTCCTGACACAATATTCTCTAAAATTTTCTTATACACAACACCAGAACCCTAGTTTAGTCAAATCCGTAATAAAACTCCAAGAAGTGGAATGGTACAAAGTTTTATAGTTGTAATAATAGTTATCAACACAGGTGAAACAAGTATGATTATGAAGTACGTACAAGAAAAACTGCTTGGAATGAGGGGTAAGTACTACTCTACAACCTTTAGATAATGGTCGCATCCTCCAGTGTCCCGGCCCAGCCCAGGCAGACAACAGCTGGCTGTCAAAGTAGGAGTACTCTGAAGGGTTCTGTGCCAGATGGTCCTTAAGATGCACAGCTTCCATGAGTGGTGGGGGAGCCCTCTGGCATCCCTCATGTCCAATGGTGACCACAGTACCATCCACAGGGCATTCATCCTCATCTCCAATGTGATCTGTACCTTTAGGTTAGTAAAAATAAATATTAGAAATTCAAATTGAAATTTTTATCCAATTTTATGTGGTACAAAAGTAATGTAGTTTATATGTAATAAAACATTGGTAGGCACAAAAGAAAGCCAATAGCATACAATGCATTTTGGGCAAACTAATCCTGATGCTTGAAGACTACTTAAAAATTAGATATCTTCTTCTTTCAACAAACCGGCCGTAAAAGTTATTAAACGTTTGTCATAATTCTGGTCATTATATGAAGCTCTGGAGTAACTACCACTGCAACACTTCTTTATGAGGACTCAGTGCGAATGCTCTGGGAAGATTCCAGAGCAGCGAGAGGACATCCCAGTGCATCGTTTCAGCGTAAATAGTGGAAGTTTTGTGCAGTTTGTGAGGGTTGGGTGTGGTGCTGAGTGTCGTCCAGGTCGGCACAAGGCAGTGCCTCCTCCCCCACGCCACCGGGGGAGGAGGGCGTGGAGTGTGTGAAGATGAGGGAACACTGGTTTTGGGGACACATGCCCATATCTTGCAAGATGTGCATGGGCTACAAATCACAAATCACAATCGGTGTAGGGAAGTGCCCCTCACCCCCCTCCCCGGGCTGCCCCGTGTGTAGTAAACAGTGACCCTCTCATAACCCCTCACCCCTGCGCCTCAACCATTCAACTCCCCCGCCTCACCCACCCGACTCCCAGCGCCACCCTATTTCCCCTCCCAGCCCACGATGGCACAGTGTGTGCTGGGCTCACAGGAACTTCCACTGCAGGGGCAGCGACGTGGAGTTCGACCGCGAGGCAGCTGTCAGGTGTGCCACTGGCAGTGTGCACTCAGTTCATCAAGCTTCAACATCCGTGCACATAGTGGATGTCTGGGCACCCGGAGGGCTCCAGGTGGGAACAACCAACAACCCCTCCCAGCAGACAGAGAGGGCCTGGGATCTGCAATCAAGCTAGCGTCCACCAGGACGTTGACACGTCCCCATGGCTGCTCTCCCTCGGGCTGCTAGCGATGGTGCTCCTGCAAGCAGCAGATCCTGGCGCAACCTGCTGCTGTTTGCAATGGCTGTCTGGCTGTCCTGCCGAAGAGGGACAGCCACCTTGCAACATCTGTTGTTGGGGCAATGGATGCATTCCCTAGAATATTGCTCATTACTCTGTCATTTGTTCATGATTGTAACCATGTATGGACGTGTTTATGATTCACTACCTTTGCAACTTGTCATGATTGTGACAGCTCTACCTGGAGCTCATTACCTTTGCAACTTGTCATGATTGTGACCAGCTCTAGTTCATTACCTTTGTAACTTGTCATGAGTGTGACCAGCTCTATCTGGAGCTCATTACCTTTGCAACTTGTCATGATTGTGACCAGATCTAGTTCATTACCGCTGTAACTTATTCAGTCCAGTCTCTGGACCAATTATGTACCTTGTAATCTTTGACTACCGCCCACAGGATGAGTATGGGGTGGATAATAAAGATATTAAACTAAACTAAACCAAAAAGAAAAACAAAAGTTTCTCTTTTTAACTTTAGTAATGTATACAGAACGGGTTACTAGCCCCTTGCTCCCGGCATTTTAGTCGCCAGAATTAGACATACACGTATAAATTATAGAAAAATGAATTAAACATTACTTATTTTAATATTCTATAAAAAATTATTGAATATACAGTATACATGTACATGTGTAACCCCTCACAATTGTGAGGTAGAGAATTAATGTTGACATTTTTAAGCACACATGTAATATTAATATTTTAAAAAGTACAGTGGACTCCTGGTGTTCGTCCTGCTCCAAACTCGCCCTTTTATGTAAGTGTATTTTTTTAAATGCTTTTGTAGTGTATTTTTGGGGGTCTAAAAGGACTAGTCTACTTTACATTATTCCTTATGGGAATAAATTCGTTTGGTAATGGCACTTGAACCCAGCATTCTACACGGAAAAAGAATAACCAATTTTCAGAAAATACAATTTTAATCTGCTCAGAAGAAAAGCAATTACCAACAAAACTAACACCCTGCTAAATTCATGACTACCATAAAAATTGATTTATAGTTTCTTGACATACAATTTATGTTTACTCTGGCTCATAATAGTTAATTACCTTGTTCCTTCATACAGGTGCTCCCTAACTTACAAACAAGTTGCATTCCCTGTGTTTCAACTCACAAACAAGTTACATTCACTGTGTTTCTACCTACAAAAAAGTTATATTCCCTGTGTCTCAGCTCACAAACAAATTACATTCAGTGTGTTTCTACCTACAAACAAGTTACATTCACTGTTTCTACCTACAAACAAGTTACATTCACTGTGTTTCAGCTCACAAACTAGTTACATTCACTGTGTTTCTACCTATAAACAAGTTACATTCCATGTGTTTCAGCTTACAAACAGGTTGTGTTTTCAGTGTCAATTTGCAAAAATTTTGTTCCCAGTGTTCCAACTTACAAATGAGTTGTGTTTGCAGTATTTCAACAAAAAAATAAAAATAAATTGCATTTTCAGCATTTCAACTAACAAACAAATAATTTGAAAGCCTCACTTATCCTACAGGAACATGAGAGTTCTGTATAAAATTACTTGTCACACGTTTGTAATTGCAGATCAGCATTCACGAATCAATTATTTTCTCGGTATTATGTCTTCTGGATCTTGCTTGGAAGAATGGATCATCGTAACTCTGGCATTTGAAAATAAAGGGGACCCCTGATTTACCTTTCATATACAGGTGTATCTGGCACATGCATGACCCCTACCTTTCACATAAAAAATTCAGCCTCCTTTCTCACACTACTTGCAATCAATGTACTTTATCTCTGGTTTTTCTTCTTCCTCTTACCATATGCCTAAAAAAAAGCTTCCATGTCACTAGCAAATTTTAAAATACATATGAAGACTTATACTCAAAGAGACACCACTTTGCAACAGTTTTTGCATGAATTATTATTCAAATGTGCTTACCATAATCATCATCTGCATCAAAATCATCAACTGGTACAGCATTAACATCAAATCGGTGTTTGTCACTTCTTAATGCATCATCTTTATCATGCATCATTCTCGATGACTCACAGAAGGAATCGTCATCCCCTAACTTCCAAGTTGTAAACTCAAATGATGCAAATGTTGGACAAATCAACTTCTGATTCAAATCTGTTAAAAAAATTGAAGTAAGCAATATGAATGAAAAAGAAAGATTATCATTATAGTATTAGCAAATGAGTTTATAGACTATATGGCTATGAGGGATCAAAATAGATGTACAGGTCGGCCATCACTAATCCGGTATCATTGGGACCTGTAGTGTGCTGGATTAGTGAGTTTGCCAGATTACAGAGTGGTTAGGTTAGAATACACTTAATTAACCTATCAGCAGACTCTTTCTGCTACACCATCCTCATTTTCATCACTGCTTTCTCCTACTCTGGATTGCTGCTGTGGATTTACAACCATCTGCACAATTTCTGAGTCAGTATAATGATGAAATTTGAGTCAGTATAATGATGAAATTTGAAATTATGCTAGCTGAAATTAGTGCCGGATTACTGATGGAACCGGATAACTGATTGCTAGATTAGTGACGGCCGACCTGTACATTTAAGAAAGCTGAAGTATTTGGGCTAAGACAATAGTATCACAAATGGTAGTGGATTATGCAACCACATTATAAAAGTGTGGGCTGTAAAATCATCCTATTGCAATCTCCACGGCTCGTTGGTACCTGAGTGTTTGCAGTGAAAGTACATGAGGCAGTGAGTAGAATGAAAGCAGCTGGGATGGAAGGGATTAAGATAAAGATGTTAAAAGTAAGTGGGGATATAGTGCTGGAGTGATGTGTCTGGTCAAAATATGCATAAAGGGAAGGGAAGTTACCCAAGGAGCATACATAATTTTCATGTACACTGTATAAGGGAAAAAGGGACAAGGGAGAATGTATAATTTTAGGAGATGTGTGTGAAGCATGAGTTTTAGATGTTGCAGCGAGGAGATTGGTAGTAGTGTCTAAGGGCATGGTGTGGTGTGAATATTATGCAGAGAAGATGTAGCTTGGAGATTAGGAGGAGGTGAAGGTTACTAAAAGTATTATTTAGAGGGCTGAGGAAGGATTGTTGAGGTGGTTCAGACATTTAGAGAGAATGGAACGAACTAGAATGACTTGGAGAGCATATACATCTGTAGTAGAGGACGGGGTAGGGGTCGGTCTAAGAAAGGCTGGAGGGAGGGGATCAAGGAGGTTTGTGTGTGAGGGGCCTGGACTTCCAGCAAGTGTTCGTTAGAGTGTTAGATAGAAGCGAGTGGAGACAAATGGTTTTTATGACTCAACGTGCTGTTGAAGTGTGAGCAAAGTAACATTTATGAAGGGATTTGGGGAAACTGGCAAGCTGGACTTGAGTCCTGGAGGTAGAAAGTACAATGCTCGTGCTCTGAAGGAGTGGAGATGTTGCAGTTTTTTAACTGTAGTGTAGGCTTGCCTCTGGCAAGACAGTGATGGAGTAAATGATGTCCCATTTTCTACATATATATATTTTTAAACACACTGGCCATCTACCACTGAGGAAGGGTGACCCAGAAAAGAAATACTTTCACCATCATTCACACTATCGTCTTGCCAGAGGTGCATAGATATGACAGTTCAGATGTCCCTCTAAACAGCAAATATCCCCATCCTCCTTTAGTGCAGGCACTGTACTTCCTACCACCAGGGCTCAAGTCCGGCTAACTGGTTTCCCTGATTTTTTTTTTTCAACAAGTCAGCCGTCTCCCACCGAGGCAGGGTGATCCAAAAGAAAGAAAATCCCCAAAAAGAAAATACTTTCATCATCATTTAACACTTTCACCTCACTCATACATAATCACTGTCTTTGCAGAGGTGCTCAGATACTACAGTTTAGAATAGTCCTTCCAAACTGTCACTATCCCAGACCCCTCCTTTAAAGTGCAAGCATTGTACTTCCCATTTTCAGGACTCAAGTCCGGTTAAATCAATAACCGGTTTCCCTGAATCCCTTCAGGGTGCGTAGATATGACAGTTCAGATGTCCTTCTAAACAGCAAATATCCCCATCCCTCCTTTAGTGCAGGCACTGTACTTCCTACCTCCAGGGCTCAAGTCCGGCTAAATCAATAATCGGTTTCCCTGAATCCCTTCACAAAATGTTGCCATGCTCACACTCCTACAGTTCATAAATTCCCAAAAATCATTTGCCTGCACTTACTCCTAACATGATACAGTGGACCCTCGCTATTCGAACATTCTTCATTCCAGAATGCTGTTCAAGTGCTGTTACCAAACGAATTTATTCCCATAAGGAATGATGTAAATTAGATTAGTCCATTTCAGACCCCCAAAACTACACTTATAAAAGCACTTACAATAATAAACTTACATAAAAGGGCAAGTTTGGAGTATTTGAATAGCGAGGGTCCACTGTATATTGCTTTTTATTCTATTTTTTTTTTTTTTTAATATTTTAGTACAATAGGTGTATCTGAGTGTCTGCAAAGACAGTGATTATGTATGAATGATGGTGAAAGTATTGAATGATGATGAAAGTTTTTTTCTTTCTTTTTGAGTCACCCTGCCTCGGTAAGAAACAGCCATGTTAAAAATAAAAAAGGTGTATAACAATTATTAGTGACAGTTGGGAGGGACTTATTCTCAGCTGTCGTATCTGAGCGCCTCTGCAAAGACAGTGATTATGTATGAATGAGGTGAAAGTGTTGAATGATGATGAAAGTATTTTCTTTTGGGGATTTTCTTTCTTTTGGGTCACCCTGCCTCGGTGGGAGACGGCTGACTTGTTGGGGGAAAAAAAAAAAAAATTTCCAAATAAAAATGCTGTTTGGTGTGACCTTAAAATGACCCATGTCAATAATTCTTAACCTGTAGGTCAGACTAAGCTAAAATTTACAAATGTAAGTTCATAACATAAAATAACCTTGATAACCAAATCTGAAGAGATTTGAAGATGGTAGTGTTAAATAAAAAAATGTTGGTTATATTGTTTTGGCACTACCTTAAACCTTTGATGGCACTCCTCTCAATACTCCCATAAATAAAGCTGTAATAGCACTGTTTACTCTAATGCTACAAACACAGGTAAGCTTCTGATGAAACCATTATCACCACTGCCACAACTAAAAATATAAATACAATCATCTCTCACCTCCTGGTGCTGGTATGCATATCTTCTCTATCTTTGCAGATATTTTCTCTCCCAACATATCCATCAGAACTGTCTCAGAATCTAGCATCAAGAAACAAGAATCGTCCTGCAGAAATATTAGTTATATGTATTCATTTACTACAACTTCCAACAGAAACAGTTTAAAACACAGTGCACAAAGCATGCGAGTATTTAATAAGATGAAGACAAATACTGTATATGACTAAGGATGTGACAATATCAACTTCAAAGTTCTTGAACAAATATAAATTTTGGGAAGTTCTCTTATGATGAGACATGTAAGCAATGCTCTTTTTAAAAAAAAGAGGTTGAGAGCACAAACTTTTCATATACAGTAATATACAGTATTCATACAATTGCATGGTAATTATATAAATAAAATAATCATTGCTGCACTTTATATAAACTTTCTAGATTTCATAAACAATCTAGATTTCATAAAAAATATGTTCATATTGTACCTAATATGCTGTGTATTTCCCTGTTATTATATTTACTTTCTTTCGTCAACTATGGACTATATGTGTGTGAATAATAATTACTAAATTATTATTAATTGCAAAAAATGTATCAATGTGTAAGTCTATGGACTTTTCAACCTTCTTATCCACCTAAATTTATATATTCCAATAATCATCAAGTTGTAGTCATACAGGGACCCGAGAAAAACACCAAAGAAACTTATGTAGTACAGTGACGGTTAGATACTGAAACGTGCAATTATGAAATAAAATTTTGTAAGTTCTTGTGAAGTGTATTTTTGGGTCTAAATAGACTAACCTACGTGAAATTTTTCCTTAAGGATAAATTGTGTAATGGCACTTGAGTAGACTTCAGGAGGAAGTTTACGAAACTCGGGGTCCTATTGTACAGTGGTACCTCGATTAACTATGGTCCCCAAACTCGCCCTTTTATGTAAGTTTATTTTTTTAAATGCTTTTGTAAGTGTATTTTTGGGGGTCTAAAAGGACTAGTCTATTTTACATTATTCCTTATGGGGATAAATTTGTTTTTTTCTGGAACGAAAAAATATCGTTAACCGAGGTATCACTGTATAATATTGTAAGTGCTTGTGGAAGTGTATTTTTGGGGGTCTGAAATAGACTAACCTACGTGACATAATTCCTTAAGGGAGTAAATTCGTTCAGTAATGGCACTTGAGCAGGCTTCTGGAATGAAGTTTTTACATTACTCGAGGGTCCACTGTATATACAGTGGACCCTCGGTTTTCGTGCATCTCCAAACTTGAACATTTATGTAAATGTATTTTTGTAAGTGCTTTTGTAAGTGTACTTTTGGGGGTCTGAAACGACTAATCTAATTTACATTTGTTCTTATGGGAACAAATTCATTCGGTAATGGCACTCAAACAGCATTCTGGAAAGAATTTTCAACGAAAACTGAGGGTCCACTGTACTAGTTACGTATTTCACTAGTTCACCTAGCAAATTTATATTACAGTCCAAGAGGGAGGTCAGACTTCCTTAAAAATATCATATTATAACATCTATTGTCACCTGTTACCTTTCTGCTACCATAACCACTAGAGATGTGGATTGTGTGTTCTCTTCAAGAAAGTGTGTCTGTGTCATGTACTGGCAAAGTCAATTCCTAATGCAGAACTAATTACATACAGTTGCTGATGTCTTGCTCTACTGAACCCAGAAACAGAATATGATAGATTAGAGTTTCATGAAACTAGTAGTGTTTACCCCTGACCAGGTTTTAGTTTTTCACTATTGGAGCCCAAAACAGACTTGCTTCCATGATGACTGCTTCATCAGTCAACCATATAACCAACAAATCAACAGTGTGAACACAACCCAGCTGATATGACATCACCTGCAAAAATCTACAGAGTAACCTCTTGAGATCTCTTTGTACCAGTACTGACAAGAAAGAATATGAGCAGACAGATCTAATAATAGTCATATTAATTACCTGTAACTGAAGAGAATTGAGAAACTGTCCACTACCAGAACGGCCCTCATCAAACTGTGAAGATGTCTTCTTAAATAAAGGATCCACATCATATTCCAAGTCAAATTTGGTAACGTTGATATTCTTCAAGTTCGTTTCCACAACAGCTTTTTTTTTAACCTGAAATGAGTACTGCATAATAACAAGC
Organism: Cherax destructor; assembly: GCA_009830355.1. NCBI lineage: Eukaryota > Metazoa > Arthropoda > Malacostraca > Decapoda > Parastacidae > Cherax > Cherax destructor. Next base: position 256,452 of record WNWK01001205.1, on the reverse strand, counting down.
TCATCTACCTTTTTTGTTTTATATAACACAGGTCATCTCCCACCAAGGTAGGGTGGCCCAAAAAACAAGACAACACATTCACTATCATTCATTCAATGGCTGCTTTGCCCAAAGTGTGCAGACATGAGAGTTCGTATGACCCTCTGAACTACAACTGGTAGACAGACAGACCACCCAGGGAGATATTACCATCCTACCACACAAGTGTGAAAGAGAAACCTGTTAACTGATTTACATGATGGCAGGATTGCTGGTCTCTCTTCTCACCTTCTCACAATCATGTAAGATGGCAGGTAAATCTCACTACTACTTACACAGTATAAACTACACATACAGCGGTGGATGTGTATCTGTGTGCGTGTATACACCCCTCATCTGAGTTTCATTCCATCTTTTTTAATAGTTCTTGTACTTTTAACATTTCTTGTCAATTCTCTGGGAGAATTGAAAATCTACCTCATTAACACTGATGCCCTAGTGCTAACCCATATAGTGAAAGATAATGACAAAATATGAATACCTTTCATACCGCTTGAAAAATAATTACAGTACAAGCATTTTGGTTATGTAACATTTAAGCACATATCTGACAGGTAGTAGGTTGGTAGACAGCAATCGCCAGGGAGGTACTGGCCAAGTGAGTGTAAAACAGAAGCATGTATTTGTTTTACATGATGGTAGGATTGCTGGTGTCTTTTTTCTGTCTCATAAACATACAAGATTTCAGGTATGTCCTGTTACTTCCACTTACACTTAGGTCACACTACACATTCTTGTACAACCATATATATACACACCCCTCTGGGTTTTCTTCTATTTTCTTACTAATTCTTGTTCTCATTTCTTCTTATCTCCATGGGGAAGTGGAACAGAATTCTTCCTCCATAAACCATGTGTGTCATAAGAGTCGACTAAAATGCTGGGAGCAAGGGGCTAGTAACCCCTTCTCCTGTATACATTACTAAAGTTAAAGAGAGAAACTTTTGTTTTTCTCTTTGGGCTACCCCACCTCGGTGGGAAACGGCCGATTTGTTGAAAGAAAGAAAGAAAGGATTGCTGGTGTCTTTTTTCTGTCTCATGAAATATTCCCGGCATATTGCCGGGTACACATACACATCCGCGTCTCCCTTGTCAGAGTTCACAGGTTCGAGACTGAAGCGTTAACACTTATATTTATATTTTAGTGTTTACACTGAAGCATATATGTGAACAGTACATATTTAGATAAAGGTAGGGAAGTTTTTATTGCATTTATGGATTTAGAAAAGGCATATGATAGAGTGGATAGGGGAGCAATGTGGCAGATGTTGCAAGTGTATGGAAAAAGTAGTAAGTTATTAAATGCTGAAAAGAGGTTTTATGAGGATAGTGAGGCTCAGGTTAGGGTGTGTAGGAGAGAGGGAGATTACTTTCTGGTAAAAGATTGTGTAATGTCACCATGGTTGTTTAATATACATATTTATAGATGGGGTTGTAAAAGAAATAAATGCTAGGGTGTTGGGGAGAGGGGTGGAATTAAATTATAGGGAATCAAATACAAAATGGGAGTTGACACAGTTACTTTTTGCTGATGATACTGTGCTTATGGGCGATTCTAAAGAAAAGTTGCAAAGGTTAGTGGACGAGTTTGGGAAGGTGTTTAAAGGTAGAAAGTTGAGAGTGAACATAGATAAGAGTAACGTGATGAGGGTATCAAACGATTTAGATAAAGAAAAATTGGATATCACATTGGAGGGAGTATGGAAGAAGTGAATGTTTTTAAATATTTGGGAGTTGATTTGTTAGCAGATGGGTTTATGAAGGATGCGGTAAACCATAGAATTGATGAAGGAAAAAAGGTGAGTGGTGCGTTGAGGTATCTGTAGAGACAAAGAACGTTATCCATGGAGGCAAAGAAAGGAATGTACGAGAGTATAATGGTATCAACACTCTTATATGGGTGTGAAGCATGGGCTGTAAATGCTGCAGCGAGGAGGTGGCTGGAGGCAGTGGAGATGTCATGTCTAAGGGCAATGTGTGGTGTAAATATTATGCAGAGAATTCATAGTGTGAAAATTAGGTGGTGGTAAGGAGTTACTAAAAGTATTAGTCAGAGGGCTGAAGAGAGGTTGTTGAGGTGGTCTGGTCATTTAGAGAGAATGAAACAAAGTAGAATGACTTGGAGAAGGCGGGGTAGGGGTCGTCCCCGAAAAGTCTGATGGAGGGGGTAAAGGAGGTTTTGTGGGCGAGGTGCTTGGACTTTCAGCAAGCATGCGTGAGTGTGTTAGATAGAAGTGAATGGAGACGAATGGTTTTTGGGACCTGATGAGCTGCTGGAGTGAGCAAGGTAATATTTTGTGAAGGGATCCATGGAAACTGGTTAGCTGGACTTGAGTCCTAGAAATGGGAATACAATGCCTGCACTTTAAAGGAGGTTTAAGATATTGGCAGTTTGGAGAGGTCAAACTGTCGTTATGACTCCTCTTCAAAGACGTGGTTATGTATTAGTGATGGTTAAACGTTGAATGATGATGAAGTTTGGTTTCATTCTTTGGATTTTTCTTTCTTTTGGGTCACCCTGCCTGAGTGGAAACGCAATGTGTTAAAAATCAGCATTGATGTATTATAACATGATACACTATTCTCTTATTAAAAACTAATTTACAGTTCAAAACTAATATGATGTATAATTAAACATAAAAACTGTATACCTTTGTGGAGACATGTGGTTTTTAGCATTTTTTGTAATATATTGTTGTAGTGTGAGCAAGGTAACATTTACCACTCCAAAATAGGGGGGTGGGGATGCTGTTGCTTGTAAAGCCATCTCAGTTGTGATGTCTGCACACTTCTGGCAAGACAGCTAATGAATGAATGACAGCAAATGTGTTTCCATTTTTAGGGTCACCCGACCTCAGTAGGGGACTGCTCATGGGGTAAAAAAGCATTTGGTATATCATATGTAGCAAACCAAGTAATTTGTGTAACATGAAAAATGTGAACATAGCCAACTGATATTTACCTTCCGTTTCTTTTTTTCCCCTTCAAATCCTTCCTCTAAATGCACATCGTTATCTTCATTTTTTTCCTTTTCATGAGTGCGCCCTAAGCCACCTGCCATTTTCAGAGTGTCTGTGTGAATGCTGTCGACACGATAAGCATAAATCTTTGTGCTTGCATCTAAGGTACAGCTAGCAACCTGCAATGAAAAACCATATATGAGACTGCATCTGAGATACTGAAATAAAGAAACAGTAGACTATATAAATTTAATTTAGTTAAAAATACACAAGTATACACACTACATGAATGAGATATCAACTCAGGATGAACAAAACTTAAGAGAAAAGAAAGTGAAATGCAAAAAACTTTGCAATACTAGTAGGATAAACAAAGATACTTTAGTGTAATAAATAAAAGTGCACAAAACAAAATAGTCACAAATAGTGTATAGTTAGAATGGGCTCCTGAATGGAAATATTATGTGCCACAATCATTGAAAATACAAAAAATATTTACAGCGAGATAAAGACGAGAGGATATCATAAGCATAACACTACACTGGAGGTAGTAGGTTGGTAGTCAGCAACCACCCAGGGAGGTACTACCGTCCTGCCAAGTGAGTGTAAAACGAAAGCCTGTATTTGTTTTACATGATGGTAGGATTGCTGGTGTCTTTTTTCTGTCTCATAAACATGCAAGATTTCAGGTACGTCTTGCTACTTCTACTTACACTTAGGTCACGCTACGCAAACATGTACACGTTTATGTATACACATTCATCTGAGTTTTCTTTGATTTTATCTTAATAGTTCTTGTTCTTATTGCTTTTCCTTTCATATCCATAAGTCCTTTCATATCCGTAAGTCATGCGTGTTGTAAAAGTCAACTAAAATGCCGGGAACAATGGGCTAGTAACCCCTTTTCCTGTATAGCTTACTAAAAAGAGAGAAGAAAACCGTCAAAGTGGGATGTTTGAATGTGTGTGGATGTTGTGCGAATGATAAGAAAGAGATGATTGTAGATGTTATGAATGAGTTTCAGTGGGGAGAAATAAATGGGATTAGGTCAGGGGTTTCAAATAGAGTTAGAGCTAAAGAAGGAGTGGCAATAATGTTGAATAATCAGTTATGGCAGGTAAAGAGGGAACATAAATGTATAAATTCAAGGATTATGTGGAGTAAAATAAAGGTTGGATGTGAAAAGTGGGTTATAGTAAGTGTTTATGCACCTGGAGAAGAGAGAAGTGTAGAGGAGAGAGAGAGATTTTGGGAAATGTTGAGTGTGTGGGGAGTTTTGAACCAAGTGAGAGAGTAATTGTGGTTGGGGATCTTAATGCTAAAGTGGGTAAAAATGTTGTGGAGGGAGTAGTAGGTAAATTTTAGGTGCCAGGGGTAAATGTAAATGGGGAACCATTAATTGAGCTATGTGTAGAAAGATGTTTGGTAATAAGTAATACATATTTTATGAAAAAGAGGATAAATAAATATACAAGGTATGATATAGCACGTAAGGAAAGTAGTTTGTTGGATTATGTATTGGTGGATAAAAGGTTGATGGGTAGGCTTCAGGATGTACATGTTTATAGAGGGGGAACGGATATATTGGATCATTATTTGGTTGTAGCTACAGTTAGAGTAAAAGGTAGATGGGACAAAAAGAAAATGGCAACAGCAAGTAAGAGAGAGGTAAAAGTGTATAAACTAAGGGAGGAGGAAGTTAGGGTGAGATATAAGAAACTATTGACAGAAAGGTGGACTAGTGCAAGTATGAGTAGTGGGGGTTGAAAGAGTTGGGATAGTTTTAAAAATGCAGTATTAGAATGTGGGGAGAAGTTTGTGGCTATAGGAGGGTGGGTGCAGGAGGAAAGAGGAGTGAGTGGTGGAATGAAGAAGTAAAGGGTGTGATAAAAGAGAAAAAGGTAGCTTATGAGAGGTTTTACAAAACAGAAGTGTTAATAGAAGAGCAGAGTAATATGGAGAGTAAAAGAAAGGTGAAGAGAGTGGTGAGAGTGCAAAAGAAGAGCAGATGAAAGAATGGGAGAGGCTCTGTCAAGAAATTTTGCTGAAAACAAGAAAATTTTTGGAGTGAGATAAACAAGGAGAAATGAAAAAGGATTTGTCAGTTAAAAACAGGTAGGGAGTTAGTAGATGGGGAGCTGGAGGTTTGGGTAGATGGCAGGAATATTTTGAGGAACTTTTAAATGTCGATGAAAAAGGGAGGCGGTAATTTCATGTACTGGCCATGGAGGTACAACATCGTTTAGGAGTGAAGAGCAGGATGTGAGTGTGGGGGAGGTGCGTGAGGCATTACGTAGAATGAAAGGGGTAAAGCAGCTGGAACTGACGGGATCATGACAGAAATGTTAAAAGAAGGGGGGATATAGTGCTGGAGTGGTTGGTATTTTTGTTTAATAAATGTATGAAAGAAGGAAGGTACCTAGGGATTGGCAGAGAGCATGTATAGTTCCTTTATATAAAGGAAGGGGATAAAAGAGTGTAAAATTATGGGAATAAGTTAAGCCTTCTTACTAAATGTAAGGGAAAATTCCCTACTGTAAGTGTTTACTGAGTATACCAGGTAAAGTGTATGGCAGGGTTGTTATTGAAAGAATTAGAGGTAAGACAGAGAGTAGGATTGCAGATGAGCAAGGAGGCTTTAGAGTGGGTAGGGGATGTGTAGATCAAGTGTTTACAGTGAAGCATATATGTGAACAGTATTTAGATAAAGGTAGAGAAGTTTTCATTGCATTTATGGATTTAGAAAAGGCATATGATAGAGTGGATAGGGAGCAATGTGGCAAATGTTGAAAGTGTATGGAATAGGTAGTAAGTTACTGAAGGCTGTAAAGAGTTTTTATGAGGATAGTGAGGCTCAGGTTAGGGTGTGTAGGAGAGAGGGAGATTACTTCCCAGTAAAAGTAGGTCTTAGACAGGTATGTGTAATGTCACCATGGTTGTTTAATATATTTATAGACGGGGTTGTAAAGAAGTAAATGCTAGGGTGTTGGGGAGAGGGTGGGATTAAATTATGGGGAATTAAATGCAAAATGGGAGTTGACACAGTTACTTTTTGCTGATGATACTGTGCTTATGGGAGATTCTAAAGAAAAATTGCAAAGGTTAGTGGACGAGTTTGGGAGTGTGTGTAAAGGTAGAAAGTTGAAAGTGAACATAGATAAGAGTAAGGTGATGAGGGTATCAAACGATTTAAATAAAGAAAAATTGGATATCACATTGGAGAGAGGGATTATGGAAGAAGTAAATGTTTTCAGATATTTGGGAGTTGATGTGTCAGCGGATAGGTTTATGAAGGATGAGGTTAACCATAGAATTGATGAAGAAAAAAAAAATGAGTGGTGAGTTGAGGTATCTGTGGAGACAAAAAACGTTATGCATGGAGGCAAAGAAGGGAATGTACGAAAGTATAGTGGTACCAACACTCTTATATGGGTGTGAAGCATAGGTTGCAAATGCTGCAGCGAGGAGGAGGCTGGAGGCAGTGGAGATGTCCTGTCTAAGGGCAATGTGTGGTGTAAATATTATGCAGAAAATTCGGAATGTGGAAATTAGGTGTGGAGTTACTAAAAGTATTTGTCAGAGGGCTGAAGAGGGGTTGTTGAGGTGGTTTGGTCATTTAGAGAGAATGGATCAAAGTAGAATGACTTGGAGAGCATATAAATCTGTAGGGGAAGGAAGGCGGGATAGGGGTCGTCCTAGAAAAGGTTGGAGGGAGGAGGTAAAGGAGGTTTTGTGGGCGAGGGGCTTGGACTTCCAGCAAGCATGTGTGAGCGTGTTAGATAGGATTGAATGGAGACGAATGGTTTTTGGGACATGACGATCTGTTGGAGTGTGAGCAGGGTAACATTTTGTGAAGGGATTCAGGGAAACCAGTTAATTGATTTAGTTGGACTTGTGTCCTGGAAATGGGAAGTACAATGCCTGCACTTTAAAGGAGGGGTCTGGGATAGTGACATCTGGGAGGGACTATCCTCAGTTGTCGTATCTGAGCGCCTCTGCAAAGACAGTGATTATGTATGTGGTGAAAGTGTTGAATGATGATGAAAGTATTTTCTTTTTGGGGATTTTCTTTCTTTTTGGGTCACCCTTCCTCGGTGGGAGACGGCCGACTTGTTGAAAAAAAAAAAAACACTACTCTTGTATTATAAATGTATACTGCACTGTAAATGCTACCTTGCTCACACTCCAACAACAAAATACAGCCATAAAAAACATTTGTCTCACTTCACTCCAATCCAACACAAAGCCTCTTACCTCCATTGCTTCCTGCCATGAACCCTACACCTTCTCCCTCCTACCCAAGATTTATACTCTCTCTTATTCATCTTATTTTGGTCCATTCTCTCTAAATACACAAACTATATTCTTCATAATATAAATTCTTTTACTAACAGTTAAGAAAATATACAGTGCTAAAAATATAGCACAAGGTTATAAATAAAAAGTTACCAAAACTAACCTGAAAGTTGTTCATATCAGAATCTTTTCTTGAAGCATTTCAGACATATAGTCAATGAGCTGCAAATTAAATGCATTTTTTACGCTGATTTTCTGGAAAATAAAAAGAATAAATAAGATTAAAAAAGCTTTAGGAGAAAACTGTCGTAATAAATTCTTAAAACTGCAGGCATATTTTATATATTTCTTAAGGTGGCCAAACTTCAAGGTGTGAAACATATATAGTATCCATTGCCAGTGGAAATCAGATCAGCAGTGAAGAACTGCAAAAGGAAAGCCAGAATGAATAAGAAAGATGAAACTGGGAATAGTAATTAGATGGGAGATATCAGCACTTCAGTAGAAGGAAAGGCAGAAATGAAAGAAAAAGATTGTGCTCTGAGAATGCCAACATCATGAATAGAAAAACTTTAGTGTATAAGGTTTCACTAAATAAAAAAAAAATAATAAAAAAAAAACATTCCATGCCAAATTTAAAAAAAATTGGAATTAATTAAGATGTATCCCAAAGACATCAAATTATCACTGTGTTCATCCCGTCATCTCCAGAGGTTGCATCATCGTCTCCTCACCACTAATCTCAACAATGAAAAAGAGTAAGCAACCATTTCCTTGCCTAGAATAATAATAATAATAATAATAATATTTTTTTTAACACATCGGTCATTTCCCACCAAGGCAGGGCGACCCAAAAAATAAGAAATACTTTCATCATTAATCACTCAATGACTGTCTTGCCAGAGGGGTGCCAATACTACAAATAAAAAAAACTGCAACATATCTCCACCCCTCCTTCAGAGTGCAAGCACTAGTGCCTGCACTCCGGTTTTCCTGAATCCCTTCACAAATGCTACCTTGTTCACACTTCAACAGCTCATCAAGTCCCTAAAACCATTTGCCTCCACTCCTAACACTCATAAATGTGTGCTGAATGTCCAAGCCCCTCGCACACAAAACCTCCTTTACCTCTTCCCTTCATCCTTTCCTAGGATGACCCCTATCCTGCATTCCCTCACACTACCTCCTAATCTCCAAGCTATGACTTTTCTGCATAATATTCACATCACACATTGCCCTCAGGCACGACATCTCCACTGCCTCCAGCCTCCTCACTGCAAAAATTTTAAATGAATAACATTTAGCTTAAAAAAGAAACAGAATGAAGGGCAAATGCAACAGAAATCAGTAATAAATTTTCTACCTATCAGTTTACCATCCTAATACAGTGGTACCCGACTTACGATGGTCCCCAAACACACCCTTTATGTAAGTTTATTTTTAAATGCTTTTGTAATGTAATTTTGGGGTCTAAAAGGACTAGTCTATTTACATCATTTCTTATGGAGATAAATTCGTTGTAATGGCATTGAACAGCATTCTGGAATGAAAAATATCAATGTACCCTGTACCTAATAAAACAAATAAAACAATGGCCTGATTCACACTTTCCACAATTTGTGGAATCAGAAATTGTAGAAATCCTAAAACTGCTATATATGATTATTTTTACATTCATTTCTCCTTTCCTAATAAAAATTAATTCTCACTCCTACTGACTAGATAACGGTGTTTCATAACTACGAATGAAATGGAAAAATATCAATTACAATTAGTGTCTGGTGATAAATATGCTAAAATGCTTACATTTTCAGCTGAGAGCTGAATGCATTTTGCATAATGTTCTGTAAGTTGCTGGTTAGTGAGTCCAGCAACAGCACTGAGGGACTTGCGTCTATCTGACTGTACTATGCTGGGGGATGAAAATTGCCTCGCCTGTAACTGCTGCTGCAGACGATTTAACTGCCGCTCTTTTTTCTCCCGCTCATCATTGTTCTGAAAACAAAATTAACAAATTACTACTGCCTACCCAACTGAATATTATAAGCAATAGAAACAACGTGAAAAGCACTTTAAATATACGTACATGTATATAGAAACATTGTTTGTAACTAAAAGATAAATGTTATAATATTAACAGGCTTTCATACTGAATGGCTTGTGTGGCACCACTCTTCTTGTTGAATACATAAAGTACAACATTTACAACTGGACTAGTTAAGAAAATAATGGAGAATGGAAAATAGAAATATTATATGCAAACATTTTTAATAGGGAGATAGGACAATTTATTTCCTGCAGCCACTGTCATGAGTATTTCTTTTCTTGCTGCCCAGTCGGGCTTCTCAGTAACTGCCGCCATCACCCACCTGAACAGTGATACAATGGAATGATTTACAAGAATAGAAATTGCTACAACCAGTGGAGACTTAAGTTCTGCTCAAGTAGCTTCAATTTAGGAAGTAACATTTACATGGCTTCCTGCCCAGTTCTCAGCTTAATTCTAACTGTTCCTCTTTTTTCTGCATTTTCAAATACATTTTTGTTTACAATATGCAAAAAAATTATAATTTAAATAATGACTTAGAGTACTTTACATGACTGTGCCAAATCTGATAACTATGATGCACATATAATAATAAATTTAAAACAGGAATGTAAAACCTGCAAAAAGCCCAAGTCTGTAAGTAGTGCTATGAAATAATTAATCTTAATCATCAGTGTCCATATATTATTTTGAACACAGCATGGAATACTGTGAAAAACTTATCGATTTAAAAATATTTATTATTAGCATTTTGAAGAGGAAATGCTAATACTGTATTCAACCTTCTTGACATACTCACTTCTGGTACTTCAAGAAAAACTTGATCAGATGTCATGGAGACATCATGAACAGAATCCCTCCTGGAGCGGGCAGAATCAGGGTGGTGGGCGGACAGAATGCTGTGCCGCTTAGTTGGAGACAGGGTGAACCCCAAAGAAGACTGTCTATTTCGCGGCATCTTGGCATGCCCAAGTTGGGACACGCCACCAGTGAAAAGACTGAAAATATTTATATATACATGAATTATCTCGGATGACTATCATTTTGATATTTAAATTTACATTTATATTTAAGAAAAAATAGTACTGAAAAGATACTAGGAAATTTTATTTGAAGAATGGAATAATTTAAAAGAGGAAGTAGAAACTGTTTCAGCCATTAGAAATTACTGAATATGGGACAACACAAGCATAGCTCTGCTCTTAAGACTATAGATAGGTAATTACTACTAAGAAGCAAATGTATCAATCATAAAAAATTACTGGGAAAACAAAAGCCTTAATGTAAAAATTTAAAATAAGTTTAACTCAAAGCTTTATTCAAACACTAGAGATAATCCTCCCCAAAATTCACTTTCATCCCTTTACATTTACAACAAAATAAAACTCAAAATCTAATTATTAACCCTAAAAATTGACAATTTATTTTACTACATACTACAATTATTCACATACAAAAAATACAAATACTATAGACAAAGCTAAATTCAGAGACAATATCACTTAATTATGATATAAAGAACAAATTACTTAGGTTACAATAGTATCTTAAAGTATCAACACCAAAGGACAACCATAAAACATTCTTTATAAGATATTCACTACAATTACAGTGGACCCCCGAGTTTCGTAAAAACTTCACTCCTGAAGTCTGCTCAAGTGCCATTACCGAACGAATTTACTCCCTTAAGGAAAAATTTCACGTAGGTTAGTCTATTTCAGACCCCCAAAAATACACTTCCACAAGAACTTACAAAATTATACTTACATAATTGCACGATTTCCGGGGTATTCGTTAACCGAGGGTCCACTGTATTGTCTATCAAAAACTAATATAATTTACAAATGAAATAATTCATTGCCCTTATTGGGTTATACTATGTTAAGGCTACATAATGTACCTTTTATGTGTACATGTGTGGCCTCAAGAGCATTATAAAAAAATGTATACTGTATATATTTTTTTTTATTATTTTTTTTTATTAACACATCGGCCGATTCCCACCAAGGCAGGGTGGCCCGAAAAAGAAAAACTTTCATCATCATTCACTCCATCACTGTCTTGCCAGAAGGGTGCTTTACACTACAGTTATAAAACTGCAACATTAACACCCCTCCTTCAGAGTGCCGGCACTGTACTTCCCATCTCCAGAACTCAAGTCCGGCCTGCCGGTTTCCTGAATCCTTCATAAATGTTACTTTGCTCACACTCCAACAGCACGTCAAGTATTAAAACCATATGCCTCCATTCACTCCTATCAAATACGCTCACACATGCTTGCTGGAAGTCCAAGCCCTCGCACACAAAACCTCCTTTACCCCTCCCTCCAACCTTTCTTAGGCCGACCCTACCCCGCCTTCCCTCCACTACAGATTTATACACTCTCGAAGTCACTCTGTCTCGTTCCATTCTCTCTACATGTCCAAACCATCTCAACAACCCTCCTCAGCTCTCTGGACAATCGTTTTGGTAACCCCGCACCTCCTCCAATTTCAAACTCCGAATTCTCTGCATTATATTCACACCACACATTGACCTCAGACATGACATCTCCACTGCCTCCAGCCTTCTCCTCGTTGCAACATTCATCACCCATGCTTCACACCCATATAAGAGCGTTGGTATAACTATACTCTCATACATTCCCTCTTTACTTCCATGGACAAGGTTCTTTGTCTCCACAGACTGCGAAGTGCTCCACTCACCCTTTTCCCCTCATCAATTCTATGATTCACCTCATCCTTCATAGACCCATCCGCCGACATGTCCACTCCCAAATATCTGAATACATTCACCTCCTCCATACTCTCTCCCTCCAATCTGATATCCAATCTTTCGTCACCTATTCTTTTGTTATCCTCATCACCTTACTCTTTCCTATATTCACTTTCAATTTTCTTCTTTACACACCCTACCAAATTCATCCACCAACCTCTGCAGCTTCTCTTCAGAATCTCCCAAAAGCACAGTGTCATCAGCAAAAAGCAACTGTGACAACTCCCACTTTGTATTTGCTTCTTTATCTTTTAGCCCAACACCTCTTGCCAAGACCTCGCATTCACTTCTCTTACAACCCCATCTATAAATATATTGAACAACCACGGTGACATCACACATCCTTGCCTAAGGCCCACTTTTACTGGGAAATAGTCCCCTTCCCTCCTACACACTCTAACCTGAGCCTCACTATCCTCATAAAAACTCTTCACTGCTTTCAGTAACCTTCCTCCTATTCCATACACCTGCAACATCTGCCACATTGCCCCCTATCTACCCTATCATACGCCTTTTCCAAATCCATAAATGCCACAAAAACATCTTTACCCTTATCCAAATACTGTTCACCTATATGTTTCACTGTAAACACTTGGTCTACACACCCCTACCTTTCCTAAAGCCCCCTTGTTCATCTGCTATCCTGCTTTCTGTTTTACTCTTAATTCTTTCAATAATAACTCTACCATACACTTTACCAGGTACACTCAACAGACTTATTCCCCTATAATTTTTACACTCTCTTTTGTCCCCTTTGCCTTTATACAAAGGAACAATACACGCTCTCTGCCAATCCCTAGGTACCTTACCCTCTTCCATACATTTATTAAATAATAGCACCAACCACTCCAAAATTATATCCCCACCTGCTTTTAACATTTCTATCTTTATCCCATCAATCCCAGCTGCCTTAACCCCTTTCATTCTACCCACTGCCTCACGAACTTCCCCTACACCCACAACTGGCTCTTCCACACTCCTACAAGATGTTATTCCTCCTTGCCCTACACACGAAATCACAGCTTCCCTGTCTTCATCAACATTTAACAAATCCTCAAAATATTCTCTCCATCTTCCCGATACCTCTAACTCTCCATTTAATAACTCTCCTCTCCTATTTTTAACTGTCAAATCCATTTGTTCTCTAGGCTTCCTCAACTTATTAATCTCATTCCAAAACTTTTCTTATTTTCAACAAAATTTGCTGATAACATCTCACCCACTCTCTCATCTGCTCTCTTTTTACATTGCTTCACCACTCTTTTAACCCTCTTTTCTCTCCATATACTCTTCCCTCCTTGCATCACTTCTACTTTGTAAAAACCTCTCATATGCTAACTTTTTCTCCCTTACTACTCTCTTTACATCATCATTCCACCAATCGCTCCTCTTCCCTCCGCACCCACTCGCCTGTAACCACAAACTTCTGCTGAACACACTAACACTACATTTTTAAATCTACCCCATACATTTTCGACCCCATTGCCTACACTCTCACTAGCCCATCTATCCTCCAAAAATTGTTTATATCTTACCCTAACTGCCTCCTCTTTAGTTTATAAACCTTCACCTCTTTTACTTACTGATTCTATTTTCCTTGTATCCCATCTACCTTTTACTCCCACTGTATCTATAACTAAAAAGTGATCTGATATATCTGTAGCCCCTCTATAAACATGTACATCCTGAAGTCTACTCAACAGTCTTTTATCTACCAATACATAGTCCAACAAACTACTGTCATTACGCCCTACATCATATCTTGTATACTTATTTATCCTCTTTTTCTTAAAATATGTATTACCTATAACTAAACCCCTTTCTATACAAAGTTCAATCAAAGGGCTCCCATTATCATTTACACCTGGCACCCCAAACTTACCTACTACACCCTCTCTGCATGTTTCTCCCACTTTAGCATTTAGGTCCCCTACCACAATTACTCTCTCATTTGGTTCAAAAGTTCCTATACATTCGCTTAACATTTCCCAAAATCTCTCTCCTCTACACTCCTCTCTTCTCCAGGTGCATACACGCTTATTATGACCCACTTTTCGCATCCGACCCTTATTTTAATCCACATAATCCTTGAATTTACACATTTATATTCCCTCTTTTCCTTCCATAACTGATCCTTCAACATTATTGCTACCCCTTCCTTAGCTCTAACTCTCTCAGATACTCCTGACTTAATCCCATTTATTTCTCCCCACTGAAACTCGCCTACCCCCTTCAGCTTTGTTTCGCTTAGGGCCAGGACATCCAACTTCTTTTCATTCATAACATCGGCAATCATCTCTTTCTTATCATCCGCACTACATCCACGCACATTCAGACAACCCAATTTTATAAAGTTTTTCTTCTTCTTGTTTTTAGTGGATTTGTACAGGAGAAGGGGTTACTAGCCCATTGCTCCCGGCATCTTAGTCGCCTCATACGACACGCATGGCTTACGGAGGAAAGATTCTTTTCCACTTCCCTTGGACAATAGAGAAAATAAAAAGAACAAGAGCTATTAAAAAAAAGAAAAAAAACCTAGATGTGTGTATGTATATATATGCATGTGTATGCCAGTGTAGTGTGACCTAAAGTGTAAGTAGAAGTAGCTAGATATACCTGTTATCCAGCGTGTTTATGAGACAGAAAAAGACACCAGCAATCCTACCATCATGTAAAACAGTTTCAGGTTTCTGTTTCACAGTCACCTGGCAGGACGGTAGTACCTCCCTGGGTGGTTGCTGTCTACCAACCTACTACCTATAATATATATATATATATATATATATATATATATATATATATATATATATATATATATATGCAAAGCCTAAATAAAAACTTGCAGAACTTTGGCTTCAGTTAAAAATTCAATGATCCCATGAAGGCCTAAGAAGATATCAGGATTATACAAACAAACAAACAAACAAACAAACAAATTTTATTTCATTGCAGATTACATGGGTATCGGAAGTTACAATGTAAATTGAGTGCAAGGAGAGCCACTGACATGCCATGGCATTAGGGGCAGCTTATTCTAGTCCTTAAAAACTATGTACTTAATATTAGAGAAATTTATTGAGTTTATTCTAGTTAAAATTATTTTCAAAATTACAATATGATGAAATTTTACTGTTTAAATTATTATATAATGATATTAGATCTTAGATTGTTACAGGTGTTAAGATTCTTGAATGATAATATGGAATTGAGATTATCTTAAGGAAAATAACATTGAGCATTTTTGACATTAACTTATAATATGAGTAGGGGTAACATAATAGTAACATATTATTAAAAATTGAGATTATCGTATAGGAAAGTAACAATGAGCATTTTTCAAAGTAGTTTATAGTATGATCATTTAGGTTTGGGTGAGTAGGTGGTTTTTGAGTTGAGTCTTAAATTGATTTTCAGACAAGATTATCTTAATATTTACTGGTAATGAATTCCAGATTCTGGGGCCCTTTATGTGCATAGAATTTTTACATAGGTTGATATGAACACGGGGTATATCAAAAAGTGATCTGTGTCGTGTGTTGTGGTCATGGGTCCTATTAAAGTTGGTGAGGAGAGTTTTGAGCAGAGGGTTTATATTAGAGTGTAAAGTTTTATATATGTAGTAGGCACAAGAGTAAGTATGAATGTTCTTTACGGTGAGTAGTTTGAGACTTGAATATTGGTGGAGTATGCTGTCTAGAGTGGGAATTTGTTATCATTCTGACTGCGGCCAAAGAAAATAAAAGAAGTATAAAACGCATAAATAATAAAGAAAAAATAGTCCTTCTGGCATAAGAAGCCATAGAAAATTCTCCCACAATGGAATCAAGAACCCAACGAAAATAAGTCACTTTGACTTTTATTGGGTTATCCTAGATAATCTACACATATGCTGCTATGTATGATACTTTATGTAACTGTATTTATGTGTACCTGTACCTGAATACACTTACTTACTCGTATTTCTTGTCCTTCAGAATTTACATGTTCCTTGTGCTCATGACTTCTCGAAACTTGATTTCTACAATAAATCAAGAAGTGTGTGATTGTAACCTGGCGTGAATGAATGCTTACAGGCTGGGCAGTTAAAAATTACCAGGAATTTCCAATACATAATGATTTTGATGGCAAAATTGGAATTATTCCCAGTTTTGCGCGGGAGAATTGTCAAACCAAAACAAATACGTGTGGGAGTTGTTCAGCCTCAGACCTCGGTATAATGGCGCCTCACTTGTTATTACGGCCTTCCACGCCTTTATTACCACCCCTCTCGCCGCCCAGCCCTCTTCTCCCATCACCACTAATATCCGTACATTAACATCAGCCAGATGTAATCTCGAAATCGTCAAAGAAAATTTGAAAAATATACAAACCCGCCGTTGTTTGAAGCTGTGGATGAACTCGCGATGTACGAGACTCCGCGAGATGCGACTCTGTCACGTCATCTCGCGGGAAATATAAATTTATTTTTACTTCAGAATCGAGGAACACTGCAGCAGGCCTACTGGCCCATACTAGGTACGTCTTTCTCAAAACCAACCATTCCCACCCACCAAATTGTTTAACCTTTTCCAAAAGCCACCCAAAAAAATAGTTTAAATATTCCAGTCCACCACCTTGGAGCCTTGTTGGACTGGAGGAACAGCCAGTGGCCCCCCATGGCCCTCCAGAACCACAACTACTGATGCCAATAAGAAAATCCCCCCACAAACACAGAATACAACCTCATTTATATTTGCTAATATAGAGGGCCTTAAGCCATCCACCACCAACAAAATACCTTTTATCAGTGGACTTCTAGAGGAGTCAAATGATGTTTGCAGCCTTCACAGAGACCCACACAAAAGATCACTTTGACAACGATATATGAATAAATGGGTAAAACGTTTTTAGATGTGACAGAAAGAACAGGCAACAAGGAAGGGGGTGGGGCTTTGGCCTGCATCTCAAAGAGTCGCTCATCTGCACGGAGATGCTTAACACCACAAATTATGTAGTTGAAGTTCTAACACTAAAGATCGAGAACCAAAACCTAGTCATCGTGGTTGTATATAAGCCACCAGATGTAACCTCCCAACAGTTCAAGGAACAGCTGAAAATTGCCGTCTGGAAAGCCTTCCAGCTCCATTCCCAAACATCTTACTGCTTGGTGATTTCAATCTAAAGAATACAGATTAGATTTTAGATTTTGCCACCGAAGTGGCTAGTTTATTGTGCACCCCATATTCATCCTGTGGACGGTAGTGCAAGAGCACATGGATACACAAAAAGCCTAGGAGCTAGGCCCCAAAATGGAAGAATGTAGCAAATAATGTTACAGCAGAAACAATCTTTGGAGGCCGCACAGATGAACGGTCACACACACATGAACTACTAAATCTCTGTGATACACCCTAAGTGGAACCAACAAGACTGGAAAACACCCTTGACCTTATCTTCACAAATAATGAGGACCTGGTAAGAGACATAACAATAAAAAAACTAATTTCGATTACAATCTAATCGAAGCTCAGACTTACATGCACAGGGGTCCTGATCAGCACGTAGCTGTGAAGGTGTCTTCACCAAATGCAACTTCAACAACAAGAACATCAACTGGGACCAGGTGAACCATGTCCTAAATGAAACATGTTGGGAACATATCTTTAATAACATGGATCCAAACCAGTGCCTTAAAAGGATCAACTTCCTGGCAGCTGAAGTATGTTCAAGGCATATTCCCCAAAGAAAGAAGAAGATAAGTAAACTGGAGAGAGAAAGACGCTCCCTCTACAGAAGACGACGAAAAATCACTGAGCTTCTCAAGAACGCTAGACTATCTGATACACGGAAGGAAGCGCTGACCAGGGAAGTAGAAAGTATCGAACTTAAGTTAAAGAACTCATACAGTACCCAGGAGAGACAGGAAGAGCTAAAAGTGATTAGTGAAATTGAAAGAAATTCGAAATATTTCTTTTCATATGTCAAACACAAGGTAAATACCACATCTAGTATCGGGCCCTTGCTCAGACAAGATGGGACTTACACAGATGACAAAAAAAAAAAAATGAGTGAGATACTGAAATCCCAATACGACTCTGTGTCGTACTGGGATTTCAATACGACACAGAGTCGTATTGAAATCCCAATAGGCAGGAACCATACATAGTTTTAAGACGAGGTATGATAAAGCTCATGGAGCAGGGAGAGAGAGGACCTAGTAGCGGTCAGTGAAGAGGCGGGGCCAGGAGCTGAGTCTCGACCCCTGCAACCACAAATATTTGAGTACAAATAGGTGAGTACACACACACACACAACAACAATCGGTTAAACACCCAGGTTCCTATTTATTGCTAGATGCTAGATGAACAGAGGCAACAGATGTAGGGAAAGAAGCACGTTTCCACTCCTCGTGGACCGAACCCCGGTCCTTCAGTTGTGAACTGATGACGCTACCAATTGAGCCATAAGCATTATATACCTTCTGATTCACGTTTTATTCCGACAAACGTGGCCGCCAGCATCTTTTTCCTCCTCCGCAAGTCAAAATCCTCATCTCTGAACAGTTACATCATTACCGCATGGTCTATGACCACATGTGCTGCCTTTAAGAGCAGACTTAAGAGCAGTTACACCCAGCACACATCTGTGACCTGTCATATATATCAACACTTGCCAACCACACCCACATACCATTCAACCTCTCACACCTACACCTCTTCCTACAGAGTAAGACCGCCCTCGTGGTCAGAATAACTTCATTTCTACAAGTACATATACAAGGTATACAGGCCTAGATGACATCAATGACATACTACTATGTATATAGAAAGCCGCTTGTTATGCAGAGCATTTCGGGCAAATTAGGTCAGTTTTGTCCCGGGATGCGACCCACACCAGTCGACTAACACCCAGGTACCCATTTTACTGACGGGGAACATAGACAACCGGTGTAAGGAAACACCTCCAATGTTTCTACCCTCGCCGGGAATCGAAGCCGCACCCTCAGCGTGTGAAGCGAGAGCTTTAGCCACCAGGCCACGGGGCACCTTGTAGAAATTTGTACATGATGTCACGTGGTACAGGTGGGATGCACAGCTTTACAAATAGGCCCCGTATGATGTTACAGTTTTACAACGAGTGCAAAGACTGTAGGCCTCACTTGTCACAGGAGTACAGCATATAAGTCCATAAAGGCACCTCGGCTCTGGTACCAACCATACCTCCCTGAACAGTCACGCGAAAGCAAAATATTAAGTTAAATGCGGTAGGACACAACATTATCCATGGTGCCAAATGTGGGAAAGTTACCATGACAACGAGAAGAAAGCCTCAATGGAGACATGTGGTTGCCAAGGCAACGTAGAGAAACCTTCAATGAAGTAGTGGAAAGGCAGCTACTGGTAGGCTAGGGACGCCAGTGTAGCAGCCAACGTTAGTGGTGGTGGTGACTCCCGGCTGACTCTCCACACTACTGACACCAACACTTTAGTTACCATGGTGAGTGTCTTTACTCTTTTATGACGGTCTTCTTTATTATTATCCCTTAGGTTGTAGTAACAACAGTTATCACACAGTTCAGTTATGGCAAGCACTGCAATAATAAATTTGTCACAATAGAACAGGTCAAAGTACATTAGTTAAAATTTTTAGAATGGTGTATATACATAACTGAGATAGCCCAATAAAGTCAATGTGACTTTATTTCCACTGGGGTCCTTAATTTTTCAGCATACAATACAATTTTTACTCTATTTTATGCATTCAAAACGTCAAATCTAGTCTATCACGTAAGAAAAGTAATGTTTTTGTGATGAAAAAGGCATGAACCATGTTACATATTGGCTTATTAAAGGCTGTTTTTCCTTCCTTGATGCTGGTGAAGGGCTCTTGATCCAAGGAACTGGACGTGTTCTCCCTTCCTTGGATTGAGTCTGTGTGCCTTCCAGTCCTCACGTGCTGTGATCCCTTCTTGTTTAGCGCTTCCCTTAAACATAATAATAATAATAATAATTGAACGTTGTTCTACAGTGTGATTGCGTAATATTATTATGGTCATTACTTAATGTTTATATACGTCTATTTATCCAGTCTTTCAAATAAGTATATAAAGTTGAAGAAATGGCCACATTTACAACATTATTATGTAAACGTTTCGCCAACAAGTGGCTTCTTCAGTCCGGTGCAAAGATGAATGATGGAAGGAGTGTGAGGTAATCAGTCCCTCAATCATGAAGTCCATCATAATTGATGGACTGAAGACACTGATTACCTCACACTCTCCATTCATCTTTGTACCGGACGACTGAAGAAGCCACTTGTTGGCGAAACGTTTCCGCAATAAAGATTCTCGAATGTTGCAAAAGTGTCTAATTCTTAAACTTTCAAGTAATGAAAACAAAGCTATTAGTGTACTCACGTAAACAGTGCTCCTGGACCCTCAATTTTCTTAACTACTATATTGGAAATAGTATTACTTATAGTACAAAAAACCACGGCAGAGCAGTCCTTTATTTGCATGACGTATCGCTCACAGGTGATATTTTAGTCATCATGGCTCATCTCTGAGCGAAACGTGCAAATACGAGATTGCTCTGATATATTTATATTTTATGCTACAATACCAGTCAGCATCTTCTTTATTGCCTATTCAACCATTATTGATACCTGTTCTGAGTGTTGCCATATCTACTGTCGCAACTGTATCAAGCTTGATCTACCCACCACTATTTTCATTTAACTCGTTCCACTTCTCTACCACCCTAAGACTATTTCCTAATGTTCCTATAGTTCACTTGCCTTTTTATTCTTCACCTCTTCCCTTGTCCCTACTGCTCCCTTTTCGAACATGGAGTAACTTTTATGGCATTATCTTGTGTACCTTAGGCCTTCTCTTCGAAGGCCATTCATTTATTTTAGTCTCTTCTCATAGTTTATTTCCCTTAGTTCCGGGGCAAATCTGCTTGCATACTCAATGATTGGGGTGCCGCCAAGCTCACTGGTGAGACCATTTGGCTCAAGCACAAGCTCCCGGGCTAGATTCCTTGGCAAAGTAAAACGTATGGATAAATTTCTTCACTTCCCTCTGTCCACTCTAGCAGTAAAAATGGATACTTGTGTGTTAGCCGACTGCTGCGTGTCATCCATCAGAAGATTGATAGAAAGCTCCAGTTCATTAAGAACATAAGAAAGGAAGTGCATTGGAGTAGGCTAACTGGTTCATGCTAGGCAGATCTTTCCCGAATATAGTCATTTTTCTATATTTCTATATATTTAAAGCTACTGAGGGTGTTCGCTTCGATGAACAGTAACAGCCTAGTTGATCAGGCCCTGATCCACCGGGAGGTCTGGTCATGGACCGGGCCGCGGGGGCGTTGACCTCCGGAATACCCTCCAAGTAGGTAGACTTGGTAAATTGTTCTACTCATCTACAACTCTATAATTATTCAAAACACCTCAGTAGCACTGCACAGAGAATCCACTAAGCAGGGCTTCACTGGACACAGGTCAACTCACCTGAACTGGATACAGGCCAACTGAAATGTCATATCCTGTGTCCAAAAAAAAAAAACTCCAATTACGTGTCAAAAAACTCCAGCACCTGCTGGACGTATTAAAGTGTTGGGTAAAAGGTATCTGTTTACCTATGTTAATTAAAAAACACTCCATGAGTGGCTTGATTGTTAAGAAACACTGGAGGCTTTACTAAGGTTCGCCAGCTTCGTATAACTGTTCAAGTTACTCGTTTAATATGTACCTTCGGAAATATGTGTGATTTTTCACTTTTTCATTGACTTCTGTAGTATCACCTTTCAAACTATACTCCAGCACCAGATTCCGATCTACATGATTTTGCACCTGTTCGAATTAAAATAGAGCATAAATTTGTTCGACCAATTTTGCAGTTTAAATTCTTCTGGAGTCTATATCCGTCCTCTTCCGTTTGTATATATATATTCCAGTCGGATGCTTTTCGTTGTTGCTTTTTAAATAAGTGGATGAACCATGGCGACTCTCGTTTTTTCCGCTTGTTTTCCTCATGCGTTTTAAATTCCTCTTCTGCCTTCCGACATTTCCCCGTTAGACAACCCGCCTCCTCAGTTGTCTCTCCTTCCAGTTCATGTTCATATAACACGGTCATCAGAAAGTCTCTCATCAGTGTAGTCCGCTCTCATGTAGTCTGTTTTTTCTTTGCAGGTAATCAGTTCTCAGCAATGTGTGGTTACTTGCACCCTAATATTAGGGACCCCACCTCGCTGGGTCGGTCACCGAGCGAGGTGGTGAGGGATGAGCTAGTTTGTCTGAACAAGTGTCTAGCAACACATTACGTTGAAAAAACACGAAATACAAACTATATAGAAAGCCCCTTGTTGTGCAGAGCATTTCGGGCAAATTAGGTCAGTTTTGTCCCAGGATGCGACCCACACCAGTCGACTAACACCCAGGTACCCATTTTACTGATGGGTGAACATAGACAACCGGTGTAAGGAAACACGCCCAATGTTTCCACCCCTTCGCCGGGAATCGAACCCGGACCCTCACCGTGTGAAGCGAAAGCTTTTGCCACCAGGCCACGGGGCAATGGATCAGGACAGCAAACAAAGGGAGACAGCAGGGGGAAACAAGAGACTAGCTCCCTTAAGGTTTACTATACTAATAGCAGGAGTGTAAGAAATAAGATAGATGAGCTAAGATTAATTGCAAGTGCAGGAAACATAGATATTATTGCTATAACAGAGACCTGGCTCAATCTGAAAGATAGAGAGTTGCCTTCTGAATGTCACATACAAGGCTATAAATTATTCCACACTGATAGGGTCAACAGGAAGGGTGGTGGAGTAGCGATGTACGTCAGAGACAATTTAAAGTGTTGTGTTAGACAAGATATAAAATTAGAAGCGTCAGCCACTGAATCTCTTTGGTTACAGCTTTGAGGGCCGTGTAAAACTTATTTTGGGTGTGATTTACAGGCCCCCAAATCTTGATAGGGAGTGCAGTAAACTTCTATGGGATGAAATTCGTAAGGCATCTACACATGAAAATGTTGTGCTAATGGGAGATTTCAACTTTAGACAAATTGACTGGAGCAATTTGACAGGAAATTTAGAGTCAAGTGACTTTCTTGATACGATTCGGGATTGTTTTTTGAAACAGTTGGTGACAGAACCAACTAGAGGAAATAACCTGCTAGACTTGGTTCTTGCCAGCAGGGAAACGCTAATTAATAATCTTGAGGTTAATGATGAGATTGGGGAAAGTGATCACAAATCACTCAGTTTTAATATATCATGGAATTACCCTAATAATGACAATCAAGTCTCTGTCCCTGACTTCCGCCTGGCTGATTTCATAGGACTGAAAAATTACCTGGGTAGGCTGAACTGGAATGACCTGACAGTGGGTCAGGTAGGTGGTGATTGTCAATATGACGTTTTCCAGAGAATAGTTCTAGCTGCTCAGACAACTTATGTTCCTAATAGGGAAATCAGATCAAACAAAAATGATCCTAAATGGATGAACAATAGATTAAAACATCTCATTGGTCAAAAGAGAGGCATATATAGGCGAATCAAAAGAGGAGAGGGGCAATTAGGTAATCAATATATTCAGTTAAAGAGAGAAATAAAAAAGGGAATAAGAAAAGCAAAAAGAGACTATGAGGTTAAAGTTGCGAGAGAATCGAAGACTAACCCAAAAGGATTTTTTCAGGTATACAGAAGTAAGATTAGGGACAAGATAGGCCCACTCAAAAGTCACTCAGGTCAGCTCACCGACAGTGATAAGGAAATGTGCAGAATGTTTAACACTTACTTCCTCTCAGTTTTTACACAGGAAGATACTAGCGATATTCCAGAAATAATAAATTATGTAGAACAGGATGATAGTAAACTATGCACGATTAGGGTCACAAGTGACATGGTCCTTAGACAAATAGATAAATTGAAACCTAACAAATCCCCAGGCCCTGATGAACTGTATGCAAGGGTTCTAAAGGAATGTAAAGAGGAGCTTAGCAACCCGTTGGCTAATCTTTTCAACATATCACTGCAAACTGGCATGGTGCCAAATAAGTGGAAAATGGCAAATGTAATACCTATTTTCAAAGCAGGTGACAGGTCCTTAGCTTCAAACTATAGACCAATAAGCCTAACCTCCATAGTGGGAAAATTTATGGAATCAATAATTGCCGAGGCAATTCGCAGCCATCTTGAAAAGCATAAATTAATCAACGAATCTCAGCACGGTTTTACAAAAGGGCGTTCCTGCCTTACAAATTTAATAACTTTTTCACTAAGGTGTTTGAGGAGGTAGATCATGGTAATGAATATGATATTGTGTATATGGACTTCAGTAAGGCTTTTGATAGAGTCCCACATCAGAGACTTTTGAGGAAAATTAAGGCACACGGAATAGGAGGAGAAATTTTCTCCTGGATAGAGGCATGGTTGACAAATAGGCAGCAGAGAGTTTGCATAAATGGGGAGAAATCAGAGTGGGGAAGTGTCACAAGCGGTGTTCCACAGGGGTCAGTATTGGGCCCCTTGTTGTTCACAATCTACATAAACGACATAGATGAGGGAATAAATAGCGACATAAGCAAGTTTGCCGATGACACCAAAATAGGCCGTCCAATTCATTCAAATGAGGACATTAGAGCACTCCAGGAAGATTTGAATAGACTGATGCAGTGGTCGGAGAAGTGGCAGATGCAGTTTAATATAGATAAATGCAAAGTTCTAAATATTGGACAGGACAATAACCATGCCACATATAAACTAAATAATGTAGATCTTAATACTACTGATTGCGAAAAGGATTTAGGAGTTCTGGTTAGCAGTAATCTAAAACCAAGACAGCAGTGCATAAGTGTTCGCAATAAAGCGAACAGAATCCTTGGCTTCATATCAAGAAGCATAAATAATAAGAGTCCTCAGGTTGTTCTTCAACTCTATATATCCTTGGTTAGGCCTCATCTAGATTATGCTGCACAGTTTTGGTCACCGTATTACAGAATGGATATAAATGCTCTGGAAAACGTACAAAGGAGGATGACTAAGTTGATTCCATGTATCAGAAATCTTCCCTATGAGGATAGACTGAGGGCCCTGAATCTGCACTCTCTAGAAAGGCGTAGAATTAGGGGGATATGATTGAGTTGTGGGGTAGGGAAGTTCGTGAGGCAGTGGGTAGAATGAAAGGGGGTAAGGCAGCTGATTGATGGGATAAAGATAGAAATGTTAAAAGCAGGTGGGGATATAGTTTTGGAGTGGTTGGTGCTATTATTTAATAAATGTATGGAAGAGGGTAAGGTACCTAGGATTGGCAGAGAGCGTGTATTGTTCCTTTGTATAAAGGCAAAGGGGACAAAAGAGAGTGCAAAAATTATAGGGAATAAGTCTGTTGAGTGTACCTGGTAAAGTGTATGGTAGAGTTATTATTGAAAGAATTAGGAGTAAGACAGAAAGCAGGATAGCAGATGAACAAGGGGCTTTAGGAAAGGTAGGGGTGTGTAGACCAAGTGTTTACAGTGAAACATATAGGTGAACAGTATTTGGATAAGGGTAAAGATGTTTTTGTGGCATTTATGGATTTGGAAAAGGCGTATGATAGGGTAGATAGGGGGGCAATGTGGCAGATGTTGCAGGTGTATGGAATAGGAGGAAGGTTACTGAAAGCAGTGAAGAGTTTTTATGAGGATAGTGAGGCTCAGGTTAGAGTGTGTAGGAGGGAAGGGGACTATTTCCCAGTAAAAGTGGGCCTTAGACAAGGATGTGTGATGTCACCGTGGTTGTTCAATATATTTATAGATGGGGTTGTAAGAGAAGTGAATGCGAGGGTCTTGGCAAGAGGTGTGGGACTAAAAGATAAAGAAGCAAATACAAAGTGGGAGTTGTCACAGTTGCTTTTTGCTGATGATACTGTGCTTTTGGGAGATTCTGAAGAGAAGTTGCAGAGGTTGGTGGATGAATTTGGTAGGGTGTGTAAAAGAAAAAATTGAAAGTGAATATAGGAAAGAGTAAGGTGATGAGGATAACAAAAGAATAGGTGACGAAAGATTGGATATCAGATTGGAGGGAGAGAGTATGGAGGAGGTAAATGTATTCAGATATTTGGGAGTGGACATGTCAGCAGATGGGTCTATGAAGGATGAGGTGAATCATAGAATTGATGAGGGAAAAGGGTGAGTGGAGCACTTGGAGTCTGTGGAGACAAAGAACTTTGTCCATGGAAGTAAAGAGGGGAATGTATGAGAGTATAGTTATACCAACGCTCTTATATGGGTGTGAAGCATGGGTGATGAATGTTGCAACGAGGAGAAGGCTGGAGGCAGTGGAGATGTCGTGTCTGAGGTCAATGTGTGGTGTGAATATTATGCAGAGAATTAGGAGTTTGGAAATTAGGAGGAGGTGCGGGATTACCAAAACGATTGTCCAGAGAGCTGAGGAGGGTTGTTGAGGTGGTTTGGACATGTAGAGAAAATGGAACGAGACAGAGTGACTTCGAGAGTGTATAAATCTGTAGTGGAGGGAAGGCGGGGTAGGGGTCGGCCTAGGAAAGGTTGGAGGGAGGGGGTAAAGGAAGTTTTGTGTGCGAGGGGCTTGGACTTCCAGCAAGCATGTGTGAGCGTATTTGATAGGAGTGAATGGAGGCACATGGTTTTTAATACTTGACGTGCTGTTGGAGTGTGAGCAAAGTAACATTTATGAAGGATTCAGGGAAACCGGCAGGCCGGACTTGAGTTCTGGAGATGGGAAGTACAGTGCCGGCACTCTGAAGGAGGGGTGTTAATGTTGCAGTTTTATTACTGTAGTGTAAAGCACCCCTCTGGCAAGACAGTGATGGAGTGAATGATGATGAAAGTTTTTCTTTTTCGGGCCACCCTGCCTTGGTGGGAAACGGCCGATGTGTTAAAAAAAAAAAAAAAAAAAAATGATTGAGGTGTATAAATGGAAGACAGGAATAAATAAAGGGGATGTAAATAGCGTGCTAAAAATATCTAGTATTGACAGGACTCGCAGCAATGGCTTTAAGTTGGATAAATTCAGATTCAGGAAGGATATAGGAAAGCATTGGTTTGGTAATAGAGTTGTCGATGAGTGGAACAAACTCCCGAGTACAGTTATAGAGGCTAAAACGTTGTGTAGTTTTAAAAATAGGCTAGATAAATATATGAGTGGGTGCGGGTGGGTGTGAGTTGGACCTGACTAGTTTGTGCTACTAGGTCAGATGCCGTGCTCCTTCCTTAAGTGAATGTAACCTGACCTGGATGGGTCGGGGCATTGGCTTAAGCCGGTGGGAGATTTGAACCTGCCTCGCATGGGCCAGTAGGCCTGCTGCAGTGTTCCTTCTTTCTTATGTTCTTATGTTCTTAACTTAGTAAAATCATCCTGTAGCTCCATGGTATCCTCAGAATTTATTAGTTGACCTACTCTTGTATCGTCTACGAACTTATTCAAGCCACTATTTATTCCCTCATCTAGCTCTTTCATGTGAACAATTAGAAACCCAGCGTAGTGGTGCGCCACCCTCGATTGGTCCCCTTCAACTTTCTCCACATTTATGTTAACTCTGTGGATCACCAGTCAGCTGATAAAAGCTGATCTTTGGTGCTCTTTACCGACCTCCAAACTTAGAAAGTGATCAAGGGAAAAATTTTTGGAATGAAATAGTGAAGGTTTCAAAACGGATTCCAGCATCGTTGAACTCTCTATAGGCAGTGATTGTTTTAAAAAGTAGTTTGTAAGTGAACCAAGTAAAAGAATTAATATCTGACTTGGTTTTGACGATAAAGGAAGAACTTGAAAAAAAAGTCACAGACCTATTATTTGTAATAATTACTGTAAATATAACAAAAATGATAAAACAGTTAATGTTCCTATAGACTTGAAAAAGGCTGGTCTCCAGGTGGAACGTTGTCTCGATAAAGGTTACAGTCTGTTATAGTATCTGTCAGCTTGCTAGTTTTACAAATTCTCATTCCCAGCTTCTTATATATGAAGGAGAACTGATGTGGGTCTTTACAGCTTCCTCTTATCTTCGTAGGTGAAAACTCTCAGGTTTATTCAGATGCAGATAATTTTACAGACTGCTGTTCTAAATAAATATAATGCTTCTGTTAAGTACGTGATTATTATAATACACAGAGTGGTGATAAATTATGAAAATTTGAATTTTTCTTTTGTATTTTTGGTGTCTTAATCTATGTTATGAGGTATAATGCCAGTTAGTGCTAAACGAACGATGTTTTTGGATAGCTGTGATCCAAGTAAGATAGTAAGATATCCTCATATATCATAACGTATTGAAAATTTCAATTCAATTATGAGATTCCTTCACAAGTTATCGCACAGAAACTAATATCCCAATTTCTTCAATATAAATGATAAATTGTCACCTACACAGCCCAAAACTAATTCGAATCTCCCACTAACATACACTTGCTTTGAAAGTTCATAGTAATTAGGTTATCGGTATACCAAGACGTAACCATTCTCATTACTAATTTTACAAATTGTCATAATCTAAATATTCTGAACTACCTCACTATTGTAAATCTAATTAATCATTGTAATTTGTAATATAGATTAAGAACTATTATTAGTCTGCCTGAAATGCCTAGCATGCCCAGGCATGCTAGGCATGCTAGTGGCCATCTTTGTAATTATTGTCTCATAATATGTAAACCACACATTGTAATCTTTGTAATTATTGCTTTATAATATGTAAACTACACATTGTAATCTTTACAGAGAAATAAAAATCTGAATCTGAAGCTGGTCGGATGAGGCATTCACAGATTATCATGACATGAAAACCAATATTTTGGTTTCAACAATTTCTTTACATTGTCAAAAGAAACCAAACCTTTCTTTGGGTAAGATAGACTAGTGATTAATGCTTGAAGCCACTTTAGGAAAAGCATTCCCCAGTTAGTGCACGCAAAACAATTTAATAAAATTACCAAATTAAAACTTACACAACCCAAAATTACTGAAAAGCTTCCCTAGAAAAACACACAGGGGCTAAAAGTTTGAAGTCGACCAGCAGATATATTCTTCAGTTATCGCACAGATTTCAATAATTCAAAGTTTATTAACAGTTAGTAAATAAGGAAATCTGTATCCACACAGCCTTAACCCGAAAGATATCTTTTTTTCAAAATATGCATCTGTCAGTACACAAAACCCGCGCACAGGAGAGAGGAGCTTGCGGCGACGTTTCGGTCTGACTTGTGCTTTTTGTTCTGTATGCATCTGTCATTAAGGATTGAAGTTCAGAAGAGGCATACTCGATTTATGTCATGGGAAAATATATCATACTGTTTTAAAAATATTACTACCTGGTATACCTGGAAGAAGTGGGAAACTAGCACCTACACGCAACACTAACAATCCCAACTTTCTTTAGGTAGGATGTACTAGTCACGAATGGCATTATAAAATTTGACAAAAGGTCACCTGCCTATCCCAGTAGATATTTCATCAGATATAATGAAATATCTATTGCCTCCTGCCTATCCCAATAGATATTTCACTAGATATAGTGAAATATCTATCAGCTTCAAATTTGTCAGTGCTGGTAAACGAATTAAGTGTTCTGAAGTTATATCCGAAAACTATGGAGGCATTGCCATTTTCAGACCTCCATAGGCCTAGGTAAGTTCGTAGGCGCGCTTTCCCCATCGAAATAACTAATTTATTGCAATTCTTGTGTACACTATACATATTATTATTAGAAAATTTTTGAATCTTGTCAGAAATAAATTTACAATGGAAATATGTAATAACAAAATAGTAATTTATACCTTCGATAAATATATTTAAGGCGATGTGCATTTTGATTTTATTTTTTCTATAAGAATTTTCGAATAAATTTTACTTTAGGTTAAAATCTCTTGTAGGCCCTAAAAGTTTCGAAGACCCTAAAAATTTTGTAGACCCTAGGCACTGTGCCTATTGTGCCCAAGGAATGATACGGTCCTGCGTGGAGGATTAGAGAGCAGTGTACCTCAGAATATGACCGGCTCTCCAATAAAGCCATACAAAAATATAAATGCAGTTTTCAATATTTCTGTTTCCTTTTCTCATTTGTAGTCTACTTGTAAGAAAAATGACTTTTCGTAAGAAACCAGAATTTGCATACCTCACAAGGACAGCTGAGGGGATTAAGGTCAAATTATGCAAATTGACATCTACACAATTGAGTAACAAGCCACGTAACTCTAAGATACACCAGCGTTGATGGTTTGAAGCTGATCGATGAGACATTCACAGATTATAACATAAAAACCAGTATTTAATTTTTTTAACAAAATTAGCTTTCTAACATTCTAATTAAGACACACTGGGATTTAGGGTTTGAAGCCATTCAGAAGAATCGCCTCATTTTCCAGGTATTGCATAGCAACAAATTTAATAAAATAACAAAATGAAATTACACAGCCCAAAATCAATCCGAATCTTCCTTTGTGCAAAGCTCACCGTCGCTGAAAGTTTGATCCCGATCAGAAGAGGCATCTTCCAGTTGCTCGGAATGGAGTGATTCTAGGTTCATTGTCTATGTTAATAAATTGTCAAATTTGCATCTACACGGCCTAAACTTACTGGGTACCATCCTGTTCATGAAATTAAAGATTGAAGTCGTTACAAAGAGGCATAGGGAGAGTGAGGTGTTATTTTTCACAGTAGGGGGAGTTGCTCCCAGGGTAGGGTGGTGTACTCAGGGTAGGGTGGTGTACCCAGGATAGGGTGGTGTACCCAGGATAGGGTGGTGTACCCGGATAGGAGCAGGGTGGTGGGGACACAGGAACTGTATCATCCGGGGTAGACTTAACATCTACCAGAAGATATCGAAACAGGCTGGAACCAGGAAGCTAAGAGACTGACAATGGTGGATCAACCAGGCTGTGATGGATAGTGGGGCAGGCCCAGCAGCAACAGCCTGGTGACCAGGCAGACCAGACGAGCCTGGTCCAGGCGCTCAGAAGTGTCTCGAAACCTCAAGGATATCAAGGTATATACCCAGGATAGGGTGGTGTAACCAGAATAGGGTGTACCCAGGATAGGGTGGTGTACTCAGGGTAGGGTGGTGTACCCAAAAGGACCCCAATGGAAATAAGTCACTGACTTTTTTTGGGTTATCCTAGGTTCTCTATATGTATGATAATGTATGTAACTGTATTTGTGTATACCTGAATAAACTTACTTACTTACCCAGGATAGGGTGGTGTACCCAAGATTGGATGGTGTACCCAAGATTGGGTGGTGTACCCAGGATAGGGTGGGAAGTGTGCGTGTGGTTACTGCGACCCTCCATGCATGACCAAGGCGGTAATTAAATCCCCCTCCATCCTCCCAAGCCCCTCCCCCTATCCCCCTCCCCTTGTAGGGGTCCAGGCAGCTGCCTTCATATGTGTGTGGGTCTAGGGGTGAGGGAGGGGTGTTGAGGGAGTGTGTGGGGGTCTAGGGTGAGGGAGGGGTGTTGAGGGAGTGTGTGGGGGTCTTGGGGTGAGGGAGGGGTGTTGAGGGAGTGTGTGTGGGTCTAGGGGTGAGGGAGTGTGTTCGTTTTAGTGTTGCAAGAAATCGATTCTGGTGGGAAACTCTGTCATACCATATATCTCCCCAAGGATGGGCAACTCCTGAATATAATTTTGGCCTATATATATATAAATAACCACATGTTCGGACATAAATATGCCTCTGAACTAACATGTTCACACAAACATAAGATAAGATAGATAAGATTTTGTTCGAATTTTTAACCTTAGAGGGTTAGCCATCCAAAATAACTCAAGAAAGGCAGTGTGTCATCGAGGGACTGTCTGTCTTATTTCCACTGGGGTCCTAAATCTTGTCCCCAAGATGCGACCCACCCAGTTACCTACTTGCTTGCTAGGTAAACAGAGACAGCAGGTATAAGGAAACACGCCCAATGTTTTCACCCTTTCCGGGGATTGAACCACGGACAATGTGTGTGAGACGAGAGCGTTGCCTACCAGGCCAAGGACACGAACGAACGAACCTATATTTGGAAATGTTTTGCTTTAAGTAGATCCTTTTTAAGTTTTGGCTTGAAAAGGCTCTACTTTAAAGAGAAATGTTGTGGAAGCAAAGGCTCGTTTTGCACATAGCTGTTTGAGTTAGGTCTTTCAATATGCTCACGTGACATGCCTAAGTGCCTACTCACTACATCTTCTACGCTGTTTGCAACACTTACTTCAGCGTCTGACGTCAACACCTTCCATCCACTCTTAATGTAAGTTAGTTTTCAATGTATATATCCCCGTTTAATCAACCTGTCAAAAATAAAGCACAATATGCTGACTAAGATTATATATTTCAGGGATAATTCAGCGAGAAATAGATATATGCGCACTGTATTGTGTATATATCTATTTTTCTGTATAAATATTTTCAGGTAAAACTAGATTGTGTGTCTTAGTTTTGAGTCCTTTTCTAATAAATATCAGGTTTTTCTTATTTGTTTTTCGTTATGTTTATGAATTTTTAACTATTTGCGATTTCCATTTTTGTGCCGAGTGTTTCAGAGTCTGTTAACGTGTCAACAAATGTATGCGCTACGACTACAAATATTTTCAGTGTTGGACTGAGATGAGTTCCAGTTTTTTGGCTCCCTTGTGGGTGTTGATATACAGCTCTTGGTCCTTTTAAGAACTTTAAGCTACAGAAGTTAGACCTCTTGTGTGTATCGAGCTAAATCTCCTGGTGTTGATCTTCAAATCCTGGACCTCATAGGAGGGTTGAACTATATATATCCCGGGGATTTTCATAATTAGCCGCATTAGAGACTTATGCCGCATCCTGTGTTCCTTGTGGGTGGGTTGAGGAGCAGCAGGGAAGCTGCACTTAGTATACACGATATAAGGATATCTTAGATAGCGCAGCGACTGAAACACACAGAGTTAAATGCAGTTTTAACTTATATCTGTTGCGAAGAACTTTTTGAGAAATAATGTCACTGTAACATCTTTTAATTTAAACGTTCTGTTAAAATAAAGAACTGGAAAGATTAGTAATGACAAGGAAGGATTGAGAAACAACAGGGAAGGCTAGAGTAATGGCAGGGAAGGCTAGAGTAATGGCAGGGAAGGCTAGAGTAATGGCAGGGAAGGCTAGAGTAATGGCAGGGAAGGCTAGAGTAATGGCGGAGCTAGAGTAAAGCAGAGCTAGAGTAATGGCAGGAAGGGAGAGTAATGAGGGAAGGCTAGAGTAATGGCAGGGAAGTGTTCAGAGAGTAATGGCAGGGAAGGCTAGAGTAATCAGGAAGGAGGAAAGGAATAGAGAAAAACAATAGAAGTGGAAAAGGAACAAATTAAACATAAACAAAATCTTAGGAAGAATGGCTGCTTACTCATATACACAGGTGGGCAGTCAGAGTCGTTATTTCAAGCATTGATTTTTTCAATCATAACGACTGAACAATAGAGGTGGGAAAGGCTCCCTCACAAAGGCAGCAGCACGCACCGGTGCAATAAATTTGATGTAATAAATCAAGTTTCCCGTGGGACTTTGCCCTGGCTTGATCCTGCAGGACTTTACACCATTATTTCACCTTCCAAGTGAAGTACGTTATGACTTGCATGAATATGACAGCTGAACAACCCACGTCAGACAATAACTCATTCTAGTGACTTTAGGAGACCTGTCCAGAGTGATCTTGTATTTTCAAGGCCAAAACTAATCAATGTCGCAATAAAATCTTTACAAAGCTCTTAAGAAGCCACTGAGCGGGTCGTCGCGTGATAAAAAAAATCCCTCGTCAGGTGATTTTTCCTTGATAAATATTCCGATAACGTATGTTACTTTGATGTTGGTGTGAATTAAGCTGATACAGTAGACAAAATAGCAGCTGCATGATCCATACGGATTTAGCGCTGTACTGTACTGTTATTGTAACCAGAGCCACCGCATACTACCACCAGGTTTCCGGATGTCAGTGTGACCTGACCCTGTCCAGGACACGAGGCATCGCGTGTGGCGGAACATGTGGGCCTGAGCTCATAAAGTCGGCAGATTGCGTGAGCCTTGATGTTTTGGCTGCGTTTGTTGCCTCTCTGAGAGGTCGTCCCACAGAGGTAATTGTTACCCCTTCCCCCTCTCCCTCCGTCATCTGAGGAACACACAGGGACTAGTAAACAGTTTAGTGCTCAGTTAGTCTGCATTTTGTTTTGTATTAGCACAAATACCTACACCTACCTGGTCCATAGGACATTTTAAAAAGGCTACGGTAAAGTAATTATGTTTGCCAAACAGCCACCACGCAGGGTGGTTTTCCTGGCAGTCCATCACAATAGGTATAACAGATGAGGTACTGAGATCCGCTTGTCTAAGCTGGGGGACTTGTGTTTTATGATAAGGATATGGGCTCAGTGAAGAGCAAGAAATTCTTCGGGTAACTGTCAGGTAAAGAGCTCCTGATCCAGGAAAATGGAGTTACCGTCAACTTCCTTGGGTCAAACCTGATTGCCGCCTAAACTCCAGGGGTTGCAAGCAGTGTGCCTTATGTGCGTTGGCGTCATTTTTTTACTTCCTTAGAGTGGGACCCACAACAGTTGACTAGCACCCAGGGACCTACTTACTGTTAGGTGAATGGGGCAGCAGGAATAAGGAGACTTGCCTAATAAGCCTCAACCCGCTTGGAAATTGAACTCTTGTCCTTTCGGTTGTGTTCTGAGCCTTCTACCACTGCGTGGAGGATGTGGTATCCTGGTCGATGCCTACAAGAGGTCATTGACTGTCACACCAGTTACTGAGGTGTTGCCTCACCCTCTCCCTGCTTCCACCCTGCCATCATACACGCTCACTTCACTAACTCACCTTTTACACTTTTTGCCTATTTACACATTAGGAAGTTAAATGTACGAATTGTTTAAAGATTTTGTTCCCTTGTATCTTTTATGATACAACAATAAATTATTATATATGTATATTTTATGTATTATAGATT
This sequence comes from Cherax destructor, assembly GCA_009830355.1. Classification (NCBI taxonomy): domain Eukaryota; kingdom Metazoa; phylum Arthropoda; class Malacostraca; order Decapoda; family Parastacidae; genus Cherax; species Cherax destructor. The sequence continues at coordinate 221,391 of WNWK01001205.1, read as the reverse complement.
TTATTTATTACCAAATCATCGTGAAACTGAGATTCGGAAACTGAAAGTAAATTATATGGGAAATAACTGAACCTCACTGAATCTTCATGGACAAAAGGCCGACCTGAATTCATCTACATATATTAGTTCTCCTCTCATGTGAGACAGTTGAGAATCTATTTGCTTATGCCTTTTTTGTTACATGATATGATTTGTTAAGTAAAAGGACACAAATGCAACTAATGTGACATTTTATTGTGGCAACGTTTCGCTCTCCAGGAGTTTGAAAAAGCTCCTGGAGAGCGAAACGCTGCCACAATAAAATGTCACATTAGTTACATTTGTGTCCTTTTACTTAACATATTGTCGGTAATTCTACCAATATTAATACTTGATATGATTTGCTTGTCATTTAATTCCGCGTCTCTTAGAATAACATTTTCTCTGTTGAAGCTCGATTTTCACTCTTCCTATATCAGTGCTATTCTAGGCTTCTTGCTTTAATGAAGAAAACTTTATGTTCGCGTGATCCTATGAACCAACACTCATCACTGTGACAAAAGCAAGTCTTAAAAAACACCCGACGTAGTCAGGCATTTCGCCTTAGCTTTCTTCCTGTGACCACAACTTTTTTTCCTGGTGTGTCCTTTCCTTCCCCATTCTTGCCATTGTTCTTATACACTAACAAAAATAAATAAAATGTTCGCGTGCTTGAGCCTGCCCTTTGAATTACTCAGCAAAATGGCCTCTCTGCCTGCTGATAATAAGAGAGTAGAGCTGAGGAATGAGTTGCTGTGATGAACGACCCGCCGGGAAATATTAGATTTATGGTTGCTTCACGTGAGGCCGCCACTGTTATGGCACACGTTGCTACACACTGCAGTTGCATCTGCCAGTTGCAACCCGTCCACACACCATATATAACAAGTGTATTATTTCCAACATATTAAGCAACGTCGGTGTATCACCCGGTGCACAACGTCACCCTCTCGTGTACGGAAATTGATTGTTGGCGGTTAAATATAAGGAAATTTAGGTTAAATAAAACTAACCTAAAATAATATTAATCTAATGGTCTAATTATTATAACTTAGCCTTCTGAATTTCATAAGATAGTCTTCTAATGAATAAGTCTGGTGAGGAATAAATCACATTACCATAATTAATTAGTCGCTTTAACAGATCACTACATACGAAGTGGAAAATTGCAAATGTTATACTACTCATTTACAAGACGGGAGATAGGTCCTTACTAAGCCTCAGATTTTAGATTAATCAGCTTAATTTCATTTGTGAGAATTGCAGATGTAATTCGAAGCCACCTTAAAAGATATAATTTCATTAACGAATCTCAGTACGCTTTTTCACTTTGGTATTCGAGGCGGTATACCATGAATATCTGCTTTAGTAAGACTTTTGACAGAGTTCCACACAGCAGACTGATAAAAAAAATTAGTGACACATGGTACAGGAAGAGAAATTATCTCCTGGGTCGAGTCATTGTTGATAAAAAGGCAGCAGTTTGTATAAATGGGAAGAAATCCGAATGGGGACTTGTTTCAAGTGGTGTGCCACAGGGTCAGTTTTGGGACCCTTGTTCACAATCTACATAAACGACATTGATGAGGGAATAAATAACATAAGTAAGTTTGCTGATGACACTAAATTAGGACGTGAGATCATTTTTGAAGACGGAAAGTTATAGATGGCTGGATTGGTAAACGTTATGGTCGAAGAAGCGGCAGATGCAGTTCAGTGCGGACAAATGTAAGGACCTAATCCTAGGAAAAGAAAATAACTGTGGCACTTATTAGCTAAATAATATAGTTTAGTCAAAATGAATGCGAAAAAGATTTAGGAGTGATGGTTAGCAGAAATTTAAAGCCAAAGCAACATGCATAAGTGTTCGCAGTAAAGCTAATAAGATTCTTGTCTTCATATCAAGAAGTGTAAATTAAATCGTAAGCTTACTTCAGAAAAGTATGAGGAGGGTGACAAATTGATCCCATATATCAGAAACCTTTCCTGGGAAAATAGGCTGAACGCACTGAATTTGCACTCTCTGGAAAAACGTAGAACAAGTGTACAAATGAAAAATAGGAATATATAAAGGTGATATCAATAACGTTTTGGAAGTATCTTTCCAGGCCAGGACACGCAGCAGTGGATTCACATTGGACAAATTTTGATTTCGAAAGAATATAGAGAAGTATTGGTTTGGCAATATAGTTGTAAATGAGTGGAACACACCCAGGACGTGTATATGAGTGGGTGTGAGTTAGAGTTGTCTATCATGGGCCAGTAAGCCTACTGCAGTGTTCCTTCATTTTATGTTGTTATGTGTCTGGAGTAATTCACAGCTAACCTCCAAATTGGAAATGGAAACTGGACGTGGTTTCAGGTTATGATCCGAGGATCATCGCTGCTCACCGTCCGGTGAAGGACCCTTGAAGATGGAGGGGAACGGGTGCCTTGAAAAGTCCAATTTAAGAATTGGGTAGAACCTGCTTGCCTCACATTCCAAAGGCGCCGTATTACCCCCTACGGGTTTATCGCTCCCCACGAAAAGTAATAATAATAATAATTATAATTATTATTATTATTATTAAATTTGAAAATAAATATTCATTATGTGAAACTATTAAGAAACATACCAGGGAAGTAAAAATAATTATATACTGTATGCAAGAATTTATAAGATTTGCCTGCCATTCCACATGTTCCTGACAATAAAAATTGACAAGCAGCCCTGCCAGAGTACAAAATAATTAAACAGACTTCTGCTTTATACTCATGTGACAGGAGGGTAGTACCTCCTAGGATGGTTGCTGGTTGCTGTCTACCAACCTACTACCTGTTCGTGTATATCACTCGTATGACGAGAGGATAGTACATCCCTGGATGGTATCTGTCTGTTAGCCTATCTGTGTGTGTCATATGACAGGAGGGTAGTGCTTTCACTGATCGTTCTTATCTACCAACTTACTATCTGTTTCATATGACAGGAAGACAGCATCACCATGGATAGTTGCTGTCTACCAGCCTACTACCTGTCTATCACTGTGTCAGGACAGTAGTACCTCCCTGGATAGTTGTTATCTACCAGCCTACTACTACATGTGTGTATGTATCACTCGTGTCAGGACAGTGTACCTCCCTGGATAGTTGTTATCTACCAGCCTACTACCTGTCTACCACTGTGTCAGGACAGTAGTACTTCCCTGGATAGTTGTTATATTGTATTTGTGGTTCAGGATGAACTGAAGTGAGTAGACAGATTCGATCATTGGGGAAGTGACGCCACTTCAGCTGCCTGACCTACGGAAGTGAAAGTGAGGGTGTCCGCCCCTTCGAGCGTGACGCTTGACCAAAATGGGACGTTAATGTAACGTAACAGCCCGTCATCATTCCCCGCGTGCTTTTTATAACGTTTTTCACATGCACAGTGTATGGTTTGTGTTTACCAGCCTGCGCTAATGTGTCATAACTTCCTTCTTTTTTGTTTGTGGAAAAATTAGGTACACTAAGGTAATTTTAACGTAACCTAATCTAACCTAACTAAAATAATTTATCTTAAGAAGGGATTATTATTAGACTAAAATAATTTTAATATCTTATGAAGGGTTATTATTATTATTATTATTATTATTATTATTATTATTATTATTATTATTATTATTATTATTATTATATAGGATAGTTTTCCTATTATAATCCATCACACAGGATAGTTTTCCTGTCATACTCCACAGCGGATGATTTTCCTGCCATACTCCATTATAAAGGATGATTTTCCTGCCATACTCCATTATAAAGGATGATTTTCCTGCCATACTCCATTATAAAGGATGATTTTCCTGTCATACTCCATTACACAGGATGACTTTCTTGTCATACACCAGAACACAGAGTCGTAATCCTACTAAAGATATTGTCAAGCGATCCATTACGGGGTTCAGTAGCTACGATAGCTTTTAAAAGGCTTCCTGCAAACAGGACTGGTTGATGTATTAGTGTTGAAGTTTATCGACTGTGCTAGGTTACATGTCACTTGTACATTATTAGTCAAAGTTACAACTGATGTAGCCGAGCTTTGAGACTTGCTGCTCTCGTCAGACCAGCTCAAAGTTCAATTCTGGGGGCTTGGCTGGTAGCGTTTTCAGCTTACACACTGAGGGGTCTGGGATCAATCCCGGCACTGGTGAAACTTTGGGCATGTTTCCTTACTCCTGCTGCAGTAAGTAGGTACCTGGGTGTTAGTCGACTGTTGTGGCTCGCATCCTGGGGGACAATATTAACCCAAGTTGCCCGAAATGCTCTACATAACCAGGAGTTTTCTGTGTAGTATGCTAGTGATCTCACCTAAGTCTCTATCAGTTGTAATGTGTACTTGTTGAAATAAAATATTTTTTTATTATTATAGGAGAAGGAATAAACCCTCCGGTATACGCTGAAACAAACATCTTTATTTGAGAAGTGCTCCAGTTCCCTGAATTAAACCTGAATGCCTTCCACATCCCCCACAGGCACTGTATAATTCTATGGGTTTAGTGCTTCCCCCTTGATTATATTATTTATTTGCGAATTCAGGGTAAGCTTTAATGAAATACTGTCAGTGATTAAAGGGAAGAATGCACCGGGACTCAACCGTGATCCTGACGGGTATATATACCTTTGTAAGGACTGGAGTTACCAGCTCCAGTCTATGATTTGAGAGGGAGCGCGGGAGATACCTCTCCTAACCATTTGGTACAGCACATACTGTACCTCGAGTACAGCACATACTGTACCTGAGTACAGAATACTGCTAACCTTGAGAAGCACATACTCTAACCTCGAGTACAGCACATAATGTACCTCTAGTACAGCACATACTGTACCTCGAGTACAGCATACTGTACCTCGAGTACAGCACATACTGTACCTCGAGTACAGCACATAATGTACCTCGAGTACAGCACATACTGTACCTCGAGTACACACATACTGTACCTCGAGTACAGCACATAATGTACCTCGAGTACAGGCACATACTGTACCTCGAGTACAGCACATAATGTACCTCGAGTACAGCACATAATGTACCTCGAGTACAGCACATAATGTACCTCGAGTACAGCACATACTGTACCTCGAGTACAGCACATACTGTACCTCGAGTACAGCACATAATGTACCTCGAGTACAGCACATACTGTACCTCGAGTACAGCACATATGTACCTCGAGTACAGCACTATGACCTGTACCTCGATAGTACAGCACATACTGTACCTCGAGTACAGCACATACTGTACCTCGAGTACAGCACATACTGTACCTCGAGTACAGCACATACTGTACCTCGAGTACAGCACATAATGTACCTCGAGTACAGCACATAATGTACCTCGAGTACAGCACATACTGTACCTCGAGTACAGCACATACTGTACCTCGAGTACAGCACATACTGTACCTCGAGTACAGCACATACTGTACCTCGAGTACAGCACATAATGTACCTCGAGTACAGCACATACTGTACCTCGAGTACAGCACATACTGTACCTCGAGTACAGCACATACTGTACCTCGAGTACAGCACATACTGTACCTCGAGTATATCTTGGTCTATAAATACAGTTATTGCCGAACTGACGGCTGGGATTCTTGTTATACATGTGAGTGTCCGTGAAGGTGGTTCCTTGATGCCAGTGTGAGGGGCTCTTGATGACAGTGTGAGGGCTCTTGATGCCAGTGCGAGGGGCTCTTGATGCCAGTGCGAGGGGCTCTTGATGCCAGTGTGAGGGGCTCTTGATGCCAGTGCGAGGGGCTCTTGATGCCAGTGCGAGGGGATCTTGATGCCAATGTGAGGGGCTCTTGATGCCAATGTGAGGGGGCTCTTGATGCCAGTGTGAGGGGCTCTTGATGCCAGTGTGATGGTCTCTTGATGCCAGTGTGATGGGCTCTTGATGCCAGTGTGAGGGGCTCTTGATGCCAGTGTGAGGGGCTCTTGATACCAGTGTGAGGGGCTGTTGATGCCAGTGTGAGGGCTCTTGATGCAAGTTATTGAACCTGGCCTCCTCTTCCTTGGATTAAATCTGCTTGCTTCCTATTTTTTCAGGCCTTGTATGACCTACGGATTTGGTGATTCTCATAATAATAATAATCATAACAGCAAAAACATACGAGTATGTTTGTGTAATTATCTGGATGAGTCTGCAGGGAGTGGGCGTAAGCCCTGCAGTGGTGGTAGCAGTGGTGGTAGTAGTAGTAATGAGGTGGTAGTAGTAGTAATAGTAGTAATGAAGTAGTAGTAGTAGTAATGAGGTATTAGCAGCAAAGAATGAAGTCACAAAGTCACGCAGGATGGGTCACATACAATGTGTCAGCCTGAGCTGGGAGACAACGATGAGCAGATCGTCAAGTATTCCATTAAAGGTTCAGCACCTTCAAACATTTCGTTCCAGCAGAGCGGCAGTTATTATCACTTAGGAGTTGCCATCTGTCAGGACATACTTGTGTTTTCGTGAGCAGGGTAAAGTCGAATCTTGGCTCCTGGCTCCGCCTCTTAATTAATCACAGACGGTCATACTATATTCCTGGCCTCGTATGCCCTGTTATATCTACTCTAAAAACTTTTAGCGCGCGCGTGTACATGTTAATTACTAGATATCAAAGGCACTTACCGATAGACACTTGGCCTGTTGTGTTAGTTACCTATTGTTAATAGTGTGTGTGTGTGTATGTTTTCACCTATATATGGTGGTAGGGCTCCTTGGTTCAGTTCCTGGTTCCGCCTCTTCGCTAGGTGCTACTGGGTTTTCTCTATACTCGCTTCGAGAGCCATATTGCACCTCTTCTAGTAAGTTTATTCAGGTATACATAAATACAGTTACATAGATTATCATACATAGCAGCATATGTGTAGAGAACCTGGGATAACCCAAAAAGTCAGAGTGACTTATTTCCATTGGGGTCCTTTATGTACGGATCTTGCCTCTACCACTCCACTGTTCAGATCAGTCCACTCCCTGACTAAGACTGAAGAAATACTTCCTAACATCCCTGTGATTCGTCTGTGTTTTCAACTTCCAGCTGTGCTCTTATGTTCCTGATTCACATCTCCTTGTTTACCCATCAGTTCCTCTCAGTACTTTGTATGTTATATCACCCTTAGTCCATCTTTTCTGTACTTATTCACCTATATGTGATTGCATGGACCTAGTCTCAGCTCCTGGCCCCAACTCTTAGCTGATTGCTACAAGATTCACTCCCTCCTGGCTTCGAGAGCCTTCTCGCACCTCTTCTTCAAACAATCTGTTCAATGTTGACAATGTCAATTCCTCTCAGTATTTTGTACATTACCATATCATCCCTAGTCCTTCTGTCTTCCAGTGTCACCAGGTTAAGTTCTCTTAATCTCTCCTCATAGGACATACCCCATAGTTCTGGGACTGGTGTCGTTGCATACCTCTTCACTTCCTCCAATTACCTGACATGCTTGACCAGATATGGGTTCCATACTGGCGCTGCATACTCCAATATAAGCCTAACGTACAATATATACAATGTAGTAAATGACTTCTTACTTAGATGTCGAAAAGCTATTCTTAGATTTGCCAGACGCTCATTTGCTGTAGCAGTTATTTCGTTAATGTGCGCCTCAGGTGATGTGTTCGGTATAATACTCACCCCAAGGTCCTCCATGAGTGAGGTTCGCATCCTTTGCCCCCAGTGGATGTATTCCGTCTGCGGTCTTCTTTGATCTTCCCCAAACTTCATAACTGTACAGTTGGTAGGGTTAAACTACAGTAGCCATTTGCCAGAACAGACCTGTAGCCTATCTAGATCAATTTGTAGCCTCTCTCTATGAGAGAGAGAGAGAGAGAGAGAGAGAGAGAGAGCCTAGTGGGGCGTGGTAGTCGACGCGGGCGAGGAACACAGGTAAGTGATCGCTACTTCCTCTGCTTCCCACCCCTACTCTCACTTCCTCCTCCCTCATCCTCTCTTCCTTTGTTACACCCTCTACCCTTTGCGGTTTATACATATCACTTTACTGAATAAGGTTTAAGCGAGCTTTTGGCGGCGGTGGTTTAAGGTTTAGGTTTAATCCAGCGATTTACTAAGCTATAATCTGATCCTTCCGTCAGACTCGCATCCGGGTCAGAGATGCTCTTTGACGCCAGTGTAAAGGTTTCAGGCGTATTTGTAGCTTTCAGTACCATTGTTTCGAATCAGGTTTTGTTTATAGATTTGGTGGCTATTGTGTGAGCTGTGCGCGGAGATCCCTAAGTTCAAAACGGATAAAGAAAGGTGATCTCTCTCTCTCTCTCTCTCTCTCTCTCTCTCTCTCTCTCTCTCTCTCTCTCTCTCAAAACATGTAATTACGAGGCATGTGTTCCAGTTCCTTGGTTTCACCTTATAATTATTAATCAACTTTTGATATAACTAACAAACCCATGAAGATTGTGATCATATATATTTATCTATGTATAAGAGATCAAGCTCTGGCTCCTGGGATCGGCCTGCCTCACAAGGACGCGCTATGCCCATATGAGTTAAGTAAAATGGGAAGCAATAGTCTTGACCAAAGGGAGGGAAGGCAACTCCAATTCTTCGGATAAGGAAATCTTCAGCAGCATCAAGGCGCCCTTGAAGGGCCCCTTGATGCCTGCCTTATTTATATTTAAATATATGTATAGAGTCTACGTAGGCTACATTTTCCTTTAATCCATCTAATTTGCTTACTGTCCTCACACGAAGGATACTTACGAAGATACGAATGGAAATAGTCACTCTGTCTGACTTTGGGTTATCAGGTTCTCTCACTTGCTATGTTGATAAGTAAAATTTTGTAACTGAATAACTTACTTCTTACTTAGCCACTCGCAGATCAGTACCAAGTACTACGTACTTTGATGCAGTGTGTAGGTTCGAATCCTTCTGTGGACTGAGAGATAATGTTTATATATCAGGGGTTCTCAACCTGGGGTGTAATCAAACATTTCCTAGGGGTGCGGGGCACAGAAAAGGTTGGGAGCCCCTGATATACAGTTTCAAAACGATGGACCCAAAGCAATATTTACTGAAATGGGTCCATCATTTTGAAACACCCTGTATATGGCACCTCTTGGTATTAACCTGTTTGTGGTTGCGGTTGTGAAGTCGTGGCTCCTGGTCCCGCCTCTCAAGTACTCAGTAACAATCACACCTGAAACAACATGAACTACTTTTTCACCAAGATCGTCGAGGAAGTGATGGAAAGTTCATACAAAGTTTTAAGAGTAGGTATGATGAGAAAGAAAAAGAAGATTTCACACTATTAACCCCCAGACGGTAACGAATTAACCCCGAAATACCAAGCATGATCGTGGTTCATTTTCTTTGGGGTCGGATGGGTGTGTTACAAATGATGCGGCTCAGAACAGTCTAACTCCTAGCTACATATTTACTGTTAAGTGAACACGGGAAGCAGGTTTTAGGAGACATATATTGAAAATAAAAACCCACATGTAAACACTCTAAGACATTTGTCCTAAGTGTCGGCGTCTTTGTCTTTATCCTCTGGTTTCAGACAAATTTGTATGTCTTGGCTCGCTCGATAATTGAACACCAGACCTTTTCATTTGTAAGCCGGATGCTCTACCACTGAGCTGCCTGCATGCGTGCCCATGTGTGTGTGCGTGCGTGCGTGTGAGTGCGTACCCGTGCGTGTGTGTACGTGGTAGAGAGGAAACAGAAAGCAAGCAGCTAGTGTCAAGTTTCTCTCACTTGTGTTCAGCAGATGCTTGCATCCTCTACCTTCACACTGTTGACTCCAGTTTAGTCTCCACCTCCATGTTCTTCACACACTGCCCTCTCCTCCATGTTCTTCACACATTGTCCTCTCCTCCATGTTCTTCACACATGTCCTCTCCTACATGTTCTTCACACACTGTCCTCTCCTACATGTTCTTCACACACTGTCCTCTCCTACATGTTCTTCACACACTGTCCTCTCCTACATGTTCTTCACACACTGTCCTCTCCTCCATGTTCTTCACACACTGCCCGCTTCTCCATGTTCTTCACACACTGTCCTCTCCTCCATGTTCTTCACACACTGCACTCCTCCATGTTCTTCACACACTGTTCTCTCCTCCATGTTCTTCACACTGCCCTCTCCTCCATGTTCTTCACACAGTGTCCTCTCCTCCATGTTCTTCACACTGTCCTCTCCTCCATGTTCTTCACACGTGTCCTCTCCTCCATGTTCTTCACACAGTGTCCTCTCACATGTTCTTCTCCTACATGTTCTTCCCACTCTGTCCTCTCCTACATGTTCTTCACACTGTCCTCTCCTTCATGTTCTTCACACACTGTCCTCTCCTACATGTTCTTCCCACACTGTCCTCTCCTTCATCTACCTTGTCCTTCCCATTCTTCCTGTCCTCTCCTACATGTTCTTCCACTCTGTCCTCTCCTACATGTTCTTCCACTCTGTCCTCTCCTCCATCTTCCCACTCTGCCCTGTAGCTGATAATTATTGTTACATAATAATTTAGTCCATTGGATAAATCTGTACACAATATGAATACTAGGCTCATCTAAACAATATTTTGTACAAAGTGAGCTTCACATGTTCTTTACAGATTGTCTTTTCTCTACATGTTCTTCCACTGTCCTCTCCTACATGTTCTTCACCTGTCCTCTCCTACATGTTCTTCACACTGTCCTCTCCTACATGTTCTTCACACACTGTCCTCTCCTACATGTTCTTCACACACTGTCCTCTCCTCCATGTTCTTCACACACTGTCCTACATGTTCTTCACACACTGTCCTCTCCTCCATGTTCTTCCCACTCTGTCCTCTCCTACATGTTCTTCCCACTCTGTCCTCTCCTACATGTTCTTCCCACTCTGTCCTCTCCTACATGTTCTTCCCACTCTGTCCTCTCCTCCATGTTCTTCCCAATCTGTCCTCTCCTACATGTTCTTCCCACTCTGTCCTCTCCTCCATGTTCTTCCCACTCTGTCCTCTCCTCCATGTTCTTCCCACTCTGTCCTCTCCTACATGTTCTTCCCACTCTGTCCTCTCCTACATGTTCTTCCCACTCTGTCCTCTCCTACATGTTCTTCCCACTCTGTCCTCTCCTACATGTTCTTCCCAATCTGTCCTCTCCTCCATGTTCTTCCCACTCTGTCCTCTCCTCCATGTTCTTCCCACTCTGTCCTCTCCTCCATGTTCTTCCCACTCTGTCCTCTCCTCCATGTTCTTCCCACTCTGTCCTCTCCTACATGTTCTTCCCACTCTGTCCTCTCCTACATGTTCTTCCCACTCTGTCCTCTCCTCCATCTTCCCACTCTGCCCTGTAGCTGATAATTATTGTTAATATAAAATAATTTAGTCCATTGGGAATAAATCCTGTACACAGAAATATGAATAGCTAGGCTTCATTAAAAACAATATTTTGTAACGAGAAGATGAGGCGTTCACAGCTGTTTTAATATTACAAGATTGTAGGAACAGATAATATAAAAACAATCTAACATAATCTGTATATGACTTACTGGGCCTGAACATGGGATATATACACCGAGTGGTGTATTTCTCTCGGTGTATACATGCTGAGAGTTTACTTTAATCTCGATTTTATTAGGGATCAAAATATTCTTGTCTGGTGGACGAAAAAGTTAGCTTTAATTTAAGACCCTAGTATGGTCGATAGGCTTTAAACTCCATTAATTTAACCTAAGTTGTTGTCAACGCCGTTGAATTTACCGTTATTTTACCTCAGTGCATTTTTCTACAGTATGCTTACCATACCTCGGGTACCTAATTTCCTGCTAGGTGAACGTTCAGTGGGTGTAGGAGACTTTATACCTAGTCTCCACTCGCTCTGGATTGAATCCGGGTCCTTTGATTGTCAATGAAATTATTGATCGTTTAACTAAAATAAACTTCAATACATCATTGTTTACGTATGATGCTTAAATAATGAGTTTCCTTCAGCCACTCCAGTTATAAAACGAAATACAATGAGAAGTGTATGCTCTCGGTGCATATATATTTAGGAATGTATATATACGGTGTATATGTACTGAGAAAGTGAATCTCAGTGAATATAAATTCATAAATTCCTGCCTTATATATACGTTGAGAAGAGCATACTTACTCTGTATTCACTGACTTAATTTTGAATCCTTATTTTAGGGATTAGAGTATTCTTGTTTATGTATAAGTGAATTACAGTCTTAATGACCATCGTACAATCGATAGACTTTAAACTTAATATGGCAATATTTCTCAGTGTATAACAACGAGAATATACTTTAACGCATATTTTACGAGTTTTCTTGGTGTTGGCGCACGGTAAATTACAGTCTTTATGACCTACGTGCTGTGGATAGACTTTAAACCTAACAAACACGTGTAATAGCCCCTGTACCTTGAGAGCTGTACTCGAGCCTTGCTAGGCAGCTAATCCATACAAAATACACGAGATACATTCCTGGCAAACCCCCGTACATCTTGCTTTCATGGTGGTTGACTTGCCGCACGCGATCCTGAGCAAGCCACTACCTAGTTCCACATGGGAGAACCTCTAAAACCTACAGTTCAGCATGGAGAACCTTCCTTAAAACCTACAGTTCCAGCATGGGAGGAACCTTCCTTACAAACCTGACAGTTCCAGCATGGGAGGAACCTTCCTACAAACCTACAGTTCCAGCATGGGAACCTTCCTACAAACCTGACAGTTCCAGCATGGGAGGAACCTTCCTTACAAACCTACAGTTCCATGGGAGGAACCTTCCTTACAAACCTGACAGTTCCAGCATGGGAGGAACCTTCCTTACAAACCTGACAGTTCCAGCATGGGAGGAACCTTCCTTACAAACCTGACAGTTCCAGCATGGGAGGAACCTTCCTTACAAACCTTACAGTTCCAGCATGGGAGGAACCTTCCTTACAAACCTTACAGTTCCAGCATGGGAGGAACCTTCCTTACAAACCTGACAGTTCCAGCATGGGAGGAACCTTCCTTACAAACCTTACAGTTCCAGCATGGGAGGAACCTTCCTTACAAACCTTACAGTTCCAGCATGGGAGGAACCTTCCTTACAAACCTTACAGTTCCAGCATGGGAGGAACCTTCCTTACAAACCTTACAGTTCCAGCATGGGAGGAACCTTCCTTACAAACCTTACAGTTCCAGCATGGGAGGAACCTTCCTTACAACCTACATTCAGCATGGAGGAACCTTCTTACAAACCTTACAATTCCAGCATGGGAGGAACCTTCCTTACAAACCTTACAGTTCCAGCATGGGAGGAACCTTCCTTACAAACCTTACAATTCCAGCATGAGAGGAACCTTCCTTACAAACCTTACAGTTCCAGCATGGGAGGAACCTTCCTTACAAACCTTACAGTTCCAGCATGGGAGGAACCTTCCTTACAAACCTTACAGTTCCAGCATGGGAGGAACCTTCCTTACAAACCTTACAGTTCCAGCATGGGAGGAACCTTCCTTACAAACCTTACAATTCCAGCATGGGAAGGGAACTTCTTAGCAAGACCATTTACAAGTTCAGCATGGGAACCTTCTTAAGTACTGTACAGTTCGCATTAGGATCCATTATCAAACTACATTCCAGCATGGAATCCTTGCCTAAAATTATATGCATGGAACTTTTAAGCGAATTCCATTCCCATGGAGACCTTCCTTCAAACCTACAGTTCAGCATGGGAGACCTTCCTTAAACCACAGTTCCAGCAGGAAACCTTCAAACACAATTCCAGCATGGGAGGAACCTTCACAAACCTTACAGTTCCAGCAGGGAACTCTCATTCAGCATAGGAAACTTCGCCTTAAATCATAGAACTCCTAAACTAAGTTCCAGCATGGGAGGAACCTTCCTTACAAACCTTACAATTCAGCATGGAGGAACCTTCACAAACCTTAAATTCCAGCAGGGAGACCTTCACAGACCTTAATTCAGCATGGGAGGACCTTCCCAAACCTTAGTTCAGCATGAAACCTCCCAAACCTTACAATTCATGGGAGGAACCTTCCTTACAAACCTAATTCAGATGGGAGGAACTCTAACAAATTCAATGACTCTACAAATCTTACAATTCAGCATGGAGACTCACAAACCTTACAGTTCAAGGAGACCTTCACAACCATTCCAGCATGGGAGGAACCTTCCTACAACCCAATTCCGCATGGGAGAAACCTTCACAAACCTCTTCAGCATGGGAAGGTCGTCTTGATACATTTATCAAGCTTTAATGGCTATATTTTTTAAGGTACTGTACAGTCGATTTCAGATCCGATTATCATAATCATATGCCATGTGGTTTATCCTGGCCGAAAATTATATGATGGAACTTTTAGAGCCCGAATTTCCATTGCGGTAATGACCATTCCTTCGTATAAACAAGGTGTCATGTAGACTTGAACGCGGATAAGCCAGGTGGCATTTCCAGTCCTTTACTCATTTTCCATGAGATTATTATTGGCGCGGTGCTGCTTCTGTCAGGACCCACAAGGCACGCGGGGTGGGTACTGTCAGGACCCACAAGGCACGCGGGGTGGGTACTGTCAGGACCCACGAGGCACGCGGGGTGGGTACTGTCAGGACCCACGAGGCACGCGGGGTGGGGAAAGGGAGACCTAGACAAATCCTTCCTCAAAGATTTGGCATCTGTTCGCCTTGGACCGTCGTCAGCAGGTCAGGAGTGGTTGTCACACCTAGAGGTTCCCAGGTGCTAGATCTAGCCGAGGCTGCAAGCTGGAAGCGGCTACACTAAAGCTGGAGTTTTGTTAAGAAACTATCGTTGCACATCGTAAAAAAAAAAATATTATCGTTGCACCTGTGCCAATGGTCATTGACTACACTACTTCTATATAACAAAACAGTAAATACTACAGTTTGGTGTGACCTGTCGCGCTCCAGATATATGGCCGGAATCACAGAGCCCCACCCACAGGACCAACGGTAGCACTACTTGTACATCGACGATGATTTTTTTTAAGGAGCCATTGACTGGGGAACCGTATAACTAAGACATGACACGACACTATTTCCTGGCTAAGATAAGATCAACCACCTCCTAGATGACCACAGCAACGGTGGAAATAAGTCAGTTCAAATTTATCCCAGAAACAAAGGATTAAAGTCATCTTTGAAACCAGGGCTTCTCAGGTTGATTACAGGACTTGCGGGGTTACCTTAACTAATGTGCGAAGAACAGTACAATAAACTGAGGACATATAAGAGCTTGAGAGTGGGAAGGCAGATCAAAAGATATGATAGAAGTACTTCTAAACATTTTATAATTACGAGACTCTAAGATTTTAGACCGACATATAACCAGTCGTAGATGACTGTTGTGCAGCAAGACGGTAAATTCTTTTAGATCCTCTAGTGCCTACTTCTGGACGTCTTATGAGGGCACCTGATTTTTTTTTAGGCCCATACCGGTAGCACCATATTTTCTTAAGATCAAGGAATTAACTCACCTTTACCTCAGAGATCGCAGGATTAACCCGCCTTCTCTTAAAATCAAGGTTTCTGGTTTAAGTTATGGTAGTTTGCCTCCGGAGATTACAGGATCTGCTTAGAACAATATAATTTGCAAAACACCCACATGATTCCTGACATCAAATGCCTGACATTACGTCAGCTTGCTAAAGAACCTGACACACCCAATTTATACCTGCCTCTCGTGAACACTTTTCTATGCACTCGTTATTTTAAGTGAAAGTGTAAAAGTTTAAATAATGAGTTGCCTTCCAGCCCACTCCAGTTATAAAACGAAATACAGTGTCGGTATGTATGTGGGTGGAGAGAGAAAGAGGTTTTCTATCTTTTAACTGAACCTTCAAGTTTATGCAGGATTTAGGATTACAATTCTTGACAGATTTTACAAGCTAAGCGCTGGTATTTTACCTCACATAATTTCAAAGTCTAGCCTTAGCAGTAAATATTATGATGCGATTTGATTAGTGTATATTTTATTCAATATTAAGCACAGTTCATAATGGGTAAGCTACAAGGTGAAGTTAGAGTGAAATGGGAACCAGGGCTTAGATTTTATCAGTCGCCTTGATTTCTCGAACACCCTTTGTAAAAATTTGCTCGAAATAATATTTAAGGAGGTGTGACCAAAGTAATATTGCTGGCTTGTATATAGCTCTCACACACACACATATATCCGTAAGACCAATGATATCTCTCCAGTGTTGAAGGTTGTACTGAAGTGAAGTGAACCTTTACTGTCTGAAGGGATAAATAACGTCTAAAAGATGAGACTTTTATATGAATTCCTGAAATATTCGGAAGATGCAAGTATATTCAGTTGGGTCATTGTAACCCTGCAATACTTTTTTACCCCTACCGCTCACAAGATAAATATGGGGCGCACAACAAATTAACAGCTCAACCTGAAAAAAAAGTCAATTAATATTCGATGAGTCGTCTTGCGTAGTTCTTTACCAGGTCTGGAAGTGTGGAAGTGTGGAGTGGTGATGCAGCTGGACCACGTCCAAGAAGGTGGTGTATACTAAAGTTATGAGCGGAACATTTGCCAGGTAGATTACAGTGTTTTACCACCACTTCTTCAGGCAAGTACGAGATGTACCTCGTCGGTGTTAAGCTGCTTTAACACCGTCATTCACATTCACACAGTCAAGAAATATCGATATTTCCCGACTGTTTATTACAGAACGGGCGGGGCTCAAACTCACGGCAGGCGAGTCCTGACACTCACAAGCTCCGTCCGTTCTGTAATTTGTTTGTAATCGTGTTATTAGAGCTTCGTGAGTCTTGACTGCATGTTATGCACAGCCATTTACTGATAATCAACGTAGGTTTCTGTAATGTCCCTCAAACACTGTCATTTACTCATCAATATAAATTTCTTTAATACCTGATAAGTCCAGTTTTTCACAGTCGTTACAGAGTCAAATTTCACCCCCATGATATCCACTTCATCACCGATTAAATCTGTTCCATTCATGCTCACACCAGCTCTAGTAGTTCCATCATGCTCCAGCATGCTCTCTTGTGGTGATCATGTATGCTCTTAGCAGCAAGTGTGGTAATGGGTCACCTAGGTGGCTGCACATGAAACACTGCACAAGTCACCGTTCCCTTGCATACGATACACTGCAAGCCAAAAATATAATCCCGGTATGAGGACGGCCTCTTACAAAATACATTTTGCAAGCTTTACTATAGTGCTGTTGTGACGCCACGGGAGTGGCTCAGGGGCATTATTTTATGTTTATATATATATATATATATATGGGGCCGGGGGGGGGGTGATGACTGCTGCTACCTCGTGCTGGCTTGTTCCTATACCGGGCGTATTTTTTCTTTCGAATATTTCGACAGCTACAAAGAATGTTATGTACATAGCTTACCCAGCCTGGATTACCGCGTGATAACATAATTCTCATTTACGGAGTCTGTGCTTCTGATTATATAATAAAATTACGTAAATTTAGATTAATTAACTGTAGCCAGATCTATCTTAACCTATCCTGACGTAACCTAACCTAAAATCATTTAAATTAACGTAAGGTTACAGTACACTTCGTTGTAAACATGCGAGGCGTGGATATGTAGATCAGAAACACACGTACTCATGTTTATTAGAACACAATGTTAGTACTCGGGTTAAGTGGTGTAGCTACGTAATATTTGAAGCCTTTAAAAATAAAATGCTGTGTAAAATTTGCTACAAAGAATATGAGGCCTGATCTCAGACCGGGCCGCGGGGGCGTTGACCCCGGAAACCCTCTCCAGGTATACTCCAGGTAGAAATAATATTTATCCCAGTGGTATGTGTGTTTATTAACATGGGTGCTTGGTTGATACACTTTGTTATGGTGTAATGTATATTACCAATGACGATCCCGCCTAAAAATATATGCATGGCTAATAATTTTACTCATTTCCCAGATACAAATCTAGTTCACTATACCAATTACGACGGTAATACTGTAACTATGTCCCGCTGGTGCGAGTAACTGGGCCATAGAGGCGGCAAGCACTCTTAAGTAATGTCGATAAATGGTTCACAGAACCGACAGGATGATGAATTAAACAATTAAACAACACTTGGGTACCTTTATTGTGGAAACGTTTCTCCAACCACTGGTTGGCGAAACGTTTTTACAAAGGTACTTCATCACTTTGAAGTAATGTTGGAGCGTGTCCTAGTGCAGCGCATCAGCAGGTGCCGTGGTGTTAGTCAGCGCATCAGCAGGTACCGTGGTGTTAGTCAGCGCATCAGCAGGTACCGTGGTGTTAGTCAGCGCATCAGCAGGTGCCGTGGTGTTAGTCAACGCATCAGCAGGTGCCGTGGTGTTAGTCAGCGCATCAGCAGGTGCCGTGGTGTTAGTCAGCGCATCAGCAGGTGCCGTGGTGTTAGTCAGCGCATCAGCAGGTGCCGTGGTGTTAATCAGCGCATCAGCAGGTGCCGTGGTGTTAGTCAGCGCATCAGCAGGTGCCGTGGTGTTAGTCAGCGCATCAGCAGGTGCCGTGGTGTTAGTGACAGTCTCTTCAACTGAAGATCTGGCACTTCCCTATCCTTCCTTGGATGAAACTTCATTATGAGTCATTCTTCAGATCTTGTGCGACCCTTACAGGTTTAACACTTCCCATTAATATAATATAAAGACCCCAGTGGATCTAAGTAACATATAGTACGGATTTTTTAGCGAAAATATAATTCTATACTAATCTACTTTAATCATGTCAGAGCCCTGTTGGTCTTCAAGTCATACTAGATAAATAAAAATGGGTTTAGCGCTTCACCCTGAGTATAATAATAATAATAATAATAATAATAATAATAATAATAATAATAATAATAATAATAATCCCATAAGAGTCCATGAGGTAGCGTCATATAGGTGTCATTATTACAGTGCGTATTGTCACATGCATGGCTGTATTGTGCAAAGGAAATTTGAAAATATGAATTGCTTTGCATGAATTGCATTTTAATGATGTGGATGCTATTGCATGTACTCATCCACTTTATTCCTGGAGTTTGATCCTCATTCATGTAACTTCTCTGGTTCTGTCATGCCTGCTTTTGAAACCAGTATAGTGTAATAAATGGTTTAAAACGGACAAGTTGAAGATTGAGACACTTATGCAACATATGGGAATCTTTATTGAAGAAACGTTTCGCCACACAGTGGCTTCATCAGTCAATACAAAGCAGAAAGGTGTAACGAGAGGAGGAGTTTGAGGTAATCAGTCCCTCAGTCAGGCTGAGTTACTGTGTACTAGTTACCATCTGCGTCCCCGGTGTGGCATTGACGTGTACACACTACAGCGTCGTCAGTAGTAACTGAATGTTGGTCTGCGTATTTTGACTAAATATTAACCGACTGACTCGGCTAACTGACACGGCATTAGAACCAAAAATAAAGGGTGACCTTGCCACACAGGGTGACGAACTGATTATGTCAGTACTTCTACTGCTTCCAGTGCTGCATTCACTTGTAGTTTATTAAAAAAAGCCTGCTGTGCAGGCTAAACGTTTCGGTAATTAAGATTCCCAAGTGTTACTAATGTGTCTTATTTATCTAAATCAAGTTTATTTCATTCAAAAATTAATTTTTGCTTCCACACGCCCAGTCTACCTCAGTCGTGGTTCATACTCAACAAGTGTTCATTATGGTGGTGTTGACGTCCTGTTTACCACTCCTGTTATTCCTGCAACACAGCCGCCTTAAAACCTCACCACCACTCTTATATCACCATCTTTACTTGATGACTATCATGTGCTCTTGAAGCTGACTTTGTTGATTTGGTAAGTATTGTTTTGTCCAGCAAGTAAGATGGTCAGTGTACAGGGTGTGTGCAGTTACTACCACACTAGTGAGGTGGTCACTGTACAGGGTGTGTGCAGTTACTACCACACTAGTGAGGTGGTCACTGTACAGGGTGTGTGCAGTTACTACCACACTAGTGAGGTGGTCAGTGTACAGGGTGTGTGCAGTTACTACCACACTAGTGAGGTGGTCAGTGTACAGGGTGTGTACAGTTACTACCACACTAGTGAGGTGGTCAGTGTACAGGGTGTGTGCAGTTACTACCACACTAGTGAGGTGGTCAGTGTACAGGGTGTGTACAGTTACTACCACACTAGTGAGGTGGTCAGTGTACAGGGTGTGTGCAGTTACTACCACACTAGTGAGGTGGTCACTGTACAGGGTGTGTGCAGTTACTACCACACTAGTGAGGTGGTCAGTGCACAGGGTGTGTACAGTTACTACCACACTAGTGAGGTGGTCAGTGTACAGGGTGTGTGCAGTTACTACCACACTAGTGAGGTGGTCAGTGTACAGGGTGTGTGCAGTTACTACCACACTAGTGAGGTGGTCAGTGTACAGGGTGTGTGCAGTTACTACCACACTAGTGAGGTGGTCAGTGTACAGGGTGTGTACAGTTACTACCACACTAGTGAGGTGGTCAGTGTACAGGGTGTGTGCAGTTACTACCACACTAGTGAGGTGGCCAGTGCACAGGGTGTGTGCAGTTACTACCACACTAGTGAGGTGGTCACTGCACAGGGTGTGTGCAGTTACTACCACACTAGTGAGGTGGTCAGTGTACAGGGTGTGTGCAGAACTGCCATCAGCGTGTATAAGATAAGGAACCTCCAGCCACCCGGAGAAGGGCGGATTTACTCCCTGTAGTCACCCTTGTTGTGTTGCTTCAGCGAGTATACCTGGAGTATACCTGGAGAGAGTTCGAGGGGTCAACGCCCCTGCGGCCCGGTCTGTGACCAGGCCTCATGTTGGATCAGAGCCTGATCAACCAGGCTGTTACTGCTGGCCGCACGCAGTCCAACGTACGAACCACTCTTGTTGTGTTGCTTCAGTGAGTGTTGTCACCATGTTATTCACTTGCCGAAGTTGTCTCAGTGTTGTCACTTGTGTTGGTTCAGTGATGACTTGTCACTATGTTATTCACCTGCTGGAGTTGTCTCAGTACTTTCTCTAGCTTTTGTCCGGATTTTTGCATAGAATTTTATTTTGGATGTTTAAACGTCACCAGTTGTTTTCTTGTTTGCAAAAACTGGGCAAACATTTTCGTTATTTCCTGCCTTATGGAAGACTCCACCTCACAATGTTTTCATTGGTATAGAGGATTTTAACGGATGGCCAGTTCGGTTTTGAAGACGGTTCTCGCACTGCGTTGTCTATAATGGTGGAGTAAAAAATGTTTTATAGTTTCAGGGACTTTGCAGTGAAGGCAATTTTCGTTTATATATATATTTGTTGTACCCGCAAGGCTCGATCCTACACTACCCTGTTACCCCAATGGAAATAAGTGACTTTGTCTGACTTTTTTGGGTTATCCTAGGTTCTCTACACATATGCTGCTATGTATGATAATCCATGTAACTGTATTTGTGTATACCTGAATAAACTTATTTACGCTACCTTCTTGTACTTACAAGTTTATCAAAGCTTTGCATCATATGTTGATTTGCTGGTTACGTTTGATTGCTTGTATCAGAGACTTCTCATTCCCACCCAGCAATGAACTTAATATTTTCACAAAGTATTGACCTAAGACGACCTTTTATTCTATATTTTAGAGAAATATTCTCAAACGTTAGTTATTTGAAGTAATAATTAAATTTTTTCTGCTAAACTTGGAATTTAAGTTTCTTGGGGCTGCAGCGAGTTGGGGTTAAGATCAAGGTTAACACCACGTTGTTGGGGTTAAGATCAAGGTTAACACCAGGTTAATGTTATGTTCAACTCCACCAGACAAGCAATATTATTCTTGAGAATTACGCAGGAATGTGCGAGGTCAGTATCATGGGTGTGGCAGGAGGCAGCCACGGTTATAAAGACCTACTCCGTATTATGTTAATGCCCTCTATAACGTAGCCGCAATATGTAGACTAAGCCAATGATTGCAAAGTAGTGAAAAAGTCAATGGAGATGCCTTGTTGCCAATGGAAAGCTCGTTATCATAAGAACTGTAGCTGCCTTCTTGCAACAGACGTGATTGTGTGAAAAAACTGTCATGTGTGTGTGTGAAGTGTTCAACATTAACTTAAAGTACTGCAACACACTATCACCAACACTTTCTGACCCAACACACTATCACCAACACTTTCTGACCCAACACAAGTAAATGTTTTGACTCTTGTGCTGCTAACGAAAATGAAGTGTATAGAATACTTGGTAAGCATAGGTACTGTATAATACACGATAAACGTGGGTACTGTATAATACAGTATATGGTGGGGAAAACAGTTGACAAGGCGTTGAGAAGCTGATAACCTTGCAGTAAGTCAGAAGGGCAATGTGAGCCAAGATTATTATTATTATTATATAAATATGAAAGGGTAAACTTATGTGGGTCACTAAGCACAAGTTAGATGAGTGTGCCAAGTGTAATAAGTCAGTACATGTGGTAAAACCAGCTGTAACATTTCTCATTACCCGTGTTGTTAATCTTACATATGGATCTTCAAACATCGAGGCAGGTCCTCATGGTTTACGACATCTGTAATTAATCTTTACACAAGATGAACGTAAAAGCCATCGGGTAGTCTGAACTGTCAGTAAGCATATTCATATGAGGGAATTTGCTTTGTAATCAGAAGCTCGGAATTTTCATTACTGTTATTTTTTCTCAATCATACTGCAGCAGTTTGTGTTTAATGGCAGGGTGGGGGAGGGTAGTAGGGTGTGCATGTTAGAACACACGCCAACCTGAGCTCTGCAAATATTGCGTGTGATTACCTTTCTTGCTAGTGGTGACGAGACACGCCACCTCACCCACCAACACTCACGCTCTCCTCTCCACTACTTTTATCTTTGGCACCTTTTTTATAATAAATTTGCAGGGTTTCAATTACGGGCTTTAAGCCTTTGCCTTTGCCGCCTCGGGGTACCTTTCTCTGCCAGGACTATTAGACGGTAGACGGGCAGACAGCAACTATCCAGGGAGGTACTACCCTTCTGTCATACGAGTTTGAAATGGAAGACTGAACATCTTCCACTGTCATATTTGAGTCATTTTCTTCTCACAATCGTGAACATGTAACATGGCAAGTAAATCTTACAAAACTCTCTTTTACATTTAGTATACTCTCATGTAACCTCCTTAAACTGTGAGGTGGACAGCCATGTACACCAGTGCCATGCTGACAGCTCTTTTCGTGTTTCTTATAGACAGGTAAAAGTAGGTCTCTGAGAACCTCCTGCGCTGTATAACCCCTGTGGTTTAGCGCTTCTATTTGATTATAATAATAATAATCTGAGAACCTCCCCCCCCTTATCCACACATATCTTGAATTGAAAAAGAAAAGTCATCAGTTTCACTGAGTGTTGTGGCTAAACTCTTGAACTTATGATGACGAAATTGGTAAAATACTGAACAGTCATTTAACTCTATGCCATAGTTTTTTTTCGCTATATCGTAAACATTTATACAGCTATTTTCTAATGTACGTGTATTAATTTTGTATATTTTTTACTATTTTTTTTAATTACCTCAAGAATGTTAAACTTCATGATTTTTACACTGACTGCTGAAATACATTTACAATGTTATATTTGGATATTTTGTACAGCAAATGTACGTCGCTTTGTACAATGCAGCTTTTATTAACTCACTGACTAACTCACCTTCTTGGGATTTACCTAACTAGTGTCAATAGTAAGTTATTACCATAGTGTTTTCTTTCCCATTAAGAGTCCTGGTCTAAGACCGAGCCGCGGGGGCGATGATTTCCGAAATCCTTAACAACTTTACGAGACAACGTCTGGAAAATGTTAAGAGAATGTTTGATGCTACCCATTGATGTTTTTAATTGAAGCGAACACTTATTAGTGTGAACTATTTTCTTTTGTAGGTTTACTGTGCTATTGCCTATTTGTATTTACCTGTTTGTGGCTACGAAAGCTGAACTATGATCGTGGTGTCTCGTCTTGTAATGTTTCTACCTAAAATTTTCTTAAAATTTTCAATAGTTGTGTTTGTACTCACCTATTTGTACTGTGTGTACTCCTCTATGATTACTCGTCTGTTTGTAGTTGCAGAACTTTAGTTTCAGCTCTTGGTCCTGCCTAATAAATTGGCAACTACTGGGTTCACTCTTCTGGCTTCGTCAGCTCCATCATACCTATTCTTTAAGTTCTGTATAGAACTTGACTTTACCACTCCATTATCCAGGTCATTTCACTTCCTGTGTATATGTGTTTGTGTGTGTACTCACCTATATGTGGTTGCAGGGGTCAAGTCATAACTCCTGACCCTGCCTTTTCTGCTGGACGCTACTGGTTTCACTCTTCTGGCTGCGTAAGCCCTATCGTACTTATTTTTAAAGCTATGTTTGATTCTGCTTCTACCACTTCACTATGTCGTTCCCATCTTGACCACTGTAAGGCTAAAGAAGTATTTCCTTACAACCTTATGGCTTATCTGTACCTTTAAGTTCCAGCTGTGACCTCATGTGTCTGAGACTTGACTCTCAAACACTCGCCCTGTCCATCATGTCAGTTCCTCTCAGTATTCTGTACGTCGTAATCATGTCATCTCTGTTTTTTATGTCCTCTAGTGCCGTCAGGTTTAGCTCCCATCTCTTCATACTTCATAGCGCTCAGATGTGTGTGCGCGCGCGCGTGTACAAATATATAATGAAAATAGTACCAGTGGTCTGTAAATGTAGAGCTTTCTCCTCTATGATAGATGTCTCCAAGGTCGAGTTGTTTCTTGATTGTTGTTGACCCTCAGGCGGGCAGCGTCAGTTGCAATATTTTCACTTTATCATGAATTTTTCAACGCGTTGTATTACAGCTGTATGTCACCTTACTAGCGGTAGCGACTACACCTTGTCCCTTGAAGGGGAGATGCCTTGATGCTTGTAAAGGACTCTTGATCCTCATTTCCTCTTCCCCAGGCGCTATTTGACCCCTACAAGGTTTAACGTTTTCCTATGAATGCAATATGCTGTGTGGTAATGACTTTAAAGATACAGCAAAAGCACAGACGAGTGTGTGTATATTAGGTAGTTGAAAACCTAGTTATAATGCAGTGAAACATTTGTTTCCCAGTGTAAGTTTTCTTGCTAGGTGACCTGGATGTATGCATGACCTTCCTGCCTCCACTCTAGGTGACCTGGATGTATGCACGACCTTTCTGCCTCCACTCTAGGTGACCTGGATGTATGCACGACCTTTCTGCCTCCACTCTAGGTGACCTGGATGTATGCATGACCTTTCTGCCTCCACTCTAGGTGACCTGGATGTATGCATGACCTTTCTGCCTCCACTCTAGGTGACCTGGATGTATGCATGACCTTCCTGCCTCCACTCTAGGTGACCTGGATGTATGCACGACCTTCCTGCCTCCACTCTAGGTGACCTGGATGTATGCACGACCTTCCTGCCTCCACTCTAGGTGACCTGGATGTATGCACGACCTTCCTGCCTCCACTCTAGGTGACCTGGATGTATGCACGACCTTCCTGCCTCCACTCTAGGTGACCTGGATGTATGCACGACCTTCCTGCCTCCACTCTAGGTGACCTGGATGTATGCACGACCTTCCTGCCTCCACTCTAGGTGACCTGGATGTATGCACGACCTTCCTGCCTCCACTCTAGGTGACCTTCCTGCCTCCACTCTAGGTAACCTGGATCTATGCACGACCTTCTGCCTCCACTCTAGGTGACCTGGATGTATGCATGACCTTCTGCCTCCACTCTAGGTGACCTGGATGTATGCATGACCTTCTGCCTCCACTCTAGGTGACCTGGATGTATGCACGACCTTCCTGCCTCCACTCTAGGTGACCTGGATGTATGCACGACCTTCCTGCCTCCACTCAGGTGACCTGGATGTATGCACAACCTTCCTGCCTCCACTCTAGGTAACCTGGATCTATGACGACTTCCTGCCTCCACTCTAGGTGACCTGGATGTATGCAGACCTTCCTGCCTCCACTCTAGGTGACCTGGATGTATGTACGACCTTCCTGCCTCCACTCTAGGTGACCTTCCTGCCTCCACTCTAGGTAACATGCTCTTGAACTGAGTTCTTGTAGTCTTGATGTAGTTTCAACTCACATTACTATTTTTATCTCGAAAAGTCTGTTTCTCAATATTGCATATACGTTTATGTAATATTTTACACATCCTGACCATGATGAGTGACCACTCAAACGTTGAATTTTGATAAACTTATTCTAAATGAAAATCTAAATCTTTTCTGCTACTTTATATATATGAATAATCCACACACACACACACACACACACACACACACATTATACATAGATAATGTGGTATTCATATATATATATATATATATATATATATATATATATATATATATATATATATATATATATATATATATATATATATATATATTGTGGTATTTCATCGAGGCAGAGTGACCTTAAAGAAAAACTAAAGTTATTTTTTTTTAAATTTAGTAATTTATATAGGATAATGGGTTAGTAGCCTCTTTTCTCCCGACATTATATATATATATATATGTATGTAAATTGTTGGCTATGCTTGTAGCAACCGCCTTAGCAACAGGGCTGGTTGCTTGAGCATTGATGAGAGCGTCTAGACTGCTGCCCCTCCAACAAAAGCAAGCAATTATGCTTCGATCGAAACTCACCTCAAGAGCGAGATTTTTTTCACACCAACTCGTCGCTTTATCATATCGTATTGTTTTCTCACTCAGGAGTTGTTAAGTACAACTTAAAATACTCTAAAATCTAATTTAATTTAGTCAGCGTAGGTCGTTAAGAAATAATGGCTTTGATTACAGGTTTCTTAGTGGCAAGGTGAGGGCCATATAGGGCCTAGGGAATGGGAGAAAATCAGGTTTAATCCGAGGAAAAGGAAGGTAGCTCCAAATACTTAAATGAAGAGCACTTCTCCATCATGAAACTTATTTCCCCTGCCTGAGAGGACGGCAAGTAACAATAAGGTTTTTCAGTACTCTGGCATATCGTGTACTCTAGGATGTGTCCTCTGGACTCCAACCCGGAGTTACCTATGATATTGTGGAATTGTACCTCTGAACTACGATGATACATCATCATACCTGTACCCTGCACCACAGTGGTACCTGTACCCTGCACCACAGTTGTACCTGTACCCTGCACCACAGTGGTACCTTACCCTGCACCACAGTGGTACCTGTACCCTGCACCACAGTGGTACCTGTCCCTGCACCACAGTGGTACCTGTACCCTGCACCACAGTGGTACCTGTACCCTGCACCACAGTGGTACCTGTACCCTGCACCACAGTGGTACCTGTACCCTGCACCACAGTGGTACCTGTACCCTGCACCACAGTGGTACCTGTACCCTGCACCACAGTGTTACATCATACCTGTACCCTGCACCACAGTGGTACCTGTACTCTGCACCACAGTGGTACCTGTACCCTGCACCACAGTGGTACCTGCCCTGCACCACAGTGGTACCTATACCCTGCACCACAGTGGTACCTGTACCCTGCACCACAGTGGTACCTGTACCCTGCACCACAGTGGTACCTGTACCCTGCACCACAGTGGTACCTGTACCCTGCACCACAGTGGTACCTGTACCCTGCACCACAGTGGTACCTGTACCCTGCACCACAGTGGTACCTGTACCCTGCACCACAGTGGTACCTGACCCTGCACCACAGTGGTACCTGTACCCTGCACCACAGTGGTACCTGTACCCTGCACCACAGTGGTACATCATACCTGTACCCTGCACCACAGTGCTACATCATACCTGTACCCTGCACCACAGTGCTACATCATACCTGTACCCTGCACCACAGTGGTACATCATACCTGTACCCTGCACCACAGTGCTACATCATACCTGTACCCTGCACCACAGTGGTACATCATCATACTTGTACCTTGCACTACTCTGGAACATCATTGTATCCTGCACCACATGGTACATCATCACTTGCACCCTGCACCACGATGGTACATCACATTTGTACCTTGCACTACAACGGTACATAAATACAGCTTTAGAAAGTCACCTAGCTTAACCTGAGTCAGTCATACATAAAGCCTATCCATGACTATGTAGGTGAAGATCACAATATTGGCTTTATAAAGTGACGATTATTTTGTCAAAGAGGCCTAGTGTAAATTTATTTTCGCAATAACAATATATGCTTCATGATATTAATGTGCAATAACTTTTAATTAATATCGATTAAAAAATAATAAACACTGGTAACTAAGTGGCTGGAATAATGCTAAATTTAGACTCGCTTTAGATTAGGCTGGGTTGAATTATGTTAGTGAGATTGTTAACCATGTTACTTTACAAAAATATGTCTATCAGTGCATTTAAGAATGGAAACTATCTAATATAAGACAGGACTTGTTTGATGGACTGAAGGGAAGTGTGTAACTTTGGTATACCTTATATATTTCACTGCAGCTTTGTGGTATTGAAGAGATGACTGCTGTAACTGTTGGATGTAGTATGTTGCTGACGAGTATGTTATTGATAAGTGTGGCAAGTATGTTGCTGACGAGTATGTTATTGATAAGTGTGGCAAGTATGTTGCTTATAAGTGTGGCAAGTATGTTGCTGACGAGTATGTTATTGATAAGTGTGGCAAGTATGTTGCTGATAAGTGTGGCAAGTATGTTGCTGACGAGTATGTTATTGATAAGTGTGGCAAGTATGTTGTTGACGAGTATGTTATTGATAAGTGTGGCAAGTATGTTGCTGATAAGTGTGGCAAGTATGTTGCTGATAAGTGTGGCAAGTATGTTGTTGACGAGTATGTTATTGATAAGTGTGGCAAGTATGAGCTTTGATAAGTGTGCAAGTATGTTGTTGACGAGTATGTTATTGATAAGTGTGCAAGTATGTTGATGATAAGTGGGCAAGTATGTTGCTGACAGTATGTTATTGATAAGTGTGGCAAGTATGTTCATTGATAAGTGTGCAGTATGTTGTGACAGTATGTTATTGATAAGTGTGGCAAGTATGTTGCTGATAAGTGTGCTTAAGTATGTTGCTGATAAGTGTGGCAAGTATGTTGTTGACGAGTATGTTATTGATAAGTGTGGCAAGTATGTTGCTGATAAGTGTGGCAAGTATGTTATTGATAAGTGTGGCAAGTATGTTGGTGATAAATATGACAAGTGTGATGGTGATAAGTGTGACAGGAATGAAAACATAAGTTACAGAACAAGCTTTCACTCACATAACGCCTCACTCTGTGCAGAGCTCTAGCAAGCTTTACCGATAACCTGACAAAGCTCTACAAGGAGCGAAAGGTGTCCCAGTAAAACAATTTGTGTTTGTCTAGACTGTTGGATGTATATATGATGCAACACTGACCAGTATCCATCATGAGTAGTTACAAATGACCCAGGCACTAGCTGATACAACACGGGCAGGTCATGGAGTGTTCTGTGTTTCAACGCATAAAGGCACCTTCATTGAAAGGTGCCATTATGCTCGTGAAGGCACCTTCATTGAAAGGTGCCATTATGCTCGTGAAGGCACCTTCATTGAAAGGTGCCATTATGCTCGTGAAGGAACCTTCATTGAAAGGTGCCATTATGCTCGTGAAGGAACCTTCATTAACAGGTGCCATTATGCTCGTGAAGGCACCTTCATTGAAAGGTGCCATTATGCTCGTGAAGGCACCTTCATGAGCAGGGAGTGTAACTCCTCTAATTGGAAATATACTTTTTTTTTCCATATCTGATTGTCTCCCATTCCCCACTTACTGTATGACCCTTACGGGCTTAGCAGTTACTTATGAATATGGGGAAGCACTAAACCCACGAGCCCCTCACTGGCATCAAAGAGCCTCTCTTGAGGGAAAAAATAATAATAATAATAATTGAATAATGGCAACTTACCATATGTACCGCTTAAAAGAAAGGTAAATATATGTCTTTGTATTTCTTGAGGAACTAGAGTGAGTTTTAAGGTGAAATTGCTACTGAAGTCATCACTGTGACCTCGGGTAGGTCACAGAGTTCATTCATCGACTATTTTCCTTCCATCTTCCTTAGCAACTAATATCAGTTTTGCACACGACGGTTTGAACCCCCACATTAGGTAGTTAAAGGAACCTCAGATAATGGCAGCACCTCCCACGCTCGGCACTTTACCATCTAAACTATGCGACTCTCACCGCTTAACACAACCCTTACTGAATACCGGTGCTTTGGCAAAATTTTCTCCAAGATTCACCTTTTCAGCTTTCACCTTGATCTGTTTTTTTACTTATGTTGCGAGAGCCTGAGGTGATTTGCATGTAGGCACTGTCTTATTTTACAAATGTGAGTCTGTCTACCAGTATGTTTCCCGCCAGTGGGAACCTGGCGTCCACGTGTGTAATTCTATCGCACAAATCTTTGTACACTTTCCATCTGCTGCTAAAAACCTGAATTTGATTAGAGTTGCTGTATCTTCCTTAGACGCAAGACATCAATGTTGTTTATGTTGTCAAACTTGGCCTGAATTCCACAGGTATTTTAATGTTCACAGGTCTTAAAGCAATAACTGGCTATCCACTGTTGTCTTGACTCTTGACTTATACATCTATCTACACCTGATTTCATCCCACCCTTCAGTCTTAACAATCTACCCTTATCCTACTAGTACCCCATAATATGTTGTGTTCATTGGATCCCTGTAGAAGAACACAATTGTAAAATAATAGTGGCAAAGTTCAGCTGTTAACATTTCCTTATAGCTCATGTTACTTAGTAACAAGACTAAGTCTCGTGAAAAGAATTTGAACTCTCAGATTCTTTGCTCCAGGTTGGCGCTGTATGCTCAGAGATTAGCCCGACATACGTCATGTATAGCGTCTTGATGATTGCATGTTTTGGTTCATGAAGACCGTTCTTACACGTGTCAGTCGAGCTACGCTGTTGTTATCATATATGTATGCATTCTGGAAACATGTGAGAGTGATTTCCTCCTCAGGTCATCTTTATTTGATTCCAGGGGTTCTTTTTCTTTCAAGTATTACGATGTCATTGATCGCCTTTCTCCGGCTTCCGTCTTCATTACTTTGCTCTTATAAATATTAAATTTTAGCAACCACTTGTTGGATCATTCATGTAGGAGTCGATATCTTTAGATAAAGCTCTGAATTTGTGTTCTGCATTGTAGATACTCCTTGAACTACTTAAGCAATCTTCCTGTCACACCGGCTTTTATCTAGAAATTATGGATCAATTTCTGGTGAGGTTATGTGTCGGATCCCTTCTGGCAGTCTACGAAGACTTAGAGTGCATTTTAAAGAGTAAGAAGTCATATCCTTTTTATCTTTTCCAATAAAAAGTTAACAAGAAAGAGATTTGTGGAACATCCGGAGAGAATGAACTTCACGAAACATCAACACGGGTTCAGAGACACCAAATCCTGCTTCACGAATTTAATGGAATTCTGCGAAAAGTTGACTGAAGTCAGATGGAACAGAAAATGTGTAGATGGGTCATAGATTGTCAGAAGATATTCAGCACAGGTACCAAGATTTATCAACAAACAAACTGGAGGTACAAGACGTGCGTGTATATATGTACCACCCTGTACTTACTGTATATGCTTACCATGTGTGTGTACTCACCGTGTGTAGTTATCATATGTGTGTAGTCATCGTTTATGTGTGTGTGTGTAATCCGTGGTCCTGTATATAGGTGAACGCGTGCACATGGCCGGGTATGTAGGTAACTGAGTAATCCCCTTTGTTTGCATGGAATGAGCTCCATGTTACTGTGCGTAAATATAGTATATTATATATCACTAGTTTTCCTACTAATCTCCCACCTCACCTCTCCCCTTCCCGGGGAAGAATACGATTATTGCCCAGGAAAAGCAGGACCAGAGTTAGTCACATACTATAACGTCAGGGATTCCCAACCCTTTCGAATACAATTATTCCCTTTTTAACCTGAAACAAAAAGATGGCGGATCCCAACAGGCTAACCAGATTCACAAATAACTCGCACTTATGAAAGGAAACTTATGACGACGTTTCGGTCCTTCCTCTTGAATTGTCACAAATGTGACAATGGTCCAGGACGGACTGATACGTGCTCATTTGTTCCCTCTTAGTCGGGTTATTTGTGCATTGTTCCAGTCACGGTATTGTGACTTTATTCTCCATGCTAACCAGATGTATTTCGGTCTCTACGAGATCCCAGAAAGGTATCCCGGTATCCCATAAGTGTATCCCCCTCTACCTCAGTGCACTGGTGTTTATCAAAGCTTTCGTTGGCTGTCACATCATTTTTAGTGTTATGAGAAATATTGTTCACCACGTAATGATATAAATCATGAGTTTATCTCGTATTTTTATCAATAAAAACTTGGGGAAACGTCATTTCCAGTATTGATGACAAGTTTAGCTCAGTTGACTATAGTGACATGACTGCAAAAGACTACTGAGAAGCTTCACACATCCCTTGGAATAACTCACAGGCGCCCACAGGGCGGAAATTTTTGATATAGGTGACAGGAAGAAGTCAACAGAGATAAAGGAACGTCACGCAAAATAAATCCCAATTTTCGCTAGGAAATAATGGTGAAATTGTTTAATTAGGCTTATAAATTTTAGATTACGTTACTTTGGTGTAGCTTATGAAGTGCATGACTT
The DNA here is from genome assembly GCA_009830355.1 of Cherax destructor. Classification (NCBI taxonomy): domain Eukaryota; kingdom Metazoa; phylum Arthropoda; class Malacostraca; order Decapoda; family Parastacidae; genus Cherax; species Cherax destructor. Next base: position 188,760 of record WNWK01001205.1, on the reverse strand, counting down.
TAAGGTAGTTAAGGCAGTGCATGACTTTAAGGTAGTTAAGGCAGTGCATGACTTTAAGGTAGTTAAGGCAGTGCATGACTTTAAGGTAGTTATGGCAGTGCATGACTTTAATGCAGTTTAGGCAGTGAGTTTTTCCGAAGACTTATTCTAGAGGCATGTTAGCAGGGTGCCTGGGAGGGCGGGAACATAGTATGTTAGCAGGGTGCCTGGGAGGGCGGGAACATAGTATGTTAGCAGGGTGCCTGGGAGGGCGGGAACATAGCATGTTAGCAGGGTGCCTGGGAGGGCGGGAACATAGCAAGTCATTACCACAGTCATTTCCTGCAGCACGTCTGCCAGAGTTCACCATCATCTCCGAAATTGCGTTCAAACTGACGGGATGAAATACTGGCGGGAGGAGGCGGTGAGGATGCAAGGAGCGGGGGGAGGAATGGATAATTATCCAGGTTAATAGGTCGACTCACCTCCTTGGTATTATAGTGTAATTCTAGCCGGTAATTTCTTGATTAACAATATATTATATCTTTTTTAAATGCAGATTATTTTCTTTACATTCGTATTAAGTGGGTTACCTATCCTAAACGCCTTGGTGCTGGTGAAGGATTCTTGATCAAAGGAACTGGAGTTACTCTCCCTAAGATCAGTCTTGATTGCCTCGGCAGAGGTAACACAGATGAATCAGAGTGATAGGTTAGGTTAGGTAAGGTTTGTCAGGAAACAGGAGAAGTGTTTCCTGACGCGGGTCTTAGTCAGATGATGACCCACCGTTGGAGCTTTTGGTCATCTGAACATAGCCTTCCGCTGGCTTACCGGTCCACCCCTTTAAAAAATTTGGTTATAGTTATAACAACTGTTTACTATCAGAGTGATGTGAGGAAATAGTTGCTTAACTTCAGAGTGGTCGGCAAGTGGAACGACTTAGCGAACTGGTAGAGGCAAAATACATATAATATACATAGCTTTCACAATAGGTATAACAGGGTTTATGCAGCCAGGAGAGTGAACTCAGTAGCGGCCAGCAGAGGCGGGGCCAGGAGCTGAGGCTCGAATCCTACAACAACGGTCCAACTTATCCTGGCACCACAGGTGATGCGTACAGATGACAATGTTTCTGGTACTAGGCCGCCACCGCCTACTGGGCGTGTTTCTGGTGCCAGGCCGCCACCGCCTACTGGGCGTGTTTCTGGTGCTAGGCCGCCACCGCCTACTGGGCGTGTTTCTGGTGCTAGGCCGCCACCGCCTACTGGGCGTGTTTCTGGTGCCAGGCCGCCACCGCCTACTGGGCGTGTTTCTGGTGCCAGGCCGCCACCGCCTACTGGACGTGTTGTTTCTGGTGCCAGGCCGCCACCGCTTACTGGACGTGTTGTTTCTGGTGCCAGGCCGCCACCGCTTACTGGACGTGTTGTTTCTGGTGCCAGGCCGCCACCGACTACTGGGCGTGTTGTTTCTGGTGCCAGGCCGCCACCGCTTACTGGACGTGTTGTTTCTGGTGCCAGGCCGCCACCGCTTACTGGACGTGTTGTTTCTGGTGCCAGGCCGCCACCGCTTACTGGACGTGTTGTTACTGGTGCCAGGCCGCCACCGACTACTGGGCGTGTTGTTTCTGGTGCCAGGCCGCCACCGCTTACTGGGCGTGTTGTTTCTGGTGCTAGGCCGCCACCGCTTACTGGACGTGTTGTTTCTGGTGCTAGGCCGCCACCGCTTACTGGACGTGTTGTTTCTGGTGCTAGGCCGCCACCGCTTACTGGACGTGTTGTTCTGGTGCCAGGCCGCCACCGTTACTGGACGTGTTTCTGGTGCCAGGCCGCCACCGCTACTGGACGTGTTGTTTCTGGTGCTAGGCCGCCACCGCCTACTGGGCGTGTTGTTTCTGGTGCTAGGCCGCCACCGCCTACTGGGCGTGTTTCTGGTGCTAGGCCGCCACCGCCTACTGGGCGTGTTTCTGGTGCTAGGCCGCCACCGCCTACTGGACGTGTTTCTGGTGCTAGGCCGCCACCGCCTACTGGACGTGTTGTTTCTGGTGCTAGGCCGCCACCGCCTACTGGGCGTGTTTCTGGTGCTAGGCCGCCACCGCCTACTGGGCGTGTTTCTGGTGCAGGCCGCCACCGCCTACTGGACGTGTTTCTGGTGCCAGGCCGCCACCGCCTACTGGGCGTGTTTCTGGTGCTAGGCCGCCACCGCCTACTGGGCGTGTTTCTGGTGCTAGGCCGCCACCGCCTACTGGGCGTGTTTCTGGTGCTAGGCCGCCACCGCCTACTGGGCGTGTTTCTGGTGCTAGGCCGCCACCGCCTACTGGACGTGTTGTTTCTGGTGCTAGGCCGCCACCGCCTACTGGGCGTGTTGTTCTGGTGCTAGGCCGCCACCGCCAACTGGACGTGTTGTTTCTGGTGCTAGGCCGCCACCGCCAACTGGACGTGTTGTTTCTGGTGCTAGGCCGCCACCGCCTACTGGGCGTGTTGTTTCTGGTGCTAGGCCGCCACCGCCTACTGGACGTGTTGTTTCTGGTGCTAGGCCGCCACCGCCTACTGGGCGTGTTGTTTCTGGTGCTAGGCCGCCACCGACTACTGGGCGTGTTGTTTCTGGTGCTAGGCCGCCACCGCCAACTGGACGTGTTGTTTCTGGTGCTAGGCCGCCACCGCCTACTGGGCGTGTTTCTGGTGCCAGGCCGCCACCGTCTACTGGACGTGTTGCGGCCGTATTTTTTTATCTTATTTGTGGTTCAATATACAGTTTTATAGGTTTGTCACCTCACATAAAGACAGTAGCATCTGTAAGCGTTAAGAAACCGACATTAAAGTCCCATTAATGCTCTGAGGGCCCTTGATCCAAGGAATTGGACTCGTCCTCCTCGACCTTGCATCGAACCTGATTTCCTTCCATTTCTCAGGGTCTGTATGACCCCTACTGGTTTAGCACTTTTATCTAAATAATAATATATAATAATAATAATATTATTATTATTATTATTATTATTATCATTATTATATCTCTGCCTTTACTGGTAACTAAAACAAAAGAAAAACGCAAAAAGTTGCTTGTGTCTGAGACAGTGAGAGAGAGGTCAGGCGGACCACAACCTGTGACCTCAGACCACTATTAACATCCCACCTCCCCCAAGAACCAGGAAGTTGTTAACAAGGTTTTTGCAGCTTCTGCTGGACTAGAAATTACTGTGACGATAAGTACGTATTATTGTGTGTATTGTCTCGACCTACACTTCTTGGATTACTGAGGAGAAAGCAGGAAGCTTATTACACTAAGAAGGTTTTGAAGATCTTATTCAGATTATTAACCCGGAGGGTTAACAATCCAGCAGTCGGCTGTCACCCATATATGTATGTACATGGACCTACTTGCTGATAGGTGAACAGGGGAAACATGTGCAATATTCTCAGCTGAAGATTTCCTACCGAGTTTGCGCAGCTATGGAATGGTATGCTTAAATTATGTTGCTGGGATTTCTCTTTGATGGTAGAAGGAGAGATAAGCAGTTACCACTTACCTAGTGGTGGCTCCATTCTAGCTACTGGGTTAAGCCCTGATACTATCTCTTCCTTTCATAACCTTCCTCTCAACAGTCTGTTCTTTCCCTGTCCCCACTTCCGCTTATCCCATAAGGGTCTTACCTACACTCTCTTGTCTATGGCTCCGTGGTTTTGTGCTGTGCCTCTTGGTAGAACAGTCACACCTCCAGATTAGAAAGCTTTTGGCATTCGTTTTGCATTTCTTAGAAATGAACTCCAAATGTCATTTGTTGGACCATTCCTGCAGTTTGTCTTCCCATAGTCGTCCTTCCTTCGTATCCTCGTAAATCTCACGAAATCTGACAATATTGATACAGGAGACTTTTTCTGGTACGTTGTTTACATACATCGGAAACAGGAAGGGTCTAAGGAAGAGCTCTGCGAATTTTTTTGGTGTTACCCCAAAACAAATTTGTTTACAGCGAAATTACCCACTAAACTTGAAATCCACAGAATCCGGAAAACACAGTCATACAAGCTGAAAAGTATGTATTATACGCGATAAAACAACTTTATAAATAAAACACAAAATTAACATTATTGCCAACTTAAGAAATGGTCCCGACAAAGTTGATTTTTAATTTTATTAATTTTTTTTTTAAATATAACTTTCATAATTTTCCTTGCTTATTAAATAATAAATGTTTGTGCAGTTTTATTTATATGTTTATTGAGCCTTCATTACCCCGAGATTTTCATTTTTTTTACCCCATTTGGGGTTATTTACTCCGGTTCCCTGACCTCTAGAGTCTAAGGACTGACCCATGGAGACCTCTGCCTGTCACTTTTCTCATTTCTGACGATTCCTCTCTCACTTTTACTTTCTGCCATCTGTTTTCAGGTATCGAAAAAGACAGCTTATCTTGTAGACCTTTAACTACTGAATCAATCAGCACCTTTGTTATAAGGTGCTGCCTTATCCTCTGAGCTATCTTCCCAGTCACCTTGGTTATTCCATTTTGTGAAACGGTCTCCTGTGCTGAATTGTCCAGTAGGCAGAGTAAACACAGTGTCTAGGGCTTGTGAAATTCCCAATGGTTTAAGGAAAAGTGCAGGATCTATAAACATTCTTAGATGATAAAAATTAGAAATGAAAACTTCAAAATCAAATTTCATAATTGGCTTCGTTTAATTGCTCTTAAAAAAGGCTCTTTTTTCATTTGAATACATGTACTGAAAATATTTCTATGTAGTCTGTCTTGAGTGTCCAGGGTTTATAAAGACTTTAATCCGGCCATAGGTAGTGCAAAGGCCTGTCAGCTAAAGAATATTGCAAATGTCACATTAGAAAGGTAATTTATACCTTTCTCCACACATTGTTCTGCCACCACTGACCTACTCAGAAGGCATTAATGTTAACAATCTTCTCTGACATTTGCCTCAAGTAATGTAGCTGTTTGTCAAGACAGACACGAAAATTACACGGAACAACTGTTATTATGAGAAGCAATCAACAAGCAAAACAAAACATTATGGTGATTGTGTACATAACTACCATGAGGGGGTTGCCAGAATTCCCAGAAACCAGTAAACTATCCGAAATTTCCCAGTGAATATACAAGGTTTTTGTTTTATATACAGAGATTATATTTATCATCATTAGATATCATTATATAAATACTCATAGACTGCTCCTCGAGTTCCAGTGGGATTGTAAGACCCATGCAATACCTGTCTAGCCAGCAATTTACAGCTTTGGGTGTGAGTTGAACCTGCCTAGCATGGGCCAGTAGGCTTGCTGTTGTGTTCTTGTGAGTAGTTGAAAAGCGGGTGCCAGGATCCAGGACTCCATCACGAATAGGAGAGTACCTGCATGACAAGAGCTCAGAGTACGACTGTAATCAGATCTGAGTACAGGTGGTGCTGGGACGTCACCCACCAGGGTCACATCAAGGACAAAAGAGACTACCCTATATACAATTTCCTTGGGAACTAGTTATGGTGTGTGGTGAGTCGAGCTGCCAGTGAATTTAGTTCCATTCCTGTGGGCGCAGAAGATTACAGCCTCATATTAATCCACCTTTTTTGTATGTTTATTATGTGTGACCTAATTCATGTCTGCATAAATAACTCATTACGACTGTGACCAGATATAAACATGTAAATAGTTCATTAGCACTGTAACTTGTTCATCTGTTAAGACTTTGGAGTCCAGTCCCTGGACCCATTGTGTACCTCTGTAATCCTTTGACTACCGCCCACAGAAGGGGTATGGGGTGCATAGTAAGGATATTAAATTAACTCTCTGCTTTCGGTTCTGTTTATGTATGATGGGACTAGAGACTAGCTCTAATATTTATTAGTTGAGCAAGTTACAGTTTACCTGGAGTTTACCTGGAGAGAATTCCAGGGGTCAACGCCCCCGCGGCCCGGTCTGTGACCAGGCCTCATGTAGTAATAAACTGTTTACATATAGTGGATTCACACAATATGAAATAAAATTGACTACAGTAATATCGTTATTATAAAGGCACATAATGGGACACTCTCGATTTTGTTACATTTAAAGATTAAAGAAGACAGTTTCTGTTTCTTATTCATAAGGCGAAAGCTATTTAGGAGTAGATTATTATTATAATTATAAAATGCGTTTTTGAGTGTGAAGTTACTACAGCAGATCAAGTGAGGTTATGAATGTTGTATAGAGTTGACAGTGGCAGCCATGGCTTGCTCAAGGACCATACAACTTGCACTTTTAAGTTGTGTAACGCGGCGCGCCAGCGGTTGTGACGTTGTGTACACGATGAGAGACACCTGAATAACCTTAGTTCTTACTTAGTTTGATAGTATTATGTAATAATATTGGTAGAATTACCGACAATATGTTAAGTAAAAGGACACAAATGCAACTAATGTGACATTTTATTGTGGCAACGTTTCGCTCTCCAGGAGCTTTTTCAAGCCGTTACAAACGATATATGGACACATGTGCAAAATTTATTGTTCTACCTTATTGTATTACTACTACTACTTTACTACCACTAGTATTACACCTCACTTGAGATTATATATACCATCTGTGTCCATATCGTTTGTAACGGCTTGAAAAAGCTCCTGGAGAGCGAAACGTTGCCACAATAAAATGTCACATTAGTTGCATTTGTGTCCTTTTACATTGATAGTATTATGTACCTCATACCCGACCTGTGGGTGGTAATATAAAAATATAAGATACACAGTGTTCAGCGACTGCGGCCCCATTAATATTAATCCAGGCTTGTCAAAATGCTATTAATATTATTATTATTATTATTATTACAGCGCCTGGGGAATAGGAGGTAAACAGGTTTGATCATAGGGAGGGAAGGATAATTCCTTTTTTTTTTGGATCAAGAGCTTTTTATCATCAATGCCTCCTTCCCCACCTGCCTTGATGTCTTCGTTCTATGAATTTTCACTTCAAATTATAAATGTTACTCAGATTTTCGCCTTTGCCAATTCTTAGAATATTAATGTTGTATATTATTATAAATGTTACCTTATATTGTATTATAAAACTAATATATAATTTAGGGTGTTTAGTTTGTGTTGGTGGAAATTGCTATAATTTTATATAAAAAATTAATAAAAAATTGAATGTCGTTACCCTTACACATCGTGTGGGTGGCAGTCAAAAAATTACTGAGGCACATAATGGACCCAGGACTGAGCTACAGGGGTAATGAGCTATTTACAAGTTAATGGTCTTGTTTGTACAAACATGAATTCACTCCCAAAAACATTATAAAGTAAGCTTATACACGGCCGAGTTATTTATAATACCCAATATTCAGGAAGGTATGGTTGAACAATGACAGGTTTATGTGGCTGTGTGTTATTTACAGTAGAAAATGTAGAGTATTTCCAGAATGGCTGGTAATATACCACAATGGATAAAATAGTTTGATATTTCTTGAACATTTGTAAGTTATTTGTTTCTGAATTCTGAGAACATAATGACGCAGGGAGCAACAATAGTTCCTTTGACAAAGTTTACATTTGGTTATGTCTACGGTACATCAACTGGTAGTGTAAAATTCCACAGGTACCTGTAACCCAAGTGCCAGCCTAAGCCTGGCAGTAGTGACACCCAAGAGTCTGTTGATTTTGTTAAGTGTGGCTCCTCTTGCATGATGGTGACGATAGATGGACTGACTAGTGTCAATCTTCCTCTGTCATAAGTCAATGAAATTTAAAGTTCCTTTCGGGTCATTGTTCTCAAACTACTAGTTGACACCTCAAAGTTGAAATTACTCCCTCCTTAAAGGCATACGTCTTAGCTAGTTCATCAGTTACACTGTATATCTGATGACTAGTGTGAGAGAGAATCCACAAAACGTGTGCTTTGACTCTACTTTTTTACAATTCTTCCATACCTGTGCTACATTCTGACACGAGCGCCATACTTGACACTCATTGAGGTAACAGCATTTATGAATGATAGAAGATCACTGTGAATACATTTGAATTCAATGAGTACGACGAACAGTTCAGTTTGTAGGGTAGAAGTCCAATCGTCGATGCATGCTTCAGTTTGTATGTAGGAGCTGTAGCTGTGTTAGCAACAATGGCACCCACACCAGTAGACTGGTGAACAGAACCATCAACACTAAAACATTGGTACAAAGTCAAGCATTATGCTTGGCTTCAAGAAGAAGCTTTGCGATCTCATAAGGTTATTTGGGGAAAGAGAGATAGTGATTTAGCTAGGCCTGTATACCATGTACATGTACTTGTAGTAAATAAAGATATTATTATTATTATTATTATTATTATTATTATTATTATTATTATTATTGTTTCGAAATTTGACCATGGTGCTAGGAAGTGTCAGTTCCAGCTTTCATGATCCATTTGGAAGAGTGCTCACTTGTGGTAATGGAAGTTTGGCTTCTATGCCTGAGTACATTAACACTAATGAGGGCATTTCTTTCAGTGACTCGGTCTCTGAGGCTTCGAATATCAAGCTAAGCTTTATTAATTGATCTCCAAATAATTTAGGTACATCGATGATCGTCTCGCGAAATATAACCACCTTAAAACAGACAATGTACTCCAATTCATAATCTTTACCTCATAACAATGGCTTGTCGCAAGATGGTTCGAACACAAAATATTTTTTTAAGCTTAACGATTTACCAACCAATTACTTTTACGAGAAAAAAATCTAAATCGGAAAATCGAATAATTGTTTTCAGAGAAAATTCTTTTAAATTGTAATATTTTAACTATAGTGGAGAATATGTGAGTGAAGTGAGCGTTAGCGTCAAGAGACAAGTATTGTGAATATAGTCATGAAGACATGTTAAAACCTGCAGAGGCTATGGTGTCTGAGTATACAGTCAGACTGACACAGGTATGTATACAGACTAGCACAGAGGTATGTATACAGTCTGACACAGTGGTATGTATACAGTCTGACATAGGTATGTATACAGTCTGACATAGGTATGTATACAGTCTGACTTAGGTATGTATACAGTCTGACTTAGGTATGTATACAGTCTGACATAGGTATGTATACAGTCTGACATAGGTATGTATACAGTCTGACTTAGGTATGTATACAGTCTGACATAGGTATGTATACAGTCTGACATAGGTATGTATACAGTCTGACATAGGTATGTATACAGTCTGACATAGGTATGTATACAGTCTGACATAGGTATGTATACAGTCTGACTTAGGTATGTATACAGTCTGACATAGGTATGTATACAGTCTGACAGGTATGTATACAGTCTGACAGGTATGTATACAGTCTGACAAGGTATGTATACAGTCTGACAATAGGTATGTATAAGTCTGACATAGGTATGTATACATCTGACATAGGTATGTATACAGTCTGACAGGTATGTATACAGTCTGACAGGTATGTATACAGTCTGACATAGGTATGTATACAGTCTGACATAGGTATGTATACAGTCTGACATAGGTATGTATACAATCTGACATAGGTATGTATACAGTCTGACATAGGTATGTATACAGTCTGACATAGGTATGTATACAGTCTGACATAGGTATGTATACAGTCTGACATAGGTATGTATACAGTCTGACATAGGTATGTATACAGTCTGACTTAGGTATGTATACAGTCTGACATAGGTATGTATACAGTCTGACATAGGTATGTATACAGTCTGACATAGGTATGTATACAGTCTGACATAGGTATGTATACAGTCTGACATAGGTATGCATACAGTCTGACATAGGTATATATAGTCTGACTGACACAGAGGTATGTATACAGTCTGACTGACACAGGTATGTATACAGTCTGACACACAGGTATGTATAGTCTGACACAGGTATGTATAGTCTGACACACAGGTATGTATAGTCTGACACACAGGTATGTATAATCTGACACAGGTATGTATAGTCTGACTGACACACAGGTATGTATACAGTCTGACACCTCAGTTCCTGGAAATGAGAAGTAATTAGGTGTGATCGGAGGAAGGGGAGAGTAACTCAAATTCCTTGGATCACGAACCCTTCAGATCCATCACGGCACCCCTCTCCATACATGCTTCATTTGAATACCATATATTTATAAATGTTAGCAACTGAGATTCCCTGATGATGATGAGGGAGGGGGCTCTTGATCCAAAGAATTGGAACTGATCTCCTTTTCCTTGGATCATATATGATTGCCTTTATTTCCCTCAAGCTGTGTATGATGCCTATGGATTTAGCGTTTCTCTTATGAATAATAATAATAATAATAATGGTTAATGAGGACTATCAGCTGAACATATTTTGACCACTTGGCAGGTAAGTCCCTCAGTAACAGCCTGAGTGCCAGAAACTTGGCAGGTAAGTCCCAGTAACAGCTCTGAGTGCCAGAAACTTGGCAGAAGTCCTCAGTAACAGCCTGAGTGCCAGAAACTTGAGTAAGTCCCCAGTAACAGCTTGAGTGCCAGAAACTGCAGGTAAGTCCAGTACAGCCTAGTGCCAGAAACTTGCGGTAAGTCCCATAACAGCTCAGTGCCAGAAACTTGGCAGGTAAGTCCCAGTAACAGCTGAGTGCCAGAAACTTGGTAAGTCCCTCAGTAACAGCTCTGAGTGCCAGAAACTTGGCAGGTAAGTCCCTCAGTAACAGCTTTGAGTGCCAGAAACTTGGCAGGTAAGTCCCTCAGTAACAGCTTGAGTGCCAGAAACTTGGCAGGTAAGTCCCTCAGTAACAGCTTTGAGTGCCAGAAACTTGTCTTAGTAAGTAAGTTTATTCAGGTATACACAAATACATTTACATACATTATCATACATAGCAGCATATGTGTAGAGAACCTAGGATAACCTAAAAAAGTCAGACAGTGACTTATTTCCATTGGGGTCTTAGTTTGGAGTCATTATTAGCTGGAGTATCAGGTGTTATTTTGATGACCATTAAGCGTGAACACATTCACTGAGCGTGAAAACTACTTAGTGATCACTGTGGAAAATAAATTGGTTCCGGTTGAATCACGAAATCGTAATGACATGATTGCAAACAAACCATACCACGGGTGGGGTTAGAACCCGCGATCAGAGAGTCTCAAAACTCCAGACCGTCGCGTTAGCCACTGGGCCAGCTAGCTTTAATAAAATTCAGTCAACTAGGTATATCGCGGGTTCTAACCCCACCCTTGGTTTGGTTTGGTTCCGGTTTCTCAAAATGTCCTCAAGAAATTCGTGAAAATCATACGTTTGTCTGCTATATATTTCTTAATATTGTCCTCGTGATATAAAAATCTAGATAGGTTATAAAATACTGAAAACTATGTTATTAGAAAAGGCAGTCAAATGAAGTTTTATTTTGGTACATCCGTAGTACTGTGTTGTCTTCTCGGGATTATAATAATATGATTCTTCCCTCGGCCTGTACATGCATCTAGCTCACCAATATAAACAAAAAAATGAGGAAATTCTCTTTCACTGGAACTGCCATGATGGACACTAGAACTCAGGATTTAATAGGTGTTGGCTGCAGGTGAGTCATTAAAGGTGTCATTTACCTCTACGAGGATAATCAGTAACACTTAAATAATTAAAACAGGAATAAAGTAAATTCACGCCTCTCAGCATAAGTACTATAATCAACTAGACCCTAAAATGTATTAACGCTAGAATAGGATATAGGTAAGTACTGGTTTGGCAATATTGTAAATGAGTGGAACAAACTCTCAGGTAGCGTCAATGAGACAAGAACTTTGGATAGTTTTAAATGAAAGGTTGGGCGGGTACATGAGTGAGTGTGAGTTAGACCTGCCTAGCATGGACCAGTAGATCTGTTGCAGTGTTACATATGCAGATTCCTGTGAGATTTCTTGAAAGTGAAGCAAGAGGCAGACTGCCAGAGACGGTCAGGGTCCTGCATGCAGTCGCTGTGACTCTAGTGACTGTGAAACTTCTCAGTTATCACATCACAAGTCATGCTGGACGACACCACACACATCAGCAGTGACGCAGCGCATAAGCAAGGAAAAAAAGTTTCCCAGCTTCACCAGTATCAGTCTCACTAGTAGTGACTGGCTTCATCAGGGTTTCTAGGTAGAGCTTCGTTTTCAATAACTGATCTTGAAACTGCTGTGAATTAGTACCAGGTGGTGTATATGCAACGATTTCACCTCCAGTCTTAGCGCAGATATTGAAGAATTAGACACATGCGCAACATCTGGGTATCTTTATTTGTAGACGTTTCAACATCCAGTGGCTTTATCAATACAAATTCAAGGACATAATAAGAAGAATATAACTATATGTAGACGCGTCTAGCCTCGTGGTGTCTTCATTCGCTCACATCTGAAATAATTTTTTCATAGTGTTTAAGGAAGGTGCCTTGATGTCGGTAAGGGGCTCTTGATCCAAACAAGTGGACTTATCTTTCCCTTCCTTGAATTGAACCTGAATGCCTTCCATTCCCCAGGCGCTATATGACCACTACGGGTGTAGTGCTTCCCCCATGATTAAAATAAAATATGGGTCTTTGTGAAGCTTCCAAATATTACATTCAACTTGGTAAGGTACGACATTTATAAAAGAAATATTGTTATTATTGTTTTGATTAATTGCTTGTTTTAACATCTTGTATTATTGCAAAAAATAATGACGTTATATTATTTGTATTTACCACTGTATATTTTTGTTGACGTATCATTGGGTCTATATGAGTCTATATTTACCTTAATTTATTATGATTAATCAATATTACGTTGTCTTACCTATGAATCAGTTCGTAGGAGACTTTTATAAATAATTCGTATCTATAGAATGAAAAAATTGTGATAAAAATCGTATGGGATTTAGTTAAGCCTCGCTGATACAATTACGAACTTTTTGATACAGACCATCATTTGTTAAGGACAAATTTTTATGGAACAGCGATGAACTCTGGTAGATTTAAATCTCCTTAAAGTATTACAGGATATAAATTATAAATTACCTATTATACCTTCGGTATAATGATTATATGCAATATGTAATTTTAAATTATAAATACAGTCTACTTAAATGTGGTATAAAACCTGTGTACGATTTAATCTGAATAAAAATTAGTCGCTGAGTTATAGTTTTTCTCATTTCACTTTATGTAAAGTTCAGTAGAATCTCATTATTATTATTTAATCATTCATGGGGAGTGCTAAACCTGTAGGGGGATCGTTCAGCTCCTGGGGAAGATAATCAGGTTCGATCCAAGAAGGGACCAGTCCCGGGGCACGTCAACACAGTACGAGAACAGAGTCCCTACGAGGGCAGTCACAGAGAGTACCGAGAACGAGTCCCACGCAGGCAGAGGCGAGAACGAGTCCTCACGGGCAGTCAGAGAGTACCGAGAACAAGAGTCCCTCACGGGGGGCAGCGTCACACAGAGTACCGAGAACAAGTCCCTCATGGGGGGAGGACAGCGTCACACAGAGTACCAAAAACAAGAGTCCCTCACTGGAGGGCAGCGTCACGCAGAGTACCGAGAGATTACTTAGCAGAGAAGCCCCTTCCGGTTATGGGAAAGTTTAAGCTAAGTTTTGGGAATGTAAGTTGGTGATTAACTATACTCGATGGTTATTGTTTTCTTTATTTTCTTCAACAGAGGCTGTGGCTGGTGATATTAATTGTCGTTGAAGTGAGTTCATTTGTGGACCCGCCTCCCTCGCTCTGCCCGGGGATGTTATTATTGGTGAGTCATATTACTATTATTATTAGTATTATCATTATATTTTGAGGGAAGCGCTAAACTCGGGGTCATGCAGCGCCTGGGAATGGGACGTAATCAGCCCCAATTATATTTTCTCAAAAATCTCTTTTATGTTTTTAAAATCAGTTGTGATAAAACATGCTCAGTGATTGTGTTGTTGAAGAACATTTTTATATTTCACCAAAAACATCAGACAGAAAAGAGATGACAGACGCCTAGAGGACCGAAAGTGTTAGAATGTGACCTGGTATATGGTTAATATAACTGAGAGGTGAGCATCTGAGTATATGCTCAGAGTTTACTTTAATCTCCATCAATGCTGGCTTTTAGGACACTACTAAATGTTGCAGGTCGTGCACAGAATGCCCTGCCTGTGCCTTCCATACTCATGTTGAATCTTGCCAACTGTGTACCGCTAGTCTGAATTGCGCTGGTGCTCATCCACGTCCTGTATTCCTTACGGAATGCGATTTAGATTTTGCCACCGAAATGGCTAGTTTATTGTACACCCCATATCCATCCTGTGGACGGTAGCGCAAGAGCATATGGATTCACAAAAGGCCTAGGCACTAGGCCCCAAAAGGGTTAAAAATTGTACATTTGGATTTATATCTACATTTCAATTATCTGTTACAAGCAAATTTAGGAAATTTGCTTAGTATAACTGGTATCTTATTTCATGAATAAGATATCTTGACATGTCACATAGGTTATTATACTGTCTATCTCTAGATGAGCCACTTAAAGAAGAAACAGGGCATGTACGGGCAGACCATGGACCATCCTTGTAGAACTGGTCTGCCCAGGGGTTATGTTCACATGGATTCTTGACTTATATTTGACACAGCAATTCTCCTCTATTTGTTGTGCCTAAATTTGAAAGTCTCTTCTGAAACTTCTACCTTGGCTTCTAATTTCATGTAGTCTACACAGTCTGCTCTTCTTGCTCCTCATCTGTAGCAGTGGAGGTTCATGCGATGTCACCATCTTCTGAGTCTTCTCTGGTTTCCCAAGCTTCCACGTCCTTGCCTTCTTCCTCCCTTCCTCAATATATTCGTTTTGCACACTCATCTTCTGCCGCTACTGAAGTTTCTTCGACTCGTTCCTCCGCACTTCCCAATGAATGTCCCGTCTTCAAGATGGGATATTCTTTGAGATGCTTGAAGCTTAAAATTTGGCTTGGTCCTCACGACTAACTTAGGGCAGTTGAATTACTGAATTACTTCATTGTTGCAGGTATGGTAGGGGACCTTCACGATGGCGAGGAGGCGTCTGGAGGTTGTGGTGCGTTGAGTGCCCGAGCTGTAGAACGTGTGGGTGCTGCCCAGTGGGCTCTGGCTACTATCAATAATCAGTCTCAACATGACTACACCATTGGTATGCATCAAAATGACTTTTATTAATTGACTAAATACTGTAGTCCTTTGTAGTTTCTGTTATTTATTAATTATACGATATTTATTATTTTAGTTATAACCTAGAAACGTATTCATGTTATATAATACAGTATTGTACATAGTATGCATGTCATAAATTTGAAATGTGTTAATATACATAAGTACTGAAACCCCAAATACTTCATTGTGTTTATACCTCCTTGTAGTGGACGCAGGAAGCTTTTCAGTTCACACTTTACATTGCAGTCATATAACATTTGAATCTTCACCTGTGAATAATCTCAACCATAACATCACATGTTTTTGAAACTCTTACGAGATAAAAAAAATTTAATACTTTGATTTATATGGAGTATTTACTCAGGTTGAATCGTGTACGTGAAGTATACAAGGTGTATTTATATATAGTTTCATGCCTATGTGATCTGTTGCAGCTCTTCACGATTTTTTTTTTTTAGCTCCAGGTTAATATTTAGATTGAGTGTTCTCTATATGTACAGTAATTTTAATAATATTTTAATTCCACCCAGAATGCTGTGCATAATTATGAGCTTTTCTACTGCATAAGCACATTTCAGAAAATATTTTTATTTATTTACTGACAACCGGTACCAACTCTTAGGTATTCGCGTGTATGATGCTTGTGGGAACCCAGACCTGGCCATGCGGCAGACAGTGAGGCTACTCCAGGAGGCGCAGCCACCTCATACTCCTTTACTCGGTATGGAGTCCTCTCTCTCACATATCTCATCATCAATGTGATTAATTTAAAAGCTTGTAGTTTGTATTACATTATATTAATATATACAGTACTCTAATATTTTTGGGTATGTAGAAAAAGGAGAGAGGTGAAAGATGTTGCAACTCCAAAATATATCAGTTTAAGATTGTACTGGAGGCCAGTTGTAGGCCTAACATCCACACTGAGTACTCTACCTGCATATTTGACCACCCTTCATAAAAAATGGACGGCGGAATAGATAGAGAGAAAACGAGAGATTACATGAGTGGTAAGGGAGTGCAAAAGGAGAGACAATAAGTGAAGTTTTGTCAAAAACTTTTACTGGGAATAAGAAAAAAAAGTTTTGGAGCGAGATCAACAGGTTGAAAACCCTAGGGAATAAATGGACTTGGGAGTTAAAAACAAAGGGGAAGGGGTTATTAGTTGGGGAGGTGGAGGTACTGGGAAGGTGGGAGGAAATATTTTGAGCTGTTAAATGTTGATGAGGAAAGGGAGGCAATGATTTCATAATTGGGCAGGGAGATATAACATCTTGTAGGAATAAGGAAGAGACATATGTGAATATGAAATACGTGAGGCAGTGAGTGGACTGAAAGAAGGTAAAGCAGCTGACAGATGAGAGTAAGACAGAGATGAAAGAAAGTGGGGACCTTTAGGTATATATAAGCTTGGTAGAGAGTACACATAGTTTCTTTGTATAAGGGAAAATGGTCAAGTGAGAGTGTAAAAATTATAGGGGAATGAGTCTGTTGAGTATACCAGGTAAAGTGTGGTAAAGTGTTTAGTAGAGTTATTATTGAAAGAATTAAGGAGAGAAGGGTCGAAAATGAACAAAGAGGATTTAGGAAGGGTAGGGGGATGTGTAGACCAAGTGATTACATTAAAACACATAAGTGAACAATACTTAGTTAAGGGTAAGGAACCTCTTGTCTCATGTATGGATTTAAAAAAAGGCATATGGTAGGGTGGATACGGAAGCAATGTGACAGATGTTGCAAATGTATGAAATAGGTGGTAGGTTACTAAAAGCCATAAAGAGTTTTTATGTGGATAGCAAAGCTCAGGTTAGGACATCCAGGAGAGAGAGGGATTATTTTCCAGTAAAAGTAGGCCTTAGATAATGATGTGTGATGTCACTAGTTGTTTAATATATTTAATGATGGGATTGTAAAATAAATGAATGCTAGTGTTGAGGAGAAGTGCGGGATTACAAGATAACGATTTTGAAAGAACGTGACGTAGTTGACATTGTTATTTCGAGAGATTCTGGAGAGAGGTTTTAAAGGTTGGTGTATAAATTTGGGTATGTAAAAGGAAATTAAAAGTGAACATGGGAAAAAGTGACAATGAAAGATTTGATGTCTGGCTAGAGGGAGGTTAATATGAAGGAAGCACTGTAAATTTAGATATTTGGGGGTGGACATGTCAGGAGATGGGTCTGTGAAAGACGAAGCTAACCATAGATAAACGAAGGTGGTGCGTTGAGGCATCTGTAAAGACAGAACTTTTTTCATGGAAGCCAATAGGGAAATGTACTAGAGTAAAGTGATATCAACACTTTTATGGAAGTGAAGCATGGTCTTTCAACGTCGTAGCGAGGAGGGGGCTGCAGGCAGTAGAGACTGTCATGTTTGAGAACAATATACGTGTGAGTATTATGCAGAATCATTATTATTATAATCAAATAGAAGCGCTAAACCAATATTATGCAGAAAATTCCGAGCGTGAAGATTAGAAAACTGTTCAGGGTTACAAAAATTATAGCTTAGATGGCTAAGGAGGAGTTAGTTAGTTACCATTTTGTCCTAGGCACATGTCGATTAGACACTAGGCCTGTTGTATATATGTGTGTGTGTGTGTAAGGAAACACTTCAAAATTATTGAGATGGTTTGAGCATTTAGAAAGGACGGAGCAGGATTGGAGGACTAAGAGGGGTGTATAAATATGGGGAGGAAAGAAATGTAAGGGGTCATCTCAGGAAAAGCTGGAGGGAGAGGGGTAAAGGAGCAAGAATTTTTTAATTGCTAGGGACTTGAACATCCAACAGGCTGGTGTGAGCCTGATTAGTGACAATAAATATTTATGTTTTGAGGCGGTGTTGAAGTGTCAGCAGGGTAACGCATACGAAGGGTTTCTTGGAAACCAGCTAGCAGGACTTAAGTCATGGAAGTGGAGGTAGGAAGTACAGCTCCTGCACTCTGAAGGAGGGCTGATGTTGCAGCTCGGAGGGTCATTGGAAGTGTGATGATGTCAGCATGGTTTTGACAAGACAGCTAGTGAATGACTGTGTTCACCTTACTTCCGTGGGACACGTCCAGTGTGTGTGTTTATTTGCCTATGTGCATTTATTTTATATATATATATATATATATATATATATATATATATATAATATATATATATATATATATATATATATATATATATACATATATATATATATATATATATATATATATATATATATATATATATATATATATATATATATATATATATTTGGTTAACTTTTACAGGTGTAGTTGCTTTTGGGTCTGCTAAAGTGGTATTAGGGACAGCCACACCATTACATGCCTTCAACATCCCTATCATCATCAGTGATGCTCGTGCTGCCCACACAGTTCTCCCTGATGATAATGTCTTCTCTACTGCTCCACATCTCACTGATCAGCTTCAGGTTGGATGCTGATTTCTCTCTAGTGCAGTAATACAATTATGTGTATTTTGCTAGAAAGTACGTAGTTATGAAATGCTAATGAGCTGTTTTTCCTCTGCTTTTAGAATTTAAACGGTGTGTTATGATATATTTACAAACAGGCTCATTTTTAGTACCAATTACTGCATAAAGTCTCAGTAGTATAAAGCTTTACGACTCACCTTTCAGTACTGTTCAACTGCCTCTCAGCATACTTAAGGGGAATTACCAATAGACCCCTGACTGTCTTCAAGAAGGCACTGGACAAGCGCCTAAAGTCAGTACCTGATCAGCCGGGCTGTGGCTTGTACTTCGGTTTGCGTGCGGCCAACAGTAACAGCCTGGTTGATCAGACCCTGATCCACCATGAGACCTGGTCACAGACCGGGCCGCGGGGGCGTTGACCCCCGGAACCTTCTCCAGGTATACTAGGGACGGCGCCAGAATTTCTGCAACAGGGAGCTTAGGGGTGGCTATCTGGTTTCAAGGGGGACTAAGAGACTAGTTTCGAAGCATTATTATTATTATTACTGTATTTGGGGAACTTCAGGAATTTTGGGAGATTGAAGCCCCGCCCCCCCATTACCCCCGGCTCCGCCACTGTATCTTTATTAATTAATTGATCATGGAAACTTTTGATTGGAGAATTCCTGTTGATTGTAAGAGTATAATTTATTTGCTAACCCAATTTTCAGGCAGTACTTTCTGCTGGTGTGCGTTTGGGTGGAGGCGTGGTAGGTGTGCAAGCAGTGTGTAGCTGCAGTCATGCTTCACTAGTACTGAAGGAGCGGGCATCAAGGGCAGGTCTCAGGATTCTCAACTTGCTGCAAATTGAGAATGAAAACAATATAACAAAAAAGATAACACATTTTATCAATAGTGAAGTGGTAAGAGCATCTGTTTTTTGCATGCTATGTTGAAAGGTAAATTATAAGAATAAATGGTGTACATATAACTCACCTTTATTTTATACAATGGCACCACATTTTTTTTAATTCTCTTCAGTACTTTCCATAAATTTTTCGTATGTACCTGATTTTTTCCACATAAATTGGTATGTTTTTATCAATATGAAAATTCTAT
Source organism: Cherax destructor (assembly GCA_009830355.1). Lineage (NCBI taxonomy): Eukaryota > Metazoa > Arthropoda > Malacostraca > Decapoda > Parastacidae > Cherax > Cherax destructor. The sequence goes on along the minus strand of WNWK01001205.1, from coordinate 169,147 downwards.
CAAGTAGAAACGCTGTAAAATTCTGACCTTATTTTACCTTCAGACTCACAATATATGTACATTACCTCGTAGACTGCAAACATGTTTTTATATTTACGAATTCTACGCCATCCTTTGTGCTCCTAGATTTTCTTATTTATATTTAACTTATCTTATTTTTCTGTTTTGTATATCGCATTCAATTTAACCATCGCTGAGATTTTGCACTAAAGTACATGCAGTATACTTTTAAATGTGAACAGCAGCTAACTTCCACTAACCTGTAGCTGGAAATGAAATACAGTAAGCCATTGTTTGTTAGACTGAAAAAGGTACTGATTATTTTCAGAGCAATGGTGGAGTGGTAATATTACTGCTCAGCGCTGCTGAGCTGAACATTTTCACTGCTGAAGTTGATAATCAAATGTTGAGGAAATCCAGACTTCGCTGGGTGCTCACAGCATTGGATGGAGAACCACTTGTTGGAGACTTGCAAGAGGCTCAGGTAATTAATTGCCTTGTATTCCTCTTATTGGAAAAGAACATGTAATATGAATAGTGGTAATGGTCATGTATTTCCCTCATTGGGAAAGATTGTGTAATATGAATACTGCACAGTAAAACTTAGCATATCCAGCAGAAACTGGTTAGTTAGACTTAAGTCTCTGAGTTGGGAGGTACAGTGCCTGCACTCTGAAGGAGGGGTGAGGATGCGACAGTTTGCAGGTCAGATGAAATGTGATGTCTATGAATATTTCTTTTTTTATGGGTCGCCCTACCTTGGTGGAAGACAGCCAGTGTGTGAAAAATAAAAGATACTGGTACCAATTACAAATTACTAGAGTTTGGAACACTGAATATGCTAAGCTTTATTATATTACAAATCGTAGTATAAAATTTTGGGTATACTGTACTTATATATTACAATCGCAATTGTCTTTATATTTCTGTCATAATATAAATATGGTATTTTCTTTTTACAGCTGAGGAAAAAGTTGGATGGTGGACTTTTAGTAGAGGCGCACTCACCTGTCATCCCGGGGTTCAGTCAGTATTTTGCTGCCACTGTTCATGCTAATACATCTTTGGTTGCTCCACTAGCCATGCAGTACATGAAGATTATATCACACTGTGACACTGAGGTAACTCAAGTAGATCTATGTGTTTTTGTACAATACTCACTTAGAATACCATGGATATTAACTTTCTGTGAAAACTCTTAACTTTATTTTTAACATAAAAATCCTGTGCCTTTACCCTTAAATATTTTTTGACTTAGCAATGAGCTCATCATGCATGGTACTCCCACCTCCAGAACTCAAGTCCGGCTAACTACTTTCCCTGAATCCCTTCATAAATTTTACATTGGTCACACTACAACATGTCAAATTGTATTATTAATATTATAATCAAAACTAAATGCTAAAACCCACAAGGGTCATACAGCGCTGTGTCACATTTTAAGAATCACTATCACTACCCCTCCTTCCCTCCACCTCAGATTTAAATATCCACCTATTCATCATACTTTGCTCCATTCACTCTAAATGCCCACACCACCTCAACAAACCCTCCTCAGTTCTCTGAATTATACTTGATATAAATCCACACCTTCTAATTTCCACACTTGAAATTTTTGGCATCATATTCACACCACACATTTCCCTGAAACACATCTCCACTTCCTCCAGCCTCCTCCTCGCTGCAGCATTTAGAACCCATGTTTCACACTCGTATAGCAGTGTTGGTACAAGTATACTTTGATATACGTACAGTATTCCTCTCTTTGCCTCCATGGATAAAGTTCTTTTTTCTCCACTTGCCTAAACGTCTTTCATATAACCATCCACCGACAAGTCTATGCCCAAATATCTGAACACATTTACTTTCTCAATATGTACTCCTTCCTGAAATCTGTTATTCCATTTTTCATTGCCTAGATTTTTGAGCTGCTCTTATCACCTATCTCTTCTCTGTATTCACTTTCAGTTTTCTTCTTTTACATACCCTCCCAAATTCCTCCACCAGTCTTTGCAACTTCTCTACCGAATCACCCTTAATTGGCAGAAAGGAACTGTGACACTTTCTATCTAATTTGTTATCATTTAAACCTACACTTCTCTCCAATCTAGCATTCACTTCTTTTACAAACCCTATCTTTAAATATATTAAATAAACACGGTACTATCGTACATCCCTTTCTAAGGCTTATTTTTACTGGAAAATAATCCCTCTCTCTCCTGCATACTCTAATCTCATACTGTATGATATTCTTTTTATAGAGATAGGTAAATAGAGCTTAACTCTTTACATAACAAACCAGTTTTCAGATCTATTTTACCTGTGTTTCATATTTCTCTCCCAGCAGTTTCTCACATTGCATTAACCATTATTTATTGGACCTTATTCCAAGCCTCTTTACACAGGTTTTAAGGGGTGATGTAAAAAACACAAAGAATAATATTAAAAAATGGCATCTTTTAGGCTCTTGCGCTGCAGTCATCATCACCACTGCCGCCATGCTCAGGCCTCCAGGTGAAAGAATTGGCTAAATTAGTGAACAGCTCTCTGACCACAGCCACTGTCAAGGCAGTGTCTTCCCTTGCAGCTGCATTCCGTCTAGTACAGATAGAAAGATGTTCTACTGGGGTACACTGTCTGCAAGCTCTGCGCCAAGATCTACACCAGGGTGAGTTATTACATTAAAAGCCAATTTAGTCTTATTGTATGTTGTATTTTTGGAATTGTGGGCCTCTACCTCTTTCATATAATGAACTCAGAATCCTTTGTGTATGATTAAATTATATTGTTATTTACTTCAATATTTAACTAGGAAAGGATGGAGGGAGGTGGTAAAAGAGGTTTTGTGTGCAAGGGGCTTGGACATACAGCAGGCATGTGTGAGTGTGTTAGATAGGAGTGAATGAAGACGAATGGTTTTTGGGACTTGACGAGCTGTTGGAATGTGAGCAGGGTAATAATTTGTGAATGGATTCTGGGAAACTGGTTAGCCGGACTCGAGTCCTGGAGGTGGGAAATATAATGCCTGCACTTTAAAGAAGGGGTTTAGGATATTTCCTGTTTGAAGTGACATCTGAACTGTCGTATCTGAGGTCCTCTGCAAAGAGTAATTATGTGTGAATGATGTTGAAAGTGTTGAATAATGGTGAAAGTGTTTCTTTCTTTTTTGGGGGTCACTCTTTCCTGGTGGGAGATGGCCAACATGTTGAAAAAAAAAATTAAGTTTGCTAATTTAAATCTCTGTCTTCCGAGTTTTGCTACTGGAATTGTGGCAGTATTAGATGATCTTTAAATAATTTGCAGTAATATTTCATATTCATAATTTTTCTCTCATAAATGCCTATCATTTATGAGAATTTGGATAATTTAATTGCAGTATACCTCCATCCTTCCATAAGAGTATGTAATGCGAACCTGTTAAATGTTTTACAATGGCAGGATCACTGTTTTTTCTTTATCTCATAGATACATAAGACGACAGGTATATCCTGCAACTACTAGTTATATGCATTATATACCATATACTATATACAAATAGTATGCATATACGTACAGTGGTACCTCGAGTTCTGAACTTAATTCTTTCCAGAAGGCTGTTTGAGTGCCGATACCGAACGAATTTGTTCCCATGAGGAATAATGAAAATTAGATTAATCCGTTTCAGACCCCCAAAAATACACTTACAAAAGCACTTACAAAAATACACTTATTTAATTTTTCGAGTTGGGAGCTGCTCGTAACTTGAGGTACCACTGTATTTGTATGTATACAGTATTTCCATCCAGAGTTAAAAAGCTCAATTCCTGGGTCTCCTGTGAGGTATTATAAACTAGACAATTATATTTTCTTTTTGTGATTTTTATGAATTATCTGTAACTTGTATTTATTTTAAAAATGAAAAATAAATAAAAATAAAATTAAGAAAATTTTAAGAATACATATGTAGTATAATCTAAGTTTTACCCGAGATGCTATTTATTTGTGTAGTCCTTCAGATTATTGTATGTCCTGTGCAGTAATCCTGAAATATAGATTAGTATTTGCATTTATAATAAATAGTTTTACAAAATAAATCCAAAAATATCCTAATCATAAACCAGTGTGTTAGGGTTAATGTCAAAGATTGTAAACTTTAGCTTTCTTGTAAACCAAATTAATTATTCATCCAGTAGTTACAAGTTTACTTTAAGGTTGCCCTTCATATTCTGCATTGCCAGGGGCTTTAAGTATGTCATTAATGTCAACTGCTCCTGAATCAAATTGCAAATTGTACTGTGTAGAAATAATTATTTTTTAACACCGAGGCAAGGTGACCCAAAAAAGAAACACTTTCATATTTATTATTATATAATTATTTATCAATGTTATTCCTGTTGCAGATATATTAAAGGCACTACTCAAACTATCATTTACTGTGGGTGGGGGAGCTGATAAGATACGTTACACTGCTGATGGTCGTCTTGTCAACTCTTTTACCATCAAGCATATCACGGCAAAAGGCCTTCGTCAGGTTTGTAAAAGGCTGCAAATGTAAAAACTGTGCTGTGTATCATTGTCTTGGCTTTGCATGGCTGTATAATAGATTTGATTTAGTATGAGTATGATAATTTTGTGTTATAGGTACAGTGGTCCCTCGACTATCGGTCATAATCCGTTCAAGGAGCTAGACCTTAACACAAAAAATTCGAAACTCGAAACCTTATTTCCCATAAGAAATAATGTAAATACAATTAATCCGTTCCAGACACCCAAAAATATTAAAAAATAATAAATTTAAATGATATTAATTATATTTCTACATACACAAAACAACATTATTAACATAATAAAAATACATAATAAATAATAAATAACATAATAATAAATAACATTTACTTAATTTTATTGAAGAGAGTTGCTGGCATCTGGAAGATAGGGAGGAGGACAGGGGGAGGGGTTAGTGTTTGGAAGGGGATTCCCCCTCCATAAGGACTTCAGGTAACAAGTCCTTATCTGGGGTTACTTCCCTTTTTTTTCTTTTAATGCCACTAGGACCAGTTTGAGAGTCACTAGACCCCTGTCTAGAAAAATAGCTGTCCAGAGTGCTCTGTTTCTGGTGCCTCTTTAACATTTTCCTGAAGTGCAACATGGCTCTGTCACTGAACTGGTTGTAGAGATGGCTTATTTCAGCTTGCTCAGGGTGAAATTGTTCAACAAAACTTTGCACATCGTTCCACTTGGAACAAATTTCCTTAATCCGTGAAGAAGGCACCTCACCCTGTCCATCCTCCTGTGAATCAATTTCCTCTTCTGTCGTCTGATGCTGTTCCTGATGAAGCTCTTTTAGCTCTTCAGTGGTTAGGTCTACCCTGTGGTCCTCCACCAACTCTTCCACATCCTCACCACTCACCTCCAACCCCAGGGACTTGCCCAATTCCACAATATCTTCCACAACAGGCACAGGGTTGTCAGCCTCAAATCCTTCAAAATCCCTCTTTTCAACACAATCCGGCCACAGTGGTCTACAAGCAGACTTCAAAGTCCTGGAAGTCACTCCCTCCCAAGCCTTATCTATAAGGCCTATGCAGTGGACGATATTGAAGTGATCTTTCCAGAACTCTTTTAGGGTCAACTCAGTGTCCGAGGTCACTTGAAAGCACTTTTCAAACACTGCTTTTGTGTAGAGTTTTTTGAAGTTAGAAATGACCTGCTGTTCCATGGGCTAGATGAGAGGAGTGGTGTTAGGAGGCAAGAACTTCACTGTGATGAAACTGAACTCATCAGACAAATAGTCTTCCAAGTTGTGAGGATGAGCAGGAGCATTGTCCAGTAGCAGGAGGCACTTGAGTGGCAATTTCTTTTCCAGGAGGTATTTCTTCACACTAGGGCCAAACACTCCAGTGAACCATTCCACGAAAATGTCCTTAGTGACCCATGCCTTGGTGTTAGCCTTCCAATACACACAATTTATTCTTGTTAGCATTATGTTTCTTGAAGGCTCTGGGATTTTCTGAGTGATACACCAGCAAAGGCTTCACTTTAAAATCACCACTGGCATTAGCACACAACATGAGTTAGCCTGTCTTTCATAGGGTTGTGTCCTGGCAGTGCCTTTTCCTCCTGAGTAATGAAGGTCCTGTTTGGCATTTTGTTCCAAAACAGGCTTGTTTCATCACAATTAAACACTTGTTGGGGTTCGAATTTTTCAGTGTCTACGAACCCCTTGAATTCCTGCACAAATTTTTCAGCTGCACGTTTGTCTGAGCTGGCTGCCTCACTATGCCTCACAACACTGTGTATGCCACTTCGTTTCTTAAATCTCTCAAATCAGCCTCTGCTGGCTTTAAAATCACTCACATCACCACTGGTTGCAGGCATTGTCTTGACAAGATCTGCGTGCAACTGCCTTGCCTTTTCACAAATTATCGCCGTGGAAATACTATCACCCGCTATCTGTTTTTCATTGATCCACACCCCTAACAACTTCTCAACCTCATCCACTGTTTTCGATCTATTTTTCGTTAACATATCAACCCCTTTTGCAACATTAGCTTCCTTGATTTCTTTTCTCTTTGCCAGGATAGAGGTGATAGTAGATGTGTTTTTGCCATACATCCTGGCAAGCTCACTCACATGTACACCACTCTCATATTTTTCTACATGCTCCTTCTTCACTTCGATGGTGTTCCTCACTTTCTTTACCACAGGGGTGCCACTAGGAAGCTTCTTTGGACCCATGGTGACTTATTTCACAGTGACAATTACTAAACCAGCAATAAACACAACAAATTTATTGTGAATGTTTGAAAGAGCACGCTGGGTAATGTTCTCTCAATGGTAAACAATGCTAGACTGGCGTCCTGCGCGGTGAGGCGCGCAAGCACAGGCAGGCGGACAGGTCTGGTACGGACCGATACACGAGTAAATGGCCAATACACAAGAAAAACCTTGACCGAAAAAAGCGCTCGAAACACAAAAAAACGATATTCGGAATGACCGAAACACGAGGGTCCACTGTATAATGTTTTCCTTGTGTTCATATAGTGTTACATATACAGCACTGTAATTTCAATCTTCTTCTTTCCTTATTGCTTATTTCTTCAACCTTTTTTATATATATAATCTACAAATAGCAACATTCAGGTATCCTTTCCTTTATTTGGAGTCGCTTTACAGTTGAATTCTGGAATTAACGAGTTTCGCAATCAGTGAAACTCGATAATACAATGTTTTTACTGAAGGCTGTTTAGTGGGTAACATTTTATTCACCTTTTTTGTTTCCTAGGTGTCCATTTGTATATTTTATCACCATGCATTGAACTTTTTCCAATAAAGTACCTGACAGTCAAAGATGTATAGGAATAAACTTATACCGGACTGAATGCATTGACAAATTCACAACTTATAGAAAGCAACACTTCAAATAAAGCTCGGGAGAGCCAACAATGTATAGGAATAAACTTATACTGGACTGAATGCATTGACAAATTCACAACTTATAGAAAGCAACACTTCAAATAAAGCTCGAGAGAGCCAACAATTAAGATTTTAGTAACACTTGCTTTTCTTTGAAAATGTTTACACGGGTTAATTTAGTCTTTTTCTTGAATATTATTTGTATCATTTGAACAGGTGGGTGTTTACCGTGAGGACACAGGCGTAGTGTGGTCCCCTAGAGAGATGCTCGGCTCAGAAAAACTAGAATATGGACGCAAGGGAAGAACATTAGGTTTAGTGTCTATCGAAGAACGAGAGAAAGACAGTACTGTTCAGTACGTCTTGCTAACTCATGAGGTAAGTTTCCCTCCTATTTTTAGAAAGAAAATTATAAGGTATTTTGCAATTCTAATATCATTAAGTTTAAGGTTAATTGATATATCCTGAGTGGTAACACCAAACATGTTCAGTAATTTGTAACCTATGTAAAACAAAAGTTGGTTTGAATGTTTTAATAAAAACTAAAAAATATTGTGTAGTGTGTGTATTGTTGGCAGTTTATGCTTGGATAAAATAACTCCAAGTATAAAATACAGCCTCTCCTCACTTAACAACAGAGTTCCGTTCCTAACACCCCGTCGTTAAACAAATTCATCGCTAAGTGAGGAGCATACTATAATGGTAGTGAGTTTGTGTCAACCATCTTTGATATTTTTTAATGTCACCTTTGAACCATTTATAACATTTCTGGTATATTTTTAAATGTTTATACAAAAGTGTACTGTATATTGAAATAAACAGAATAGAGGAAATCAGCTCTAATGTACATTATTTAGGTATGAATGCTGGTCAGAGAGCCCGTCGTAAGTCCGATGCATTGGTAAACGAGTACATCGCTAAGTGAGGAGAGGCTGTATATAATGGTGAAGGAAAAATGTACATCATACATATTTGCTGAAAAGCAGACTCCAAAGCTGGATTTAAGGGGTGGCAACAGAGAATAATTGTCAGGGGCCCTCACAAAAAAAAGTACAGCCTCTCCTCACTTAATGACGTACTCGTTTACTGACGACTCGGTCTTACGACGGGCTCTCTGACCAGTATGCATACCTGAATAATGTATATTAGAGCTGATTTCCTCTATTCTGTTTATTACAATATGTATAAACATTACTGTATAAACATTTAAAAATACACCAGAAATGTTATAAATGTTGCAAAGGTGACATTAAAACAATATCAAAGATAGTTGACACAAACCCACTACCATTATAGTATGCTCCTCACCTAGCGACGAATTAGTTTACCGACGTGGTCTTAGGAACGGAACTAGATCGTTAAGTGAGGAGAGGCTGTAATTTGTACTAAGAAAAATATTAATTTATAATGTTTGACTGAAGCAAATACGTAATTACAGTAGCTTTAAATGGAAAGGATTGTATAATAAGACTGTATACCCACTCATTGTGTACAATGCTTATTATCTGTGTTTAAACTACGAAATTTACAGCTGTTAAATTATTATTATTCTTAGTGGTAGTACTAACAGCAGCAACAACTGTTAATTGTAGAATGGGGCACCCACAAACTGCCCAGGCCACTACCCCCTCAATTAAATCTGACCCCGAAACTCCTTACTGGGGTCACCATCTAACCTCTTGTATTTTCTGTAGCACTAACGGTTCATCTTAAAAGCACAAACTGTCATAATTGTTTAATGTGAGCAAAGGACAAGCAAAATAAAAGGTGCTAAATAAAATCAAGATGAATCTATTTAAAAAAAATAACTGGCAAAAAAGTAATTTACATTTACAGTGCATAAATATTAAATATTATGTGCATACTGTATCATTAATAAACTATACTAGTAACTCTGGATAACAAATTTGTTGTTGTATGTATGTATGTGATTTATACTAATATGAGTATCTTAACTACCTACCTAGAGGTCGTTCCGAGGGTCAACGCCCCCGCGGCCCAGTCTTTGACCAACACGTAAGGATTTTTAGTTTAAAGAAAATGAAAATAAATGTTCCACACATTTTTAGTATTGCTAATGAGCTGGCGACCATTGAATAGCATGTACATTTGTCAATTGTGCTTCTTATTTTAATAAACAGTCTTAATAATGCATGTCACTTATTTTCTTCAAATTGCTTACGTATTTTGAGTACTACTGATGAGCTGGCATCAATTGAACAGCATGTACATATGTCACTTGTGCAATGTGCATATCTTTTTAATAAATAATGTCTGAAAAATAAATTTTCTGTACTAAAAATTCTGACGTGCTGGGCTAAGTTAGACGTCAGATCTGACATCATCTTGCTTAAGTTAATAAACATTTACCACAGCAGACGATGATTTTTTTTTTCAGTGTAATAGTTAAAAGTTAAGCCATACTAATTTTCTTTATACATGGAGTGGTAGAAGAATGGAATAAATTATGAGAATAGGTAGTAAGTGATATAGCTATTGTAAATTTTAAAGAGTGTGATGAACATATTAATGAAGATGAGACACCATGTTCTGTACTGTAATTTAAAATAAGTTAGTACTACTAACTTTATACAGTAATTTAAGTACAGGAGTTAGGGAACATGACTGCTAGTTTATATTGCTGAGATTGCAAAATATATGATGAGGAATTCCAAGAATCCGAAGAAATCTTATTCCCAGCCAATACACATTTTGGCTCATTCGTGTTACTAAGAATCATACAACCTAATAGTAACAAAAATAACCAATGTGGAGAGCAAGAAATTTTAAAGCTTTTAGACAATTAATGTATTTCATGCAGAGATGAAAAATGTCCAGTACGTTAATGTGAAATGTAGATCCACTGCACGAATTTGTAATAAAAATAACATTACAGTAAGTCATGTCAAAGAGTTTGCAGTGTGCTTATTGAAAAATAAATGTTTTGATAAACAACTTTAACTAATCTTTCATTTTGATAACAGGACTATGTGGGACGAACTTGGGCCTTCTCAGTGTTAGTGGTAGCGTGCCTGGGCGTGGTAGTCTCCTTGTATGTAGCTGTGTATGTGGCTTTGCGGGTATGTGATGGAACTCTCACTGGTCCACAGGTAAGGTTAAATGACGTCTATTGAAATCTACCAGTTGCAGAGTGCAGCTTTTGTCATATACAGTACTACTTGTATTTAAAAAAAATGTATATCCTGCATACATGAAACTTGAAAAGGTTTTAGTTTATCATGAATTGACATTTTATTTGTTTATGGAAAAAAATATTCCAGCACATTTTACAACAAATATAACCAGTTTTGTTAATTGGAAAGTAGAACTGAGCCGACTCACTAATACTTCATATTAGTAGCAATTCCCTTAATTTATTTTAAAATCCAGAAGTTATGTACACTATAATTTTTCATAACTACAAGGATTACTTCTCTGTAAGGCCTTATACATACAAGTGATATAGTGTAGTAAAAACCAATGTTGACAAAACTCCAGAGCACCTGAGGCATATAACATTCAAGCTAAAATAAGAAAATAAATTAGAAGATACTTGTCATTAAGATTGCTATTTACAAAAATCTGTGAATGAGGCAAGTGGGCCTCAAGACTGAACATCAACAAATATCACTCTAATCTTCTAAAAAGGGGGGTGGGGGCAGAAAATTTTACAAGAAACACATTCACCAGTTTGATGCAAAGAAATTTTTACACTCAAATTATACAGAAAAGGAACACTAGACAGGACCCAAGAAAGTATTCTTATCAAACAAGAATTATAAGTAGTAGTTGGAATGGGATTCAAGAGGAAGTAGTATTTCTGCAACTGAAAAATTATCCAATTTCTGACTTAAGACTGAAGACTGAGCATCATATGCATATACTAACAGTTTCTGTGAACACAATCACATGACCTCTCTAGGGAGGTCTCTTGTCACACCAAAGGGACTCTTAATCGATTATTATTGGAGCTGCCCCCATTTTTTATGAATCGAAAACACACAGATACCTCATGGAAAAACACTCGGCACTTCTGAAGGACTGCCAGGTATAACTGTCAGTATGCCATACGTATATTAATAGACGGTCCCTTCTATCATAGAGCATACAGACTTCACTGCCGACATGTACAGTGCTGTGACCACTCACTGTGACCTTGCCGAGTGTCCCACATTTAATGCAGACTCGCTGTTGTCAGACATAACCTGTTGCACCAACTTTTTCAATTTTTTCACTCACACTAACCCCTAGCCTTGCACACATGGAGCTCTGATTCTCCCATGCAGGTTTAGTGCATTTTTGATAATACAGTAATATTAATAATAACATTCACATACACATTTTCCTTTTTCTTTACTCTTCTTTTTTTTGTATTTAAAAGCTTTACAGAGTGAAAACAAGAGGTCCTATAAATATTTTACATGCTAATAACTGTTATTGTATCAGTTAATTTTAAAGCTTATTCCTAGCAATAACTTTAATTAGAGTTGTTTTGTGTATACCTTCTCCTTTCTCCTTCCCTCTTCTTCCTCCCCACAATGGATAATCTTTGATACCGGTGATGGGCTCTTGGTCTAAGGAATTGGACCTATGCTCCCTTCCTTGGCTCGAACCTGAATACCTCCCATTCTTCCAGGAGCTGTATGGCCCTACGAGTTTAGTGCTCCCCATGAATGTAATAATAATTCCATTCTTCTTTTCTTCTTTAACAGAATGTTTTATATTCAGTAGAAGTTGGAGAAGGTTGGAGGGAGGGGGTAAAGGAGGTTTTGTGGGCGAGGGGCTTGGACTTCCAGCAAGCATGTGTGAGCATGTTAGCTAGGATTGAATGGAGACGAATGGTTTTTGGGACCTGACGAGCTGTTGGAGAGTGAGCAGGGTAACATTTTGTGAAGGGATTTAGGGAAACCAGTTAATTGATTTAGTTGAACTTGAGTCCTGGAAATGGAAAGTACAATGGCTGCACTTTAAAGGAGGGGTCTGGGATAGTGACAGCTGGGAGGGACTTATTCTCAGCTGTCGTATCTGAGCGCCTCTGCAAAGACAGTGATTATGTATGAGTGTGGTGAAAATGTTGAATGATGATGAAAGTATTTTCTTTTTGGGGATTTTCTTTCTTTTTGGGTCACCCTGCCTCGGTTGGAAACGGCCGACTTATTGAAAAAAAAAAAAAAGTACGTATATCACACATGAATCTAAAATGTCTTAATGATGTAACCAGGTTCTTGGTGCCGTCCTGCTGCTGGGTGTGATGGGGCTGTATGCTTCCTGTGTAGTGTATGTCTTGCCTCCTACCTCCATCACCTGTGCTGTGCGTGAGTGGGCACCGCCCATGTGCCTGGCACTCTGCTATGGCATTCTTCTGGTCAAGTCGATGCATCTACGTGCTTTGGTATCAGTTGGGGTCGGGGGTGAAGTAAGTAATGAAAAGCACTGAAATTAGTTTGTTTGTGAAAATTGCTAAGATATAGAGCTAACTTCTCAGTAAGGTAAATTTTGCCCTGAATTCTGGACTATTGTAGTATCGGCTTCTTAATTGTAACCATTCCTATTTTATATACTGCACTGTGCTTTTGCAACGTAGTTTTTGTGGAATAAATTTTGGCTTTGAACATATATTAAATGAAAACTTCAAGCATCTTTTTTCCTAAATTCCTTTTTCACAAGTTTCATTTTTTTTCCTTTTTATCCCAATACACATTCCTAGTTTCTTATTTTTTTTCTCTTGAATCAATTGTAAGTGTGTGCACTTATTAAGTACAGACAAATTCTCACAAGATCTGAAATATTATCTTGAAACTTGGCACTCTGATTCAATGGTACTGAGTTCTCTTAACTTATAGAAAATTAAATAAATCACTTGTGTGATCTATTAAGTTAACACTGCTGATTTTCTTACTGGCATATTTCAGGTATCTCAAGTAAATCTCCATGTTTCCTTGTTGTTTATGCTAAGTGTACAAGGTGCACTGTGTGTGCTGGGTCATGCAGGTGGCTTAGGCATTGGAGAAGAACCACTGGTGAAGAATGGCTTGGATGGTAACCGGCAATGTGGGCAGAGGCGTATAGCCATACTTGCTACCCGGGTTTATCTCATCCTTCTACTGTTTCTTAGCCTCATTCTAGCCACAGTGAATCGCAAAATACAAAGAAACCACAATGAGGTAAAGCATACTTAGCCAGTTCATTAGAGTGACACTGCCCTGCTGTAGGAAGGGCATAGCTTTTGTCATAATTTAGTTTCTATCACTTTATATCTATACTTAATTTCCTATTTGGGTTGATCATGTACACACCTGTGCATTCTCTCATCACACTCATTTATATACTCAGTTAAACTCTGAGCCTCATAGTTATGTGAAACTAAGCATGCACACTTGTGATTAATTCATATCTCACTTCTAATCGTGAGCAGTGAATGAATTAATAATATAATAAAATGAAGTGCTAAACCCGAAAGGATTATACAGCGCTGCAGGTAGGGACGTGTGAAAGGAAGAATGTGAAGGTGATGAGCTAGTGAAGGGCAGGAATAAGAATTAATTAAAATAGTCACTTCTATAATGCAAATTTTAAATATAACTAATTCAGGTGTATAAAAAATGAATTAAACTTTAAGGTTTCTTCGGGATCATGAGTGATTTTAAGCATACTGGACTAATAATTCTTCAGGGAAGGTGGCTGTTGCTGACCTCATGTGTGTCTGCCCCTGTGGTTGCAGTTTGGTCAGTTATGAGTTATTTAGCACCATCTGCCCTGGAGGCACCTACGACCAGCGTGGCTCTCTTGATCTTGGCTTCTGTGATTTTAGGACTCGTATTTATGCCCAAGATGAGAATCATTGCTCAACAAGCAAAAGAGTTCAGGTAAAGTATTCGTAACCACATGTAGTAATGTAATAATTATAATAATAATAATAATATTTTTTTATTTCATCGCAGTTTTACATAGAGATTTACATAGAAGGCAAGGAGAGCCACTGACATGCCAGGGCATAACGGGCAGCTTAATCTAAAAACTTATGGACTATGTACATAATATTGGATAGATTGATGGGAATTTGATTTGCTTAAACATTGGGCAGATTACAATATGATGATATTTCATTTGGCAAATTATAATATGGTGACACTACATTGCAGCAAGTGTTTAGTAGAATGGTAGTTAATAGTAAAAATTGTAATTATTTTTGGGAAAATGACATTGAGTATTTTTTAAAGTAATTTACAGAATGCGTATTTAGTTTATGGGGAGTAGGTGGTAATATTACAATGTTTTAATAGTACAAATTGAGATTATCTTATAAGAAAAAAATACTGAGCATTTTTTAAAGTAATATTATCGTACATAATAATAATAAAAATGGAATTATCTTATAGGAGAAATAACAATGAGTATTTAGGTAAGGGTGAGTAGGTGGTTTTTGAGAAGAGTCTTAAGATGATTCTCAGACAAGGTTATTTTTGTATTTTCTGGTAATGAGTTCCAGAATCTGGGGCCCTTATGTCATATTACATAGTGCATGGTGAGTACATCAAATGTGATCTTTCTTAGTTATGGTCTGGGTCCTATTAAGGTTGGTGAGGAGAATTTTGAGTGGAGGGTTAATATTAGAATGTAGAGTCCTATGTATGTAGTAGGCACAATTATAAGTGTGAATGTTCTTTATGGTGAGTAGTTTTAGGCTTTTGAATATTGGTGGAGTATGCTGTCTAGAGTGGGAATTTGTTAGCATTCTGACTGCAGCCTTTTGCTGGATTATGAGTGGTCTAAGGTGATTTAATGTTGTAGATCCCCATGCACAGATTCCATAAGTGAGATAAGGGTAGATCAGTGAGTGGTATAGTGCAAGGAGAGCTGGTTGAGGTACATAGTAGCGTATCTTAGATAATATGCCTACTGTCTGAGATTTTCTTGGAAATTTGTTGTACATGTATATGTGTTTGGAATTTAAGGCTGCTGTCAATGTGTATACCTAGGAATTTTTGCTATGTGAGTCTTGTGATGGGTGAACTGTTTAGTGTTATGTTTAGTGGAACATTTTTACCTCTGTTTCCAAACTGTATAAAGTAGGTCTTGTCAGTATTTAGAGTCAGTTTATTGGTCATCATCCATGTTGATATTTTCTGTAATTCTGCATTAACAGTATTGGCCAGTATGGCTGGATTAGGGTGAGAGAAAACATATGTTGTGTTATCTGCAAATAAAATGGGTTTGAGTAGTTGAGATGCATTAGGTAGGTCATTGATGTAAATGAGAAATAAGAGTGGACCCAGTACACTTCCTTGAGGGACTCCGACTGTAATTTGTTGTGTTGAAGAGTTCGCTCCTAGTATACACATATTGGCTTCTGTTACTGAGGTAAGACTTTATGTAGTTGAGCGAGTGCCCTCTTATACCGTAGTGTGCTAGTTTTGTAAGCAGTAAATCATGATCAAATGCTTTTCGTAGATCAATGAAGATTCCCAGTGGAACTTCTTTCTTCTCAAGTGCGGTGTATATTAACTCTAGCATGTGTATAATGGCATCATTTGTGTTTTTGTTGGTCCTGAATCCGAACTGACTGGGGTTGAGTACATTGTGTGAGATGAGATAGGAATAGATCTGCCTATGAATTAATTTTTCAAAGATTTTTGAGAGGAGTGGTAAATTAGATATTGGTCTATAATTATTTAAGTCTGTTTGATCACCTCCTTTATGGATCGGGGTGACCCTTGCTGTTTTGAGAATTGATGGGAATGTGGAGGTTTCGATGGATTTATTGAAGAGTGTTGCAATAATTGGTGACAGTACTTGTGAAGCTTTTTTGCACATAAAAGATGGTAGGCTATTTATGTCTCCTGCCTTGTTTTTAAGGGTGTTGATTATGAGCGAGACTTCTATTGGGTTGGTAGGAGCTAGGAATAGTGTATTAGGGTAGGTGTTGGTGAGGTAGTCTGTTGGACGTGTGTTCGTGCTTGGGATTTTACAGAAGAAAAATTTATGGATGATGAATGTTTCCTTCGGGTCACCCCTACTTTGGTGGGAAATGGCCAGTGTAGTAAAACATTACATAAATAACCCGCATAGGAGAGATGAGCTTACCACGACGTTTTGGTCCAACTTGTACCATTTACAAAGTGACATTAACAAAAAGGAGAGGAGGAAGTACAGTGGTACCTCGAGTTACGATGGTCCCCAAAATCGCCCTTTTATGTAAGTTTATTTTTTTAAATGCTTTTGTAAGTATATTTTTGGGGGTGTAAAAGGACTAGTCTATTTTACATTATTCCTTATGGGGATAAATTCGTTTGGTAATGGCACTTGAACAGCATTCTCGAACGAAAAAATATCGTAACTCGAGGTACCACTGTATATATATAGGCCAGCAGACAGGAACGGGACAAGAGAGGTAGTAGGAAAGGAGGAAGAGAAGTAGTGGTAGAGGTAGTAGTAGTTGTAGTGGAGTCAGTCATATACTAAGAAAGAGGAGCACTGCAAGGGAGCTAGGGGCCCACAGAGGGTAGGAACAAGAACACAGGGGAAAAATAATAATAATAATGGACAAATACAAGGCAGAAGAAAGAAAACCCAAAGGAGAAAGAGGAAAGGAAAAAAGGGAGAAGGGAAAAAAAGAATCAGGTTAAGTCACAGGTGTTCTGAAGTTTGGAGCATTTTACAGTGTATTGTAATGGGAGATGAAGGCAGCTACAGTGACTGTTATGGGGCATTATGGACTTGTTATGGGGGCTATTGGAACCCAGCATGTATTGTTGTAATTAAATAACATGAATACCTAATTATATTGAATTAATCAGAAGTACTGCTTGGGGGAGTTTAAAAGGCTTGGCCATCCTTTAAAACTTAAGAAGCTGGATTAAACTGGTTATAAAAAATATAAATGCACATTTTTATAAGTACTAGTTAATAGTTGCATGTCTCATGGTAATAACATAAGATATATTGAGAGTACATGTGGAGATGTGCAAAGTGATGTGTTTTTGTTTGAGGGGGAGGAGCTTAGAGAGACTTTCCTATACGATAATCTCAATTTTTAATTATGTTACTATTATGTTACCCCCTACTCAATCAAAACTAAATACTCATATTATAAGTTAATGTCAAAAATGCTCAATGTTATTTTCCTTAAGATAATCTCAATTCCATATTACCATTACTGTAACAATCTAATATCATTATATAATAATTTAAACAGTAAAATTTCATCATATTGTAATTTTGAAAACAATTTTTAACTAGAATAAACTCAATAAATTTCTCTAATATTAAGTACATAGTCTTTAAGTTATTAGAATAAGCTGCCCCTAATGCCATGGCATGTCAGTGGCTCTCCTTGCACTCAATTTACATTGTAACTACCAATACCTATGTAATCTGCAATCTGCAACGAAATAAAATTTACTTTACTTTACTTTACTTTAATCCTGTTTTCCCACAATTCCTGGTCCTGGAGAGAACATGGCTGATGCAGTGAGCTGATATTGTATTTAGCTGACCTTAACCTTGTGTTTCTGGGCAGGATGAGTGTCCAAGAAGTAATGGGGGGTTGTAGATCAATGTTACCATGATATTCTGTGATCTTCAGTGTATCAAGACACTGGAGGGTTAAGAAATGTTAAGAAAAGGAAAGGTAAATGTGAGAGGTGAGCCATGTGCTTTTGGAAGAGGCTGGTTATATGTTTAGGAGTGGATACCTGTACATTAAATGTATATATACTCTTAATATAGCTAGCTCTATTTTTATAATGTTGGTTTAAATAACCTTTGAGAGGAATGTGAAAGGACCAATAAGTTTTCAGATGCAGCAGCTAAACCTGAGTAAGTATCTTTTAGCCTATAAATATCCTCCTTTTACCCTAAGACCTTTTAAGTAAATACCCTATGCTAGTACATGTAGAACCTTGATGATAAATAGGGGAAAATAACATAACAGAGACAAAGCCACGACTAAGATTCATACAAGGAAAGTTGTGTATGGTTGTAAATAGTCCAAGTCAGACCAAAACATCATGGTAAGCTGCTCTCTCCTATGTGAGGGTTATTTGTGTATTGTTCCAGTCATGGTATTGTGCCTTTTTTTTTTTTTGTTATTTAGTAAAACATTATTACATTAATACTAGTACAGAAAACTCACAAATAGTTACATAAAGCCAACCAGTGGCTTTATCAATCCAGTACAAAGAATAATTATCGGATACAGTGGAAGACATGTAGTAGTAGAGTGATCAGTCCCTTGGCCTTGTTAGGTGTTTTACTGCTGTTATCAATATACAGTGGACCCCCGAGTAATGAACACCCTGGAAATCGTACAATTATGTAAGTATAATATTGTAAGTGTATTTTTGGGGGTCTGAAATGGACTAACCTACTTGACATTATTTGTTAAGGGAGTAAATTCGTTCGGTAATGGCACTTGAGCAGGCTTCTGGAATGAATTTTGTTCGTTACTAGGGGGTCCACTGTACCTCACTTTTCAGTACATCGTGATACTTTCACCATACATAATTTAGGATGACATTCAGCACCTCAGCTTTAAGTGCCTTTGATTTCCTTTTAAAATAACGAACTATTAAGTAGCCATTCTGTATCCTTCCTCATCTACCGAGTGTGGCTCCCTAACACAAGTTTAACATGCCCCATGTCAGTTTCCTGGGCAGCTTCCAGGACCTCATACCTGACCCTACTACCTTCAAGATGCCGTCCACCCTACCTAACAACATGAACTCACGAGGAATTAGTCATCCTGTGGCATGGTGGCTAAAGCTCTCGCTTCACATGGTGAGGTCCCGGGTTGGATTTCCAGTGAGGGTAGAAACATTGGGTGTGTTTCTTTACACCGGTTGTCTATGTTCCCCATCAGCACAATGGGAACCTAGGTGTTAGTTGACTGGTATGGGTCGCATCCTGGGACAAAACTGACCTAATTTGCCCGAAATGCTCTGCATAGCAAGCGGCTTTCTATATAGTAGTATGCCATTGATGTCAGCTAGGCCTGTATATCTTGTACCTGTACTTGTAGAAATAAAGATATTATTATTATTATTACATGTGAACTTGTCCTGTTCTTCCTCCTCCCTGTTTCCAGCTACCCTACTCGCTGCCTCTCTGTATGGGAACACTTTGTGACCAGTCTGCTGTTGCTATTGATTTTGTAGCATTATTGTTACTTTACTATTATTATTCTTTTTTTTCAACACGTCGGCCATCTCCCACCAAGGCAGGGTGACCCAAAAAAGAAACACTTTCACTGTCATTCACACATAATCATTGTCTTTGCAGAGGCACTCAGATACAACAGTTAAGATGTCACTCCAAACAGTAAATATCCCAAACCCTCATTTAAAGTGCGGGCATTTTACTTCCCACCTCCAGGACTCAATTCCGGCTAACTGGTTTCCCTGAATTCCTTCACAAAATATTATCCTGTTAGCACTCCAACAGCTCGTCAAGTCTCAAAAAACATTCTTCTTCATCCAATCCTATCTAATACTGGCTTGTTATACTGTGTAAATTTTCTGCAGGCACAAACGACTTGCAACTACAACATCAGTCTCCACCATCTTCTCACAAATGGAAGAAGGGCCTCTGGGTGGTGTACCAGCTCTACAAGAAGGTCTGAAACCTATCTCAGGCGATAGTTCTCGGCTACCTCACACTCGCCAAGACAACATAGGATCACTCAGATCATCCGTCTCCTCTCAGAACAGTTACAGGGCAGCCTTTTCTAAAGCATATGGTTTGCCTCAGAAGTCTCCTCTGAACATTTCCCGGCATATTTTGAGAAATAATATATATGATGCCTCACATGGAGCATATCCATGAATGATTTTGCCAAATAAAAAAGAAAATGTTTCTATTTTCAAAATACTAAATGGCTTGATCTTTAAAAATTGCCACTATAAATTTCTTAATTACAGTATAGTATATAAACAAAGATATTTTTGAGTGAATAATTGACAGTAGTGGATAAGTTTAACCAAGACATTCATATATGTGTGTACCCAGTGTGTCTAGACTCTAGACTGAGAATTATAATACGTACCGTATAAACGTACGTGAATGGCTAGTACTGAAGCATATCTAGATCAAGTATCTTGAATTATGATCATTGGATAAAATTTAATTTAAAATGCAAGCTAAGTTGTGTACATATTAAATATTTATAATTTTTTTTTTGGGGAGGGGGTTCATACATACCTGTATAATAGATTACTGAAGCAGCATAGTGAACTCCCACTTACCTGGATTTATTCAGGCCGAACCTTTTTTTATAATAAAATCCGGTCAAATGAGCTTTTTCTACTGCCAAAAAGTGTGTGTATTAGTATCAGTTATAGAACATACATTTGCATATACAGTGGACCCCCGGTTATTGACCATAATTCGTTCCAGAATGCTGTTTGAGTGCCATTAATGAACGAATTTGTACCCATAAG
The DNA here is from genome assembly GCA_009830355.1 of Cherax destructor. Taxonomy (NCBI): domain Eukaryota; kingdom Metazoa; phylum Arthropoda; class Malacostraca; order Decapoda; family Parastacidae; genus Cherax; species Cherax destructor. The sequence continues at coordinate 148,316 of WNWK01001205.1, read as the reverse complement.
GACAAATGTAAATTAGATTAGTCTGTTTCAGACCCACAAAAATAAACTTACAAAAGCACTTACAAAAATATACTTACATAATTGTTCGAGTTGGGAGCAGTACAATAACCAGGGGTCCACTGTACAGTGGTACCTGGATTTCGTACAGCTCCCAACTTGAACAATTATGTAAGTGTATTTTTGTAAGTGGTTTTGTAAGTGTATTTTTGGGGGTCTGAAATAGACTAATTAGTTTACATTCGTCCTTATGGGAATAAATTTGTTCAGTAACGGCACTCGAACAGCCTTCTGGAATGAATTATCCGGGGTACCACTGTATTTTTATTCCAAAAATTAAATGACAAATTTAGTTTTACAATAAAAGTAACATTAGAGAAGAAAGTGTTCCTAAGTGAGTGAGTTGGACTGTTGTCTTGTCTCTCTTAGATAACAAAAATTTTGGTTTGAAGAAACTATTTGCTGCTCATTTATGATTTATTACGTAACAGTACAATATCGTCTTTTTTTTAAATTATGTGCAGTAAGTTTATTACAATTAACTTTAATACAAAACTGTTTATTGGTAATTTAAATTTGATGAAGTTTTTCCTAAATTGATAGCATTATCTTCTTATCATACTGAGACCAAACACTGTCAATGCTAAAAAAATTTACTATAGATTAAACCAGTTTAATTTATAAAAAAAATATAAATAAAATCCTTAAATCAGAAGATTTTGTGGAACCCAAGAGTAAAAAAAAAATGAGCATGGTAGACAAAATACATATATTCTGCCTCCAAGGGGAAAATATGCAGTATTACATTTTTATTTTTGCAGGTGAATAACATTTTTTAACTAAGTGTTTGTATGTTTTATTACCTTTGTTCAATAAAAATAGTGTTTTTATTGTGTTTTAAATTTTTTTATGTTTATCTCAATGGAAAGTGAGATTAGTAAGAAGATTTTCTCTGGATCAGATGATATAAAGATATTCAAACAATTTTAGTTAGATTATAGTACAGTGGTACCTCTACTTACGAGCAGCTCCCAACTCGAACAATTATGTAAGGGTATTTTTGTAGGTGCTTTTGTAAGTGTGCCCCTGTGGTTTAGCGCTTCTATTTGATTATAATAATAATAATAATTTTGTAAGTGTATTTTTGGGGGTCTGAAATGGATTAACCTAATTCTCATTATTTCTTATGGGAACAAATTCCTTCGGTATCGGCACTTGAATAGCCGTCTGGAACAAATTAAGCTCGTAAGTAGAGGTACCACTGTACATATATCCCTCTTACTTGGTCCACTGTCATCTCTATAACCAGGTGTTCACAGTATTGTACTCTTCTCATTAATTTTCATTTATCCTTTTATCTTTTAATTACAACTTTTTTTATACTGTTTGTCTTATTTTATAACTGATGTGTATGAAATAATGACTCTTAAATATTTGTTTACTAACAAGTGACATATAACTTGAAATACATAGTTTAAACTCTGCTATACAAACCTATATACATGAGGGTATCAAACGATTTAAATAAAGAAAAATTGGATATCACATTGGAGAGAGGGATTATGGAAGAAGTAAATGTTTTCAGATATTTGGGAGTTGACTTGTCAGCGGATGGGTTTATGAAGGATGAGGTTAACCATAGAATTGATGAAGGAAAAAAGATGAGTGGTGCGTTGAGGTATCTGTGGAGACAAAAAACGTTATCCATGGAGGCAAAGAAGGGAATGTACGAAAGTATAGTGGTACCAACACTCTTATATGGGTGTGAAGCATGGGTTGCAAATGCTGCAGCGAGGAGGCAGCTGGAGGCAGTGGAGATGTCCTGTCTAAGGGCAATGTGTGGTGTAAATATTATGCAGAAAATTCAGAGTGTGGAAATTAGGAGGAGGTGTGGAGTTACTTAAAGTATTTGTCAGAGGGCTGAAGAGGGGTTGTTTAGGTGGTTTGGTCATTTGGAGAGAATGGGTCAAAATAAAATGACTTGGAGAGCGTATAAATCTGTAGGGGAAGGAAGGCGGGGTAGGGGTCGTCCTCGAAAAGGTTGGAGGGAGGGGGTAAAGGAAGTTTTGTTGGCGAGGGGCTTGGACTTCCAGCAAGCATGTGTGAGCGTGTTAGATAGGAGTGAATGGAGAAAATGGTTTTTGGGACCTGACAAGCTGTTTGAGTGTGAGCAGGGTAACATTTTGTGAAGGGATTCAGGGAAACCAGTTAATTGATTTAGTTGGACTTGAGTCCTGGAAATGGGAAGTACAATGCCTGCACTTTAAAAGAGGGGTCTGGGATAGTGACAGCTGGGAGGGACTTATTCTCAGCTGTCGTATCTGAGCGCCTCTGCAAAGACAGTGATTATGTATGAGTGTGGTGAAAGTGTTGAATGATGAAAGTATTTTCTTTTTGGGGATTTTCTATCTTTTTTGGGTCACCCTGCCTCGGTGGGAGACGGCCGACTTGTTGGAAAAAAAAAATATTATTTTCGAATGAACAAATGACTGATAGGCGTACTTTTTTAATTTAAAGGCTAAAATTTATGATGCATGCATTACAGGATTTTTATGTGTTTATAGTGTTTTTCATTTGCCCATTTAAATATTAGCAAAGAGGAATAGCAATACTGTATAATGAAAGGATAAAAAGAGCATACGTAAAACGAAAGCCTGTAATTGTTTTACATGATGGTAGGATTGCTGTTTTTTTTTTTCTGTCTCATAAACATGCAAGATTTCAGGTACATCTTGCTACTTCTACTTACACTTAGGTCAAACTACACATTCATGTACAAGCATATATATACACACCCCTCTGGGTTTTCTTCTATTTTCTTACTATTTCTTGTTCTTATTTCCTCTTATCTCCATGGGGAAGTGGAACAGAATTCTTCCTCCATAAGCCATGCATGTCGTAAGAGGCGACTAAAATGCCGGGAGCAAGGGGGCTAGTAACCCCTTCTCCTGAATATATTATTAAATGTAAAAGGAGAAACATTCGTTTTTTCCTTTTGGGCCACCCTGCCTTGGTGGGAAACGGCAGACGTGTTGAAAGAAAGAAGAAAAAGAGCATACATTGTGTGAATGGGTGTGATTATTATTGTAACATTAGAGCATTAAACCCATAAGCACCATTCAGCACTACATGGCTGAAGTGAAATAGATGTTAGAGTGGGAGTAGCAAAGGTGTTGGCATAAAGGAAGTAAGGGCCATGGTAAATGGGTATGGAAGAGCAGCTGTTGAGTTTAATTTAGAATTCTGTATCACATGTTATCGGTAAATTGAAAAAAAAAATGAACCTTAAACAAATTAGGCTAACTAAGTGTCCTAGTCATAGTGTTATACGAGGCTTGGTCACAGACCGGCCCGTGGGGGTGTTGATTCCCAGAACCCTATCCGGGTATACCAGTATTACCTACTGGAAAATGCCATCCCACAGTCATGGGAGAAAACTAAAATTTTATTTTACTGGTTCTTCAGTACGATGTTTTTAATGCCAGTTATGAGTTCAAGATTATTTAATTATTAATAGTATAATAGTACATTCGATTGAAGCAATAGGTACTATTATATTCATCTTCTAAGCAAATCCAGTTAGAAAATAATGACCATCATGCTGTACATAGGTAATTTCTTCATACTGCAAATAAGAAATAAAAGCTCAAGAAGTTTTCATTAAATAATAATAATTTATTCTCATTAACAGCATAGCAAGATTTAGATTTTGCCACCGAAGTGGCTAGTTTATTGTGTACCCCATATCCATCCTGTGGACGGTAGCGCAAGAGCATATGGATACACAAAAGGCCTAGGAGCTAGGCCCCAAAAGGGTTAACAATTTGTACATTTGGATTTATATCTACAGTTCACTTATCTGTTACAAGCAAATTTAGGAAATTTGCTTAGTATAACTGGTACATATCTTATTTTCATTAATAACATATCTTGACATGTCACATAGGTTATTATACTGTCTATCTCTATATTCCTCAATAAGTGGACAATTAAGCACATAGTGTTCAAGACTGTGACCATATGCCTGATCACATAATTTGCATTTAGTTTGATCATCATGTGTGTGTCCCCCAAACTGCCAGAAGGGGTATGTGATGTAATTTATAAGATAGCAGTAAAATGTAATAGCTATAGTAATTAAAGAAATATGTTAAATATTTTGTTTTAGTAAATTACTTAGAATTACTTGATTGTACTGTGCGGCCAGCAGTAACAGCCTGGTTGATCAGACCCTGATCCACCATGAGGCCTGGTCTCAGACAGAGCCGTGGGGGCATTGACCCCCCGAAACCCTCTCCAGGTATACTGTTTTAACATACATGTATAGCACTTATTTTAACTCTGATTTGAATTCATTGTGAGCACACTGGATATATACCCTGAGGGGTGTTAATCTTGTGTGTATATATGCTGAGTGAGTTTGCTTTAATCCCTATTTTAGAAATTAAGTTTTCTTATTTGGTGGTGAAAAGGTTACCATGCAACCTTAATGACCCTAATGAAATCAAGATAAGATCAGATTTGTTCGGGTTTTTAACCTGGTGAGTTAGCTGCCCAGGATAACCCAAGAAAGTCATCGTGGGCTGTCTTATTTCCAGTGGGGTCCTTCAGTCTTGTCTCCTAGGGTGTGACCCACACTAGTCGACTAACACACTTACTGCTAGGTGAACAAGGACAGCAGGTGTAAGGAAACACATCCAACGTTTCCACTAGTGCCGGAGATTGAACCACGAACACTCAGTGTGTGAGGAATGAGTGTTGCCAACCGAACCTTAAACCTCGTTAAGCAACCATTGAATATGGTAAATGGTATAACACATCAAATAAGTTATTCCACATTTTAAACATCCTTAATTGGAATAAAATTTCTAGAGATGCTCAGTGAACATGGGAGATATTAAATATACGTATATGTATTTGTTTCTATTGTGATGCCTGTTGTGTTCTCTTATAATTCTTCGGGAAATGTCTGTCCTCAAGACAGTGCAGTGTTCTAAAACATGAAGTGAACAATAGTATGTATGACTGACATTTATCCTTAGTAGGTTTAGGGATTTGAATTAAAGGCATAATTTGTTGTCAATAATTAGAGTGCAATGATTTTATTATTATTATTTAGCATTTATGAATTGTTTACCTCCCTATTAATGCTTTCTAGATATTATTGCATTTGTGGGAGAGAGCTAAATCCGTAGGGGTCATGCAGCACCTGCTAGAGTGGGAGTCATTCAAGTTTGATTCATGGAAAGGGGAAAAAGATCCAATTTCATGGAGCAAGAGTACATATTCAATCTGTAAGGGGCTAGTAATCCGATTCCTGATGTACGTCTTGAGAAAATCATTTATTACAACGAATGGTCAATACTCGTCGTACAACAGTATGATCACACACTTTTTTTTAAAGTCCTTCCATTGCCTCAAATCTCTTTGTATACACCTGAGGCTGTGCAGTGGCCCCTTTACCAAGGGGTGACGAACTTTGTTAAGTGTTTTCGTAGCTCGTCCAGTTTCCCAAGGTGAAATTCTCAATACGCATTGCAACTATTTTATATATAGGTACAAAAAAGCTTCTCAGGTACTGTCACCTATTATTGCAACACTCTTCAACAAATCTATTGAAGCCTCTACCTTCCCATCAATTCTCAAAATAGCGAGGGTCACCCCGATCCACAAAGGAGGTGATCAAGCAGACTTGAATAATTATAGACCAATATTTAACTTACCTCTGCTTTCTAAAATCTTTGAAAATTAATTCATAGGCAGATCTATTCCTACCTCGTCTCCCACAACATACTCAACCCCTGTCAGTTTGGATTCAGGACTAGCAAGAGCACAAATGATGCTATTATACACATGCTAGAGCTAATATACACTGCACTTGAGAAGAAAGAAGTCCCACTTGAATCTTCATTGATTTACGCAAAGCTTTTGATACAGTTGACCATGATTTACTGCTCACAAAATTAGCACACTACAGTATAAGAGGGCACTCACTCAACTACCTAAAGTCATACCTTAGTAACAGAAGCCAATACGTGTACACAAATAGAGCTAACTCTTCCACACAAATTACAGTCGGTGTCCCACAAGGAAGTGTCCTAGGACCACTCCTATTCCTCATTTACATCAATAATAATAATATAATAATATTTTTATTTTGTTGCAAGTTACAAGTATACATAGTTATTGGTAGTTAATATTAATATTAATATTTTTATTTCTAAAGTACATGTACAAGGTATACAGACCATAGCTGACATCAGTGACATACTACTACATATATAGAAAGCCCCTTGTTATGCTGAGCATTTCGGGCAGATTACGTCAGTGTCCTAGGATGCGACTCACACCAGTCGACTAACACCCAGGTACCCATTTTACTGATGGGGAACATAGACAACAGGTGTAAAGAAACACGCCCAATGTTTCTGCCCTGGATGGGAATCGAACCCAGGCCCTCGCCATGTGAAGCGAGAGCTTTAGCCACCAGACCACCAATTATAAAACTGTAATGCAAGGAGAGCCACTGGCATGCCATGGCATTAGGGGCAGCTTATTCTAAAGACTTATTCACTAAGTACTTAATACTAGAGAAATTGACTGAGTTTATTCTAGTTATATATTGTTTCAAATTACAATATGATTATACATACTATTAAAAAGACAATACTAGAGAAATTGGTTGAGTTTATTCTAGTTGTATATTTTATTTCAAGTTACAATATGTTGATGCTATACTAGTAAAATAACAATACTAGAGAAATTTATTGAGTTTCTTCTAGTTATATATTTTATTTCAAATTAACAAAATGATGATACTATACTAATTAAAATGACAATATGATGATATGAAATTGCAACAAGTGTTAAGGAGGATGACAATATAAAACTGAGATTATCTTAAGTAAAATAACATTGGGTTTGAAAGTTTGTTACAGTATGAGTATTTAGTATAGGGTGAGTAGGTGATTTTTGAGAAGAGTCTTGAATTGATTTTCCCACAAGGTTAACTTAATATTTACTGGTAATGAATTCCAGATTCTGGGGCCCTTTATGTGCATAGAATTTTTACATTGGTTAGTATGGACTCGGGGTATGTCAGTGATCTGTGTCTTGTGTCGTGGTTGTGGGACCTATTAAAGTTGTTGAGGAGAATTTTGAGCAGAGGGTTGATATTAGCATGTAGAGTTTTATGTATGTAGAAGGCATCACAACTACTCAAACCCATATTGTTTGCAGATGACACTACATATGTCTTCTCTCACCCAAACCCAGTCATACTGGCCAACACTTAATACTGAATTACAGAAAATATCAACCTGGATGACGACTAATAAGCTTACTCTCAATACTGACAAGACCTACTTCATCCAGTTTGGAAACAGAGCCACAAACGTTCCACTTAACATAACGCTCAATGGTTCTCCCATCACAAGACTCACAGAGGGAAAATTCCTAGGAATCCACATTAACAGTAGCCTTAAATTCTAAACACACATACAACAAATTTCCAAGAAAATATCAAAGACAGTAGGCAGTAAGCAGTAGTAGTAAGTAAGTTTATTCAGGTATACACAAATAGTCACATAGATTATCATACATAGCAGCATATGTGAAGAACTTTCACAGCACACATAAGTACGATAAAGCACATAAATTACTGGGAACAGTTGAAGGTCCTTGATCTGAATTCCCTGGAATGCAGGCGCGAGAGATACATGATAATATACACTTGGAAGGTCATGGAGGGATTGGTACCAAACCTGCACATGAAAATCACTCCCTATGAAAGCAAGACTCAGCAGGAGATGCAACATTCCCCCGATGAAAAGCAGGGGCGCCACGAATACACTGAGAGACAACACCATAAGTGTCCGGGGCCCAAGACTGAACAACTGCTTCCCAGCATACATTAGGGGGATTACCAATAGACCCCTGGCTGTCTTCAAGAAGGCACTGGACAGGCACCTAAAGTCAGTACCTGACCAACCGGGCAATGGTTCATACGTCAGTTTGTGTGCGGCCGACAGTAACAGCCTGGTTGATCAGACCCTGATCCACCATGAGGCCTGGTCTCAGACCGGGCCGCGGGGGCGTTGACCCCCGAAACCCTCTCCAGGTAGCCCAAAAAGTCAGACAGAGTGACTTATTTCCATTGGGGTCCTACTTATTTCCATTGGGGTCCTACTTATTTCCATTGGGGTCCTACTTATTTCCATTGGGGTCCTACTTATTTCCATTGGGGTCCTACTTATTTCCATTGGGGTCCTACTTATTTCCATTGGGATCCTACTTATTTCCATTGGGGTCCTACTTATTTCCATTGGGGTCCTAAATAGTAGTAGCAGTAGTAGTAGCAGTAGTAGTAGCAGTAGTAGTAGCAGTAGTAGTAGCAGTAGTAGTAGTAGTAGTAGTAGAAGCAGTAGTAGTAGTAGTAGTAGTAGTAGTAAGTATGTAAGTTTATTCAGGTATACACAAATACAGTTACATAGATTATCATACATAGCAGCATATGTGTAGAGAACCTAGGATAACCCAAAAAAGTCAGCGTGACTTATTTCCATTGGGGTCCATTTAATACCTTATACACTATAGGAGATATATGTTATTATACTATAAAGGATATATACTAGGAATAAGGTAAAAAGAGGAGTAGTAGTAGTAGTAGTAGTAGTAGTAGTAGTAGTAGTAGTAGTAGTAGTAGTAGTAGCAGCAGTAGTAGTAGTAGTAGTAGTAGCAGCAGTAGTAGAGAGTAGTAGTAGCAGCAGCAGTAGAGTAGTAGTAGTAGTAGCAGTAGTAGTAGTAGTAGTAGTAGTAGTAGTAGTAGCAGCAGTAGTAGTAGTAGCTGTAGTAGTAATAATAATAATAATAATATTTTTATTTCGATGCATGTTACAAGTGTACACTGTTATTGGTAGTTACAATTATAAAACTAATGCAAGGAGAGCCACTGGCATGCCATGGCATTAGGGGCAGCAGTAGTAGTAGCTGTAGTAGTAGCAGTAGTAGTAGTAGCCTACCTAATAGTAGTAGTAGTAATAGTAATAATAATAATAGTAGCAGTAGTTGTAGTATGATATTAGTAATAATATGATTACGCATCGCGAGCTTCACTATTTCTCCCTTCATGGACGTTCCTCCCTCCCCCTCCTTCCCTCTCATCCTCCCTCATGAGGTAAACTTGTAGAGGTGAACACTGACGATCGTAAGTTCCTCACTTTTATCACTTAACATCTAGTTTCTCTTCATCTTTTGTATGTTTTTTTTTTTATCTTACTTGTAATAGATCATGTTGTATTACAGATATCGAGTTGATTTAAGATAAATACTGGGTATTTGTGAGATGTGTTTGGTAATATAGTGGGAGGTGTTGTCTGCTTGTAAACATTCATGTGACAAAATATATTTTGGTGCACAAGTTTTTAGCAGAGTAGTTCATATAGCTGTTTCCGAATATATATTTGAGGACTTTTTCCGGACAGCCCTATTAGTCCATGGTGGACATAATGCAAGACCTGTCCTAACAAACCAGCAGGCCTGCTGGTGTGCTATTTTTTTTATTTTCATGCAGGTTAGCTAAGACAAGGTATTATACAGTTTTAATTTCTACATTGGCTTACGGGTTCTATACAATCTCATGTAACAAATGGTATATCATGTTTATTTTTAACCCTTGTGGATTTAGAGCTTAGTTTTTTGATTATGGAGCTGGCCCTGGCGACTCTGGAAAGTTGGAGATACTGAAATGTCTTCAAAAGTAGGCCGTTAATATGACAAGTTGAGACAGGCCTTGCCCCTCTGTGGTTACTACAATCTGGAATTAGATGGCCAAGTAATTTATTGTCTCAAAGGGAACTCAAGTACCGTTACATAATAGTTGAACACAGGTAAGTCCCATAGTATCAGGCCCGTGACTCATTTCCATTGGGGTCCATTAGTTTTTTTAAAAAATACATAGTGATATTTTGGGGTTTCCACTCTTTGGTTCCCCACAAGTCTGTTACCAAGCCAGTGCTTCCTTGTATCCTTTCTAAATCTAATTTTTTTCAACTTTATAAATGTGATATATCTTAGTTTCAGTAGTTTTTCTACTGGAGTTTGGGTCAGGCTTGCCTGGTCAGCCAGACTGTTGTTGCTGGCAGCTTGCTGGCCCACAAGCCATCACAGCCTTGTTGATCTGGCACTTGGTGTGTGTGTGTGTGTACGTGTGTACCTGTCCAGTTACCTCTTGAAACCTTATTCACTTGTCCCAGCAGTATTTCTAAGAGTTGTCTTGGTTAGATATTTTCATCACATTATTTATATCTCCTTTATTGATTCCTGTCTAATCAAAATGAAGCCTTACCAAGGATATAAAGTGAAGTATAACCTGAGGACTTGCATTATTTATACCACCGTGGCCTGGTAGGCAATGCTCTCGTCTCACACACCGTGTCCGTGGTTCAATCCCTGGCAAGGATGGAAACATTGGTGGTTTCCTTACATCTGCTGTCCCTGTTCACCTAGCAAGTAGAACCTGGGTGTTAGTTGACTGGTGTGGGTTGCATCCTGGGGGACAAGATTGAGGACACCATTGGAAATAAGACACTCCCTCGATGCTCTGCCTTTCTTGGGTTATCCTGGATGGATAACCCTCCGGGGTTAAAAATCCGAACAGAATCTTATCTTAAGAATTCTATTAGATTTATATCAAACACTTATGCACTATTGGCTTAAGATTACTGCTGATGATACACTGAGGGCACTGAATTTTCACTCCTGGAAAGGCATATAATTAGAGGGGAATGTGATTGAGGTGTATAAATGGAAGACAGGTATGTAGGTAGGAATAAATGAAAGTAATATAAATAAAATGCAAAAATATCAAACCAAGACATGACTCACCAGTGGGTTTTAGTAGGAAAAATTAAATCTGGAAAAGATATAGAAAAGCACTAATTTGGTCATTCAGTAGTGGATGAGTAGAACAAGCTCCTGAGTAGCATCATTGAAGTGAAAACCTTGGATAGCTTTAAAAATAAGTTAGGTAGAGGCATGATTGACAAATAGGCGGCAGAGAGTTTGCATAAATGGGGAGAAATCAGAGTGGGGGCATTTTCGCAGGGGTCAGTGTTGGACCCCGTGTTCACAATTTACATAAACGACGTAGATGAGGGAATAAATAGCGACATAAGCAAATTTGCTGATGACCCCAAAATAGGCCATCCAATTCATTCTAATGAGGACATTAGAGCACTCCAGGATGATTTGAATAGACTGATGCAGTGGCCGGATAAGTGGCAGATGCAGTTTAATATAGACAAATGCAAAGTTCTAAATGTTGGACAGGACAATAACCATGCCACATATAAACTGAATAATGTAGATCTTTTCAACATATCACTGCAAACTGGCATGGTGCCAGATAAGTGGAAAATTGCAAATGTAATACCTATTTTCAAAGCAGGAGACAGGTCCTTAGCTTCGAACTATAGACCAATAAGCCTAACCTCCATAGTGGGAAAATTTATGGAATCAATAATAGCCGAGGCAATTCGTAGCCATCTTGAAAAGCATAAATTAATCAATGAATCTCAGCACGGTTTTACAAAAGGGCGTTCCTGCCTTACAAATTTAATAACTTTTTTCACTAAGGTATTTGAGGAGGTAGATCATGGTAACGAATATGATGTTGTGTATATGGACTTCAGTAAGGCTTTTGATAGAGTCCCACATCAGAGACTATTGAGGAAAATTAAGGCACACGGAATAGAAGGAGAAATTTTTTCCTGGATAGAGGCATGGTTGACAAATAGGCAGCAGAGAGTTTGCATAAATGGGGAGAAATCAGAGTGGGGAAGTGTCACAAGCGGTGTTCCACAGGGGTCAGTATTGGGCCCCTTGTTGTTCACAATCTACATAAACGACATAGATGAGGGAATAAATAGCGACATAAGCAAGTTTGCCGATGACACCAAAATAGGCCGTCCAATTCATTCAAATGAGGACATTAGAGCACTCCAGGAAGATTTGAATAGACTGATGCAGTGGTCGGAGAAGTGGCAGATGCAGTTTAATATAGATAAATGCAAAGTTCTAAATATTGGACAGGACAATAACCATGCCACATAAACTAAATCATGTAGATCTTAATACTACTGATTGCGAAAAGGATTTAGGAGTTCTGGTTAGCAGTAATCTAAAACCAAGACAGCAGTGCATAAGTGTTCGCAATAAGCGAACAGAATCCTTGGCTTCATATCAAGAAGCATAAATAATAGGAGTCCTCAGGTTGTTCTTCAACTCTATATATCCTTGGTTAGGCCTCATCTAGATTATGCTGCACAGTTTTGGTCACCGTATTACAGAATGGATATAAATGCTCTGGAAAACGTACAAAGGAGGATGACTAAGTTGATCCCATGTATCAGAAATCTTCCCTATGAGGATAGACTGAGGGCCCTGAATCTGCACTCTCTAGAAAGACGTAGAATTAGGGGGGATATGATTGAGGTGTATAAATGGAAAACAGGAATAAATAAAGGTGATGTAAATAGCGTGCTAAAAATATCTAGTATTGACAGGACACGCAGCAATGGCTTTAAGTTGGATAAATTCAGATTCAGGAAGGATATAGGAAAGCATTGGTTTGGTAATAGAGTTGTCGATGAGTGGAACAAACTCCCGAGTACAGTTATAGAGGCTAAACGTTGTGTAGTTTTAAAAATAGGCTAGATAAATATACGAGTGGGTGCGGGTGGGTGTGAGTTGGACCTGACTAGTTTGTGCTACTAGGTCAGATGCCGTGCTCCTTCCTTAAGTGAATGTAACCTGACCTGGCTGGGTCGGGGCATTGGCTCAAGCCCGTGGGAGACTTGGACCTGCCTCGCATGGGCCAGTAGGCCTGCTGCAGTGTTCCTTCTTTCTTTTATTCTTATGTTAAGTAACGAACACATAAGAACATAAGAAAGGAGGAACACTGCAGCAGGCCTGTTGGCCCATACTAGACAGGTCCTTCACATTCCATCCCACTAACAGAATATTTGTTCAACCTAATTTTCAATGCTACCCAAGAAATAAGCTTTGATAATTTTATTTACTCATGTGCAATTCCCACTCAAATCCAACCCCTTTCACTCATGAATTTATCCAACCTAAATTTAAAACTACCCAGGGTCCTTGCTTCAATAACCCTACTAGGCAGACTGTTCCACTCATCAACTACCCTATTTCCAAACCAATACTTTCCTATATCCTTTCTAAATCTAAACTTATCTAACTTGAATCCATTATTGCGGGTTCTCTCTTGGAGAGATACCCTCAAGACCTTATTTATATCCCCTTTGTTAATACCCATTTTCCACTTGTATACCTCGATCATGTCTCCCCTCATTCTACGTCTTACAAGTGAATGTAATTTAAGGGTCCTTAATCTTTCTTCGTAAGGAAGATTTCTAATGCTATGTATTAATTTAGTCATTCTACGCTGAATGTTTTCTAACGAATTTATGTCCATTCTGTAATATGGAGACCAGAACTGAGCTGCGTAATCTAGGTGAGGCCTTACTAATGATGTATAAAGCTGTAATATAACCTCTGGACTTCTGTTGCTAACACTTCTTGATATAAATCCCAGTAATCTATTTGCCTTATTACGTACGCTTAGGCATTGCTGTCTTGGTTTAAGGTTGCTGCTTACCATCACCCCCAAGTCCTTCTCGCAATCTGTATGGCTAAGTTCTACGTTATTTAACTTACATAAGAACATAAGAACATAAGAATGAAGGAACACTGCAGCAGGCCTACTGGCCCATGCGAGGCAGGTCCAAATCTCCCACCGGCTTAAGCCAATGCCCCGACCCATCCAGGTCAGGTTACATTCACTTAAGGAAGGAGCACGGCATCTGACCTAGTAGCACAAACTAGTCAGGTCCAACTCACACCCACCCGCACCCACTCATATATTTATCTAGCCTATTTTTAAAACTACACAACGTTTTAGCCTCTGTAACTGTACTCGGGAGTTTGTTCCACTCATCGACAACTCTATTACCAAACCAATGCTTTCCTATATCCTTCCTGAATCTGAATTTATCCAACTTAAAGCCATTGCTGCGAGTCCTGTCAATACTAGATATTTTTAGCACGCTATTTACATCACCTTTATTTATTCCTGTTATGGACACTCCCGAGCTTTAGAACTTTGCATTTATCTACATTGAACTGCATCTGCCATTTTTCTCACCAGGAATTGAGTTTGTCTAAATCCTCCTGTAGTTCACTGACATAAGAACATAAGAAAGAAGGAACACTGCAGCAGGCCTACTGGCCCATGCGAGGCAAGTCCAAGTCTCCCGCCGGCTTAAGCCAATGCCCTGACCCAGCCAGGTCAGGTTACATTCACTTAAGGAAGGAGCACGGCATCTGACCTAGTAGCACAAGCTAGTCAGGACCAACTCACACCCACTCGCACCCACTCATATATTTATCTAGCCTATTTTTAAAACTACACAACGTTTTAGCCTCTATAACTGTACAAACTCCCGAGTACAGTTATAGAGGCTAAAACGTTGTGTAGTTTTAAAAATAGGCTAGATAAATATATGAGTGGGTGTGGAAATCATACAATCATACAATTATGTAAGTAAAATATTGTAAGTGCTTGTGGAAGTGTATTTTTGGGGGTCTGAAATAGACTAACCTACGTGACATTATTCCTTAAGGGATAGACAATATAATAACCTATGTGACATGTCAAGATATCTTATTCATGAAATAAGATACCTGCTTGTAACAGATAATTGAAATGTAGATATAAACCCAAATGTACAATTGTTAACCCCTTTGGGGCCTAGTGCCTAGGCCTTTTGTATATCCATATGCTCTTGCGCTACCGTCCACAGGATGGATATGGGGTGCACAATAAACTAGCCACTTCGGTGGCAAAATCTAAATCCTTAAGGGAGTAAATTCGTTCGGTAATGGCACTTGAGTAGGCTTCTGGAATGGAAGTTTTTAAGTTACTCAGGGGTCCACTGTACTACTGTTTGCAAAAAGGATTTAGGGGTTCTGGTTTGCAATAATCTGAAACCAAGACAACAGTGCTTAAGTGTTCACAAAAAAGCTAACAGAATCCTTGGCTTCATATCAAGAAGTATAAATAATAGAATTCCTCAGGTTGTTCTTCAATCTATATATCCTTGGTTAGGCCTCATTTAGATTATGCTGCACAGTTCTGGTCACTGTATTACAGAATGGATATAAATGCACTGGAAAACGTACAGAGGAAGATGACAAAGTTTATCCCATGTATCAGAAATCTTCCCTATGAGGATAGACTGAGGGCCCTGAATCTGCACTCTCTAGAAAGGCATGGAATTAGGGGGGATATGATTGAGGTGTATAAATGGAAAACAGGAATAAATAAAGGGGATGTAAATAGCATGCTGAAAATATCCAGCCAAGGCAGGACTAGCAGCAATGGTTTCAAGTTGGAAAAGTTCAGATTCAGGAAGGAATAGGAAAGCACTGGTTTGGTAATAGAGTTGTGGATGAGTGGAACAAACTCCCGAGTACCGTCATAGAAGCTAAGACGTTGTGTACTGTGGACCCCCGAATTTCGTAAAAACTTCATTCCAGAAGCCTGCTCAGGTGCCATTACCGAACGAATTTACTCCCTTAAGAAAAAATGTCAAGTAGGTTAGTCCATTTCAGACCCCCAAAAATACACTTACAAAAGCACTTACAATATTAAACTTGCATAATTGTACGATTTCCGGGGTTTACAAAACTCGGGGGTCCACTGTAGTTTTAAAAATAAGAACATAAGAAAGAAGGAACACTGCAGCAGGCCTACTGGCCCATGCGAGGCAGGTCCAAGTCTCCCACCGACTTAAGCCATTGCCCCGACCCAGCCAGGTCAGGTTACATTCACTTAAGGAAGGATTACGGCATCTGACCTAGTAGCACAAGCTAGTCAGGACCAACTCACACCCACCTGCACCCACTCATATATTTATCTAGCCTGTTTTTAAAACTACACAACGTTTTAGCCTCTATAACTGTAATCGGGAGTTTGTTCCACTCATCGACAACTCTATTACCAAACCAATGCTTTCCTATATCCTTCCTGAATCTGAATTTATCCAACTTAAAGCCATTGCTGCGTGTCCTGTCAATACTAGATATTTTTAGCACGCTATTTACATCCCCTTTATTTATTCCTGTTTTCCATTTATATACCTCAATCATATCCCCCCTAATTCTACGCCTTTCTAGAGAGTGCAGATTCAGGGCCCTCAGTCTATACTCATAGGCAAGATTTCTGATACATGGGATCAACTTAGTCATCCTCCTTTGTACGTTTTCCAGAGCATTTATATCCATTCTGTAATACGGTGACCAAAACTGTGCAGCATAATCTAGATGAGGCCTAACCAAGGATATATAGAGTTGAAGAACAACCTGAGGACTCCTATTATTATGCTTCTTGATATGAAGCCAAGGATTCTGTTGCTTATTGCGAACACTTATGCACTGCTGTCTTGGTTTTAGATTACTGCTAACCAGAACTCCTAAATCCTTTTCGCAATCAGTAGTATTAAGAACATAAGAAAGAAGGAACACTGCAGCAGGCCTACTGGCCCATGCGAGTCAGGTCCAATTCTCCCACCGGCTTAAGCCAATGCCCACCCAGCCAGGTCAGGTTACATCCACTTAAGGAAGGAGCACAGCATCTGACCTAGTAGCACAAACTAGTCAGGTCCAACTCACACCCACCCGCACCCACTCATATATTTATCTAGCCTATTTTTAAACTACACAACGTTTAGCCTCTATAACTGTACTCGGAGTTTGTTCCACTCATCGACAACTCTATTACCAAACCAATGCTTTCCTATATCCTTCCTGAATCTGAATTTATCCAACTTAAAGCCATTGCTGCGAGTCCTGTCAATACTAGATATTTTTAGCACGCTATTTACATCACCTTTATTTATTCCTGTTTTCCATTTATACACCTCAATCATATCCCCCCTAATTCTACGTCTTTCTAGAGAGTGCAGATTCAGGGCCCTCAGTCTATCCTCATAGGGAAGATTTCTGATACATGGAATCAACTTAGTCATCCTCCTTTGTACGTTTTCCAGAGCATTTATATCCATTCTGTAATACGTGACCAAAACTGTGCAGCATAATCTAGAGGAGGCCTAACCAAGGATATATAGAGTTGAAGAACAACCTGAGGACTCCTATTATTTATGCTTCTTGATATGAAGCCAAGGATTCTGTTCGCTTTATTGCGAACACTTATGCACTGCTGTCTTGGTTTTAGATTACTCCTAAATCCTTTTCGCAATCAGTAGTATTAAGATCTACATTATTTAGTTTATATGTGGCATGGTTATTGTCCTGTCCAATATTTAGAACTTTGCATTTATCTATATTAAACTGCATCTGCCACTTCTCCGACCACTGCATCAGTCTATTCAAATCTTCCTGGAGTGCTCTAATGTCCTCATTTGAATGAATTGGACGGCCTATTTTGGTGTCATCGGCAAACTTGCTTATGTCGCTATTTATTCCCTCATCTATGTCGTTTATGTAGATTGTGAACAACAAGGGGCCCAATACTGACCCCTGTGGAACACCGCTTGTGACACTTCCCCACTCTGATTTCTCCCCATTTATGCAAACACTCTGCTGCCTATTTGTCAACCATGCCTCTATCCAGGAAAAAATTTCTCCTATTCCGTGTGCCTTAATTTTCCTCAATAGTCTCTGATGTGGGACTCTATCAAAAGCCTTACTGAAGTCCATATACACAACATCATATTCATTACCATGATCTACCTCCTCAAATACCTTAGTGAAAAAGTTATTAAATTTGTAAGGCAGGAACGCCCTTTTGTAAAACCGTGCGAGATTCATTGATTAATTTATGCTTTTCAAGATGGCTACGAATTGCCTCGGCTATTATTGATTCCATAAATTTTCCCACTATGGAGGTTAGGCTTATTGGTCTATAGTTCGAAGCTAAGGACCTGTCTCCTGCTTTGAAAATAGGTATTACATTTGCAATTTTCCACTTATCTGGCACCATGCCAGTTTGCAGTGATATGTTGAAAAGATTAGCCATAGGTTTGCTAAGCTCCTCTTTACATTCCTTTAGAACCCTTGCATACAGTTCATCAGGGCCTGGGGATTTGTTAGGTTTTAATTTATCTATTTGTCTAAGGACCATGTCACTTGTGACCCTAATCGTGTATAGTTTACTATCGTCCTGTTCTACATAATTTATTATTTCTGGAATATCGCTAGTATCTTCCTGTGTAAAAACTGAGAGGAAGTAAGTGTTAAAAATTCTACACATTTCCTTATCACTGACGGTGAGCTGACCTGACAAGACAGCTCTTGCAGTAACTGACGAGTTGTAACACAGGGTCACAACAAGACAGCTCTTGCAGTAACTGACGAGTCGTAACACAGGGTCAGAACAACACAGTTCTTGCAGTAACTGACGAGTCGTAACACAGGGTCACAACAACACAGTTCTTGCAGTAACTGACGAGTCGTAACACAGGGTCACAAGACAGCTCTTGTAGTAACTGACGAGTCGTAACACAGGGTCACAAGACAGCTCTTGCCTAACAAACCAAGATAAGGAGTAAGATTTTTGCTCCTTAACAGTCCTTGTTAGTACAATTATGAAGCCAGATAACAGTGCATGAATGTCTGTAATAAGACCAATAAACTCCGTGAATTTACATCAAGAAGTATAAATAGCAGAAGTCTCAAGGTTATTATTAAACTATATACATCGTGGTAGGGTCTCAGGGTATGCTGCATGCATATTTATGTTCTTAGATGCGTTTCTAAGTTCTGTAAAGCTTTTCCAATAAACTGAATTAAGTGGAAAATGGCACACGTGAGGTCCTTAACTTAAAATTATAGACCAATCAATCTAACTTGGATTGTGGGAAGGTTGATGGTCAGTAAATGCAGATACATTTCAAAGCCACATAATTACATCCTCACCCACCTCCATATTTTTATCTTAAATGCTTTCTTGTCCGAGCAAAGCATGCACTTTTATTTGATAATAATTAAAATAGTATTTTACATCTATAGAAATTGTATAATGATGAAAAAATAAGCTATAATTACTCAATGGTAAACGAAAAGGTTGCCATCCCTGTAAGTAGTAAATACAATTTTTTTTTCTTTTAGTAAATATATAAGTAAGTAAGGTATTCAAGCTTAATTCAGAAAACTGGAGCACAGATCCAATTCCCCAGATCAAGAACCCCTCACCAGGCATCAAGGAACCTCCCTTGAACGGATTGTTTTTTTTCAAAGTCCTGTTGTGTTAGGATACTATCAGAAATTTCTGAATTAACCAAATTTTGAGTCATAAAAAAATCATTTAAATTGTCGACTCTTAGTCTGGTTAGCGGCTCACTAAACGCCGATTCATATTGGGAACTTCACTATCTGAAATGTTTATTTCTCTGTAAAGATTACAATGTAGGGTTTACATATTATAAAATATTAATTACAAAGAAGGCCACTAATCTCACTCATTTCTTTGCTGGATGTTGTCTTTGCCCTAGATTTGGCATTGGGGTTTCTTTCAAAAATAATCAAAGAAAGTGCTAAACCGACAAGGGTCATGCAGCGCTAGGGGGTTACTTTCAACTTTATTTATGGCTTTAAGTTATTCCTGTGTTTCTTGTCTTCTGTATGATTCCTTAAGCTTAAGTTCGATATTTGATATTTCTCTGACCAGTGCCTCCTTTTGTACTTCCCATATACTTGCCCATTTCAGCAGCTCTGATTCCAATGGAAATAAGTCACTGTATGACTTTTTTGGGTTATCCTAGGTTTTCTACACATATGCTGCTATGTATGATACTCTATGTAACTAGTATTTGTGTATACCTGAATAAACTTATTTGCCTTGCCTGTATAGAATGTTTCACTTGGGTATCAGGTGTTGTATCCTGGTGGTGGTGAGGTTTTATACCACAGTAAACAGAAATAAGTCACTGAATGATGGAGCCTCAGGGCAGCATTTTCTGATGGGGTATTTGTTGGCATTATGATCATAGTGGATTTTCCCTCATGGGAAGTTCTTTGATGCCAGTGAGAGATCTTAATCTAAGGAATTGGACCTGTGCTCCCCTTCCTTTAATTGAACCTGATTGTCTTGCATTCCTTTACCCCAGGCGCTGTATGACCCATACGGGTTTAGCACTCCCCATGAATGATATAGTAATAACAACGGTAGAGCTTGTGCCTGGCTCTGGTGGGGGGGATGATGTAACAAGGGTGGGGGCTCTGCTTTGTCTTGGGCAGCATAGGTTCCTTGATGCTGACAAGGGGCTCTTGATCTAAGGAATTGGCCCTGTGCTCCAGTTCCTTGAATTAAGCCTGAATGCCTTCCATTCACCAGGCACTGTATAACCCCTATGGGTTCGCGCTTCTCAATGGATGTATATAATAATAATAATAACACATGTGCAGATTATGTCCTGTATGTTTGTTGTGTGTGAAAAGTATAGAATTTTATGTTCCTATAATGTTTTTTATTTAATTGTTCATGTGTCAAATCATGTAAGCATTAAATTTGATAATGCTATTAAACGAGAGGTGTACTGTATGTCTCATGTCTCTTTTCATCTTATACAATGTTTCCTGTACATGCATATGTTTTCTACATTTAGTGGCATGATGTATGTGTTGATATTGAATGTTGTAATATGATCGTGGCTGCTTTCTTGCTGGTAAACTGTGAATCTCACAAAGGTATTTAATAAAGATGTGAAAGTTTCATATACAGTGGACCCTCGGTTTTCGTTGAAAATTCTTTCCAGAATGCTGTTTGAGTGCTGTTATTGAAGGAATTTGTTCCCATAAGGACAAATGTAAATTAGATTAGTCATTTCAGACCCCCAAAAATACACTTACAGAAGCACTTACAAAAATACACTTACATAATTGTTCGAGTTGGGAGGTGAACGAAAACCGAGGGTCTACTGTACATGTATAACTCAGCTACTTCTAGATGGATACTATTTTTTTTTTTTTTTTTTTCAACAACGGCCGTCTCCCACCGAGGCAGAGTGACCCAAAAAGAAAGAAAATCCCCAAAAAGAAAATACTTTCATCATTCATCACTTTCACCTCACTCATACATAATCACTGTCTTTGCAGAGGTGCTCAGATACTACAGTTTAGAATAGTCCCTCCAAAATGTCACTATCCCAGACCCCTCCTTTAAAGTGCAGGCATTGTACTTCCCATTTCCAGGACTCAAGTCTGGCTAAATCTACAATAACTGATTTCCCTGAATCCCTTCACTAAATATTACCCTGCTCACACTCCAACAGCTCGTCAGGTCCCAAAAACCATTCGTCTCCATTCACTCCTATCTAACACTAACATGCTCACACACGCTTGCTGGAAGTCCAAGCCTCTCGCCCATAAAACCTCCTTTACCCCCTCCCTCCAACCTTTTCGAGGACGACCCCTACCCCCCCCTTCCTTTCCCTACAGATTTATACGCTTTTCAAGTCATTCTACTTTGATCCATTCTCTCTAAATGACCAAACCACCTCAACAACCCCTCTTCAGCCCTCTGACTAATACTTTTAGTAACTCAACACCTCCTCCTAATTTCCACACTCCGAATTCTCTGCATAATATTTTCACCACACATTGCCGTTAGACAGGACATCTCCACTGCCTCCAGCTGCCTCCTCGCTGCAGCATTTACAACCCAAGCTTCACACCCATATAAGAGTGTTGGTACCACTATACGTACTTTCATACATTCCCTTCTTTGCCTCCATAGATAACGTTACATATATTGATTAGTGTTATATTGAAGTATTTTCTCCTGCCTCCCGAGAGCCAGGAATTCCACTGGAACGGATTAATGGCATTTCAATTAATTTCAGTGAGGAAAATTGATTTGATATACAAGCAAATTGAGTTACGAACTCGTAAGTCAAGGTACCACTATTTGGTAAGCCATTTTTGAGCCTTTTGGCCAGCTGCAGTGTGTATTCACTAGTATTGTGTATCAAGGTGGGCGATCAGTGGGTATATGCTAAAGAAGAAATGCTATTCCTATTATAAGATGCATACAATTTAAATACAGTGGATCCCCGCCTAACGAGCACCCTGGAAATCGTACAATTATGTAAGTATAATACAGTGGACCCCGAGTGTTCGTCCATTTTTGTAACAGAATACTGTAATGCCATTACTAACCTGAATTTATTCCCTTAAGAAATAATGTAAAGTAGACTAGTCCTTTTAGACCCCCAAAACTACACTTATAAAAGCATTTAAAAAAATAAACTTACATAAAAGGGTGTGTTTTGAGCAGGACGAACACCGGGGGTCCACTGTATTGTAAGTGCTTGTGGAAGTGTATTTTTGGGGTCTGAAAGAGACTAACCTACGTGACATTATTTCTTAAGGAAGTAAATTCGTTCGGTAATGGCACTTGAGCAGGCTTCTGGAATGAATTTTGCTCGTTAGGCGGGGGTCCACTGTAACTACCTTATCACTCATTAAAAATGTATTGTGCCAAATTTGAGAAAATTTTAAGTGCACCGGTACTATATTTTCATATTTTTTCCAGGAGGACGTCCTATAGTTCAGCATGTCTGATGTGGAAGGGTGAGTTGAGAATAATTGGTTTGTTCTTGTAACTGGTATTTGTTTATTGGTTGATACTTGTAAAAATTTAAGGCTAATATGAAGATTAGCTATTTAGCAAAACTTGGTTATTTGCTTATTTATTATTATACAAGCAAGGTGTGCAAACCTAGGCAAAAAGTTTGTGTAAATTTTTGAGAGATACTAGTCACAAATATGTTCATAAGAGGAAAAATGTCTTAAAATGCATGCCTGGCCAATCAAAGGCTAGTGTTCAGTCATGGTGTTCTAGTAATGTATTTAGTGTATTATATTTTATGCAAATTGTTAAAAAATGGTGAGAAAAGAAAGAACAAAAAGGCATAATACAATACCAATAACATAACTGGAACAATTCAGAAATAACCCACACATAGGAGAGAGGAGCTTACGACGACGTTTGTCCGACTTGGACCATTTATAGTCATAGTGAGGTTTGGTTTTTAAGTTGTTAGATGCCCATCCCAAACAAACTTAAATGTAACCATAAACATGTTTTTGAATGAAGTATAACTAAAAGGCCAGACTGAGTTCTGGCTGCTGACTGGCTAGGCATTCATTTGAAGACAATGTCTCCTAAAATAACAACTTGACCAAGACTTAACACTCTCTTCGGTTCTGACGCATTGTTCGTATAAGAAATAAACATACAGGCAGACCCTGCTTTACAGCTCTTCGCTTTGTCATTTCGCTAATGCAGTGGTTTTCAATTATACCTATTCTTCATTTATTCAGACTTCCTACAATAAATATATTCACCACTCACTATAAGCTAAGGACGAAAATATTTTAAGGTATGTAATGTGTGCTGTATGTACATTTTTTAGGCCTAGCTCACTTAATACGTATATGATAGTGTAAACGTGTTACTAGGCTTTTATATGCACTTGAAAGTGATAAAAGGCTGTTTCGCTTCACAGCAGTAGCCCGGAACCTAACCTAACCAGTATAAGTGGGGGCCCCTGTAGTAGAGCGCTGCTGAGTAATGTACTGTAGCTCATGTACACTAGGTTGTAAATGGGTTACAAGTACAGGCTAGTAAATTTAAACCCTCTGTATGACACATGTGTGCTTGACATATTTAACATAGCTTCTGATTTATACTACAGTACAGCTTCCTTATATGTAGATCAGGGTAGCTGCACAAGGATAATATGTATCCCCAACAATTTTTTTCTTTTTCAGTGTTTGTCAGAATGTTTATTTAAATTTTACTCCAGTACTTTACAAAGAATTGGGTATGATATTAGTTAAAAGTGAGGACTGCATTGAAGAATGCCACCATATTACATCGATTTAAAAGTTGTGTATGGGTATTTAGATTTTTGAGGGTATTATAGATTTTTTTAATTTGTACCAACAAATTTACTCTCATTTTCAGAGACGTTAGTGTTCCCGTGGCGGTCGGTGGCCCCATGGACCTGAATACTGCAGTCCAAGAAGTGCTAAAGCAGGCTCTTATGGCTGATGGTCTTGCTCGTGGACTCCATGAAGCTGTGAAGGCTTTAGACAAGTAATATACTAATAATAGTTTGCAGAAATTGACTTAAGAGATTTACTTCCTGCACAAAATGTGTCTTATCATAGGGCAGTTAGAATCACATGGGTTGAATCTTGTTGTTCAATGATGATGTAGACTGTGCAAGGGAAGGAGAGAAATTATCATCTATACATGCTCCCTCAGGACCTCTTTCTTAATGTCCAATTGTGGTTGAGCTAAAATGGATGAGACATATTCCAGTACTGTTCATAGTTTCATAAGGACTTACCTGTAGACAGTTCCTGGGAAAGGGTCAATGCTGCAGTTGATCCCAGACCAGGCATCCCATAAGAAGGAAGGAAGGAGCACTGCAGCAGGCCTACTGGCCCATGCAAGGCACGTCTGTCACCTACTGCCCTAAGCCAGATGGTTTGATCAGTTATTTAGTGCTGGTTGTGTGCAATATCAGGAACAGATTTGGAACATGCCAGTATTTCTTTTGAAGACAGGGATTTGTTACTATGGTATTTTCCCTTGTGTGAAGGGTGTGTGATAGGGTTTTAGTGTACTCAATATATATCTCGCTTCTCATTGGTAATGTTTTGCACTATTTAAAAGCATTTCAATGTCATTTTCTCTAGCTGCTTTCTGCAAAAAGGCAGACATACAAATGATGTAAGCAGACACTCAAAGGTTCAACAAGGCTCAGGCCACTTGATTCTCGAGGCCCTTTAGCCATAAAAAATATGTACACATGAAAATTGTTGATCTTCAAAAATTCTTGTCCCATGGTGAACTCTTGATTATTTTTTCACTTGCTTCAACATGTTAGTATGTTCACCTGAAAAGATTCTTTTGAGGTTTCATTGCTGAAGTTCTTCACATGCTGAAAGTAAATCTTAATTACTGTGGAACTGCCACAGAGATCCTAAAACATTAAAAATTAGTTACCTGGAGTATACCTGGAGAGGGTTTTGGGGGTCAACCTCCCCCTTCCATTCCTCAGCCCAGTCTGAGACCAGTAAAACCTACATGTAAGGCCTAAAGCAAATGATCACAAAAACATTTCATCTTATAATGCTATGCAGCATCAGATTCAGTAGTAAGTATAAGTTGTAATTTATTGAAAACTAAATTACAATATTCTTGCTTTCAATTTGTCTTTAAGGATTGCATCCTACTAACAGATTTGTCATTTGCAGAAATTCAGTGTTCTCAACATCATGTAGCACAACCTCCTTTAGGCCTTGGCCAAATGGGTCTACTGATCTCCCTTCAGGCTCTAAACATAGACATTGTACTTCTCGGTTAACATTTTGACTCGTCTCTCTAAATAATTTTTATAGATGCTATATTATTATGCTTTCAGTATACTAAATCAGACTATCCTATACCTCAGTCTTTCATGTAGTCGCACTACATGAGACTGAAATTGAGCTCTAGATTTAAGTCAGACATAAAAGTATGGATGGATTGCATATGAGTAAGGTATATTTCAGAATTCACTTGAGGTCGTTGGTCATAGGAGGTTGTACCTGTCCTTCATCTATCTGGCAATTAGTGTGTTAAAGTTTATATTTTCTATGCACACGAGTAATGATAATATTTTAAAATATGTAGGCTGTTTTGTTGCAACATTGCAGGCACTCACATCACATTAGATTTTATTTGTAGTTAGTGATAGTTGTGGCAAATTGTACATACAAGACTTCATAAAAAGTTCATCGATTTCCTGGAATATTGGGGGCTGGGATACCTAATATAATTTCAAGGTAATCAGATGTGTCTAATTTAAGATTCTGAAGTATTATTACCTTACCTGTTCATCATTTGTATAACCTTTTTCTGCTTTATATATTTCTCATTTGCCTTGCATTATATAATTTTTCTTTCAACAAACCAGCCATATCCCACTGAAGCAGGGTGACCTAAAAAGAAAAACGAGTGAGCGTGTGTGCGAAGCTTGTTTGGTGTTACTCCCCACAGCTGTTTGAGTGGTTATGCTGAATCCCAAGAGACTATTTAGTAATTTACGTTTATAGAGAAGGGTTACTAGCCCCTTGCTCCCGACATTTTAGTCGCCTCTTATGACGCTCATGGCTTACGGAGTAAGAATTCAATATATGTACTATAAAATTATCACTCATAGTTCAGATACTGTCTGATTTGCCATGCTTGGCATGAGTAGATTATTGCTGTCATTGCTGAATAACGGTCAGTGAATTTTGCATCACTTCTTGCTCATCTTTTTCAATGGCTACACTAGTGATAGTGGTACAGTATATAATAATTAGCAGTAGAATATTGAGGGGCTTGGACTTCGAGCAAGCATGTGTGAGCGTGTTAGATTGGAGTGAATGGATATGAATGATTTTTGGGACCTGACGAGCTGTTGGAGTGTGAGCCGGGTAATATTTAGTGAAGGGAATCAGGGAAACCAGTTAATTGATTTAGTTGGACTTGAGTCCTGGAAATGGAAAGTACAATGCCTGCACTTTAAAGGTGGGGTTTGAGATATTGGCGGTTTGGAGGGATTTTCTGAACTGTCGTATCTTAGCGCCTCTGCAAAGACGGTAGTTATGTGTGAGTGAGGTGAAAGTGTTGAATGATGATGAAAGTATTTTCTCTTGGGTATTTTCTTTCTTTTTGGATCACCCTGCTTTGGTGGGAGACGGTTGACGTGTTGAAAAAAAAATTAAACCATGTATAAAATAGCATATTTTTCCTTTTAAACAGGCGTCAGGCACATCTGTGCTTGTTAGCAAATAACTGTGATGAGCCTGGCTACTCGAAACTTATTGAGGCCCTCTGCCAGGAGCATCAGATCAAGCTCCTGAAGGTTGACTCAAACAAAATGTTGGGGGAATGGGCTGGTCTTTGCAAGATTGACCGTGAAGGGAAGGCTCGTAAAATCGTAGGCTGCTCGTGTCTTGTTGTCACTGTAAGTATTGGTTTTACTCCAAGACATTATCTCACTGGCACCTTCTAAGTTCTTTTCAGTTTCATGTCTTTATTTTATTTTTAAATCTTAACAGACATTGGCTACAAATTTGCAGTAAATGGTGCTGCAGCAAGTCTTCATGGTATGGATCTTAGGAAACTTATGTAACCCTACTGCTCTGAAATGTGACAGTAGTACTGTATAATTACTAATTTAATAAGTGCAGACATCTTTTACTCTTCTGGCCACTTATGGAGTCCAGGTATCTGGACTTTCCCCACCCTTTCCTGGGTTTACCCCAGGTGCAGTATATAATCCCTATGGGTTTAACACTGCTTTCCCCTCCCTCATTAAAAGTAAAAAGTCCCATTTTAGCATGCTAAGCTAAACTGGTAAGTTGTTAAATATTAACACTTAGATGTAATGTACTATGGGAAGTAAATAGGTCCCTAAACAATTAATGGGATCATATTAGGATAAGGCACTGTAGATGATGATAGATTATTTATTGTGTTTAGGTATTAGCCTAAGATCAGTTTTGGTATTGAAACTTAGCTCTTCTTATATTGCATTTATTTGCCTTATGGGTTGAGCACTTTCTCTTGAATATTATTTTTATTTTTAAGAAATAGTTCACATGTTCTGTATGTTGTACATAAACTTAATAACTCAGATATTCTAGACTGTACAGTGGACCCCCGGATTACGTACTGCTCCAAACTCGAACAATTATGTAAGTGCTTTTGTAAGGTATTTTTGGGGGTCTAAAAGGACTAATCTAATTTAAATTATTCTTTACGTGAACAAATTCGTTCGGTAACGGCACTTGAACAGCATTCTGGAACGAAATAATGACGTAATCCGGGGTCCACTGTACATAATATACATGTAAAAATGTACAAAATTATAAACCTAATCACTCATTTCTTATAGAACTATGGTAAGGAGACCCAGGCTCATGATGTTGTCAATGAGTATTTCAAGAGCAAGGGACAGTAAAACCCTAGGTAAGCATTCTATGAATCCATTCTGGTTTAATTGCACATAGTGATGAAAAAATCTGCAGAAAGTCTTTATGTTGTTAAATTACTGGTTTAATGAGTCTGAATTTTTGCTTATTGCATTTGTTTATTTTTATTTTATGTCATTTTAATTATAGTCTTTGTTTCTCCAGATAGAGTAAGGGACAGTGAAAACCCTGTATATATGTAAGTGCTCTACGAATCCATTCTGCTTCAATTGTGTATAGTGATGAAAAAAATGTGCAGAAAGTCCTATGTTGCTAAATTACTGGTTTAATGAGTCTGAATTTTTGCCTATTGCCTTTATTTATATATATTTTATGTAATTTTAATTGCAGTCTTTTCTCCCAGGTGTGCAGAATCACAAAAGTTCCAGTAATCCAGGAGTGAATTGAAGCTACAAGATCCTGCTCAGCATTTGAATGGGGGCCACTGATTTCCACATAAATTTAAAAAAATAAAATAAAAAAATTGAAATTTAGAATGTTCAATACCTTATATAGGAAAATAGACCAACAATACTCATTATTTCATTTGGATGTCATGATGCAAATTATCACAAACAATAATGAGTTCAGATGCTGCTCTAAATAATGATATCCCCATCCCTTCAGAGTGCAGGTACTACTATCCACCTCTAGGACTGGTCTGGTTAACCGGTTTCCCTGAATCCCTTCATAAATGCTATTCGCACTCCAACAGTACATGACCCTTCTGGGTTTAGCGCTTAGTATACCTGGAGAGGGTTTCGGGGGTCAACGCCCCTGCGGCCCAGTCAGACCAGGCCTTGTGGTGGATCAGGGTCTGATCAACCTGGCTGCACAAACCACAGCCTGGCTGGTCAGGTGCCTGTCCAGTGCCTTTCAGGGGTTTATTGATAAACCCCCTCATGTATGCTGGGAGGCAGTTGAACAGTCTTGGGCCCTTGACACTTAGTGTTAGCTCTGTACTTGTGGCACCCCTGCTTTTCGTTAGGGCATTCCCTCAATTCTTGTTGTGGTTCTGTCATTTTGCCCCACACCATTGTCCAACGGAATTTCCAGACATGTGGTGATGCCATTTTCGAGCAGCTTGAGCTCCAAGAACTCCCTATCCTTAAAGTTGACACTTTTGTCCTCCCAGCCAATAAGCGAAGACGTTATCCTTGCAATATAGCTCGTTTAACGTTTGACTGCCGAGAACTGCCACCTTCGGTCTACATTGCAGGTCAACGTTTACAAGTTCGAAAGGTGACCCCTACACCGCAGCAGTGTAGAAACTGCTGGCGTTTTGGTCATCCAGCAAAATATTGCAGGTCCATGGCCGAATGCCCAGTCTGTGGTGCTGACGACCATGCCAGTTCTTCTTGTACTCTACCTCCCTCTTGCCTTAACTGTCATGAGGCTCATCCTTCATATTCTCGCCGTTGTCAGGTTTACCTGAATGAGCGGGAAATCCGTTGTCTCAAAGAGGCGGAAGGCTTCTCCTATGCTATGGCTGTCTCTCATCTTCGCCTTCAAGGAAACTTCCCGTATTTCTTATTCTCGCATTGCTAAACGTCGCCCCGCTTCTGGGGTCCCAACTTCCACGGCTTCCTCTGTGGTTGCCTCATCCTCCGGCACCCCTGTCTCGAATCCTTTTGATGTTCTTGGCTCCGAGGTCCCTACCTCGGCTTCCCATACTATCCACACTCCTTCCTCTATTCACTCGCACAGTTCTGAGTCTACACGTCCTCGTCCTACCTAAACCTCAGCGCCCCTGCCCTTGCGCGAAAGCCCAACTCCTACGGCGGCTTCTCGCTCTTTCTTTCTAGACCATTCCGTTCTCATTCCCATGCCATCGCAGTATACACCGATGGTTCAAAGTCATCTGACGGCGTCGGATTCGCAGCAGTGTTTCCGGACAGCGTGTACGAGGGCATCTATTACCCTCGACTAGCATATTTACGGCTGAATTGTATGCCATTCTTGTGGCACTTATCCGTATTGCATCTATGCCTGATCACCATTTGTGGTCGTTTCAGACTCCTTAGTGCTTTACAGGCTATCCGTAAAATTGATACACCTCACCCCCTAGTTCTTCGTATCCACCTTTGGTTACGCCGTATCTTTAGCAAGCATAAAGATATTGTCTTTTGTTGGGCCCTGGTCATGTTGACGTACAGGGCAATGAACAGGCAGACACTGCTGCCGGTCAGCAGTACATGACCTTCCAGTTTCATATAGAGTGTTCCTTTCACGGACTATTTTGCGGTCATTGCTACCCACCTTCGCACTGTTGGCAACAACGCTGGTCTGACCTGCTGAATAACAAACTTCATTCTATTAAACCGGTTATAGGTTTCTGGCCTTTTTTTGTCACCAATGTCGAGGTTGGGAGACTACACTCTCCCGTCTTCGTATCGGCCACACTCGTCTTACTCACGGGTATCTCATGGAGAGGCTCCTGCCCCTCTCTGTGAGCATTGTCAGGTTCCAGTGTCTGTTCGACATATCCTGTTGGACTGCCCACTCTATCAGCGAGCACGTAGAATTTACCTCCAACGACGTCTTCGCTCTGCGGCCCTTTCTTTACCTTCCCTTCTTGCAGATGGACCCTCCTTTAATCCTGACTCTCTCATTGACTTTTTGACAGAAACTGACTTACTACACAAACTCTGAAGATTATACCTCTAGCACCTCCCTCAGTCCCTTCTACCTCGATCTCTTGCTACCCTCCACCCCTGCACTATCCCCCGTCATCTTGCACTCCATACCCCACTAATCGTCCATCTCCCTCTTACAACCCACTCTCCCTGCATCCTACAAAACCTGCAGCGCTGTATAACCCTGTGGTTTAGCGCTTCTATTTGATTATAATAATAATGTCTTGTCAGGAACTCCAGTGTCTGTAAATGACATATTCCTGTTGGATTTGCCCATTATAATCGACACCAGGAATTTACCTTGAGCGAGTCTTCGTTCTGCTGGCCTTGTCTGATTACCTTCTTTTGAGTTTTGGGACCTTCCTATTTAATATAATATTTGATTTCAATTTGACTTTTCTGAATTAAACTGAATCCTTCCACAAACTCTGAAATTATACGGTTAGCTTCCCTCAGTTTCATCGATCTCTTGCTACCCTCCATCCCTGCACTATCCACCGTCATCTTGCACTCCATACCCTACTAATCGTCCATCTCCCTCTTACAACCCACTCTCCCTGCATCCTACAATAACCTGCAGCGCTGTATAACACCTGTGGTTTAGCGCTTCTATTTGATTATAATAATGATAATGATAATCCTTTAGTACTCCTCACAGCCCCTTTTAACTTTACCTTTATTGTCACCTCCACCCTTATTTATCCTTAGATCCTTCATCAATTCCTACCCTGCAGCTCTGTTTTTCCTGGTAGGTTTAGCCTTCCTTTTGATATAATTATTGGACCAAAGAGCTTGCAGAGGATAACGTTGATGTTGAAAAAAGACTCGCATAAGAGAGGACGTTCTTGTACAGTGAGAACTCCATTTTCATGGGGAAATCAGCGCTGTATAACCCCTGTGGTTTAGCGCTTCTATTTGATTATAATAATAATCATGGGGAAATGGAATGCATTC
Organism: Cherax destructor; assembly: GCA_009830355.1. Lineage (NCBI taxonomy): Eukaryota > Metazoa > Arthropoda > Malacostraca > Decapoda > Parastacidae > Cherax > Cherax destructor. The sequence continues at coordinate 116,610 of WNWK01001205.1, read as the reverse complement.
AAACTCGATTCGGGGTTAGCGCTTCTTTTTTATTATAATCCCCTCAAGGAAGGTTCCTTGATGCTGGTGTTGGTTTAGCACTTCTTTTGATTATAATAATAATAATTTTGATTATAATAACTATGCTGGTGAGGGGCTCTTGATCTAGGGATTTAGCACTTTTGATTACAATAATTGATCTAGGGAATTTGATGTGCTCTAAGTTTCCTGAATTAAACCTGAATGCCTTCCACAGGCGCTGTATAATCCTACGGGTTTAGTGCTTCCCCCTTGATTATAATAATGTTAACTCGATTCAAGGAATTAAAGAACAGAGACTTCAAGACGACGTAAACAAAAGTGATATGCTGACGCCTACAAGACTCGCCTGAGGGCCGATAGGTCAGTAAAATGGGTACCTGGGTGTTAGTGGACTGGTGTGGGATAACAAACAAGCAGACAGTCGCTCCATCACTGCAACCGATGGCAACAACGTTGGTGAGAATCCGCTGAGGTGTTGGGGAACTGCTATTTACCTCTGTACACATCGACCACGCGCCTCACAGGGTTTAATATCTTTTATTGGGCATTCTGTGGACGGTAGCTAAAATACAGAATAAGTAAATAAGAAGCACTTAATGGGTCCAAGGACTGGGCCGCAAAGTTTTGATAGTTAAGCAGGTTAGTGGTAATGCGTTATTTACAATGGCGCTTAATTTTAATTATGATAATATATTTACTACAAGTACATGTACAAGGTATACAGACCATAGCTGACATCAATGACATACTACTATATAAAAGCGCTTGTTACGCTGAGCATTTCGGGCAAATTAGGTCAGTTTTGTCCCAGGATGCGACCCACACCAGTCCACTAACACCCAGGTACCCATTTTACTGACGGGAACAAAGACAACCGGTGTAAGGAAATACGTCCAATGTTTCTACCCTCGCTACCCTCAGGGAAGGTTCCTTGACGCTGGTGAGGGGCTCTTGATCTAGGGAATTGGATCTGTGCTCCAGTTGCCTGAATACCTTCCATTTCCCCACCACATGCGCTGTATAATCCTACAGGTTTAGCGCTCCCCCATAATTGTAATCTACCCTCGCTGGGAATCTAACCCAGACTCTTGCCATGTGAAGCAAGAGCTTTAGCTACCAGGCCACGGGGCACCTATGATGATAAAGAATAAGTAGGTTTATTCAGGTACAGGTACACATAGATAGGTGAGTACAAATAGGGGGCGCGTCTGTATCGCGCTCAGCGGATGGAGGATCAAGCCTCGACCACGTCTTGTGCTGAATGACCCAAGTGGTTTCAGCGCTTAGTATGAATTATTTAACAGGTATACATAACTACAGTTACATAAATTATCATACATAGCAATTAAGGTGTCAACCTCTGATACATGACGCATTTGAGTGTGAGGAGTATGATAAACTATTCATTTTGAAGGGTTGAGACCCAGTTATTGATGCGTGCTCCAATTACCTTGAGAACCATCTCTATGACTACCAGCTGCACCTGGAATGGTAAACAGCACCATCAACATACCTGGGAAACAGGTCTCAGTACGGCATAAGCTCTGGAGACTCTATAAACCTTAAACAAAGGAAGAAAAAAGAAAAGTGGTCGTAAGTTCCTTACTTATAATTATTAAAGTTAGTTTCTTGCCTGGCTTCTCTACTTTTGAGTTCTCTGAATAGTACTTAATGTTGTAGATTAGGGTTTTAAGGTAGTTTTAAGAAGGTAAAGTGATAATTTAATGTCAAATATGAGTAATATTAAAGTTTTGGAGCTCTAATGCAAACACTGTCCCACATATAGAGATAAATATTTTAATTAGTTATTCAAGTTTATATTACCCCTGTGGTTTAGCGCTTCTATTTGATTATAATAATAATATTCAAGTTTATTGGGTGTGTTTCCTTACACATCAGGTGTAAGGAAATGCACCCACGGACACTCAGTGTGTGAGGCGAGAGCGTTGCCAACCAGGCCACGGGACACTGGGGCACCTAGGTACTTAGTAGTAGATGAACAGGGGGAGAGCAGGTGTAAAGGAATATTGTCAACATTTCAGTTTATTCAGCGACTAAACTCCGATCTCCAGTCCTTTAGTTGTGAGCTGAGTCTGCTAACACTTAGGTACAATACTGTATTTGCTTGGAAAATATACCGTACATAATGATTTTGGATTTTTGGGCTTTAGCATTCAGCAGGCTTGTTTTAGTATGTTAGATGAGGGAATGGAGAGACAGTTTTTTAATAGGCGTGCTGTTAGAATGTGTCAGAGGTAACATTTATGAAAGGATTTAGGAAAGCTAGGCTGGACGAGTTTTGGGGGTGGAAAAAGCAGTGTCTGCACTCTGAAGGATGGGTGGGGATGTAGTAATCAGAGGGCAATCTGAATGTGATGTCAGCACACTTTTGGCAAGACAGCAACTGAATGAATGATGGTGCATGTGTTTCCCTGCCACATTTATATAAATAATACCTGTGTTGACCATTGCAAATCTTATCACCCCCCACAATGGATTAGTCTAGAGCTGAACTGATTATTTCAGAGGAGAGAAGTAGGAAATTTTCAGCTCAAATGCTTACTTAGCAGACTATGATACCCAACCTAACAGATGATGCCTGCACCTCTTCCAACATCATTGCTCTGCCTATATGTGTATTTCTTTACCATTGCTCTTTTTAGACTTGAAAAAAGCTTGATTCCTACTTGAAATGTTATCCTCAATAAAATATTTGCACTGCTATAGTGTCTTTTTTTAGAAAAATATAATTTAATAAAAAAAATGTCAGCCATTAAAAATATTTTGCGTACATTATTACTTGTTTTTCAGGAGGACGTCCTGTTGTTCAGAATGTCTGACGTGGAAGGGTGAGATGATCGTAATTTGTTTATTCTCAGATATGTTTCATAATTGCTTATAAGTTAACATAAACTGCAATGAAAGATGTTTTTGTGATTTCTTGTTTATAATTTTAAGTCATTTAATTTGAATTTATGAGGCATCAGTTTTGAACATGTACACTAAATTATAAATAGACTATATATAGCTTCCTTCTAAATATCAGTAGTGAAAAAAGTAAATGCTTGAACAGGCCCAAAAACTATAAGAGGCATTCCTAAATAATTCTGTCCATAGTAGATACTTTGAGCAACTGAAGTGATGTATGTATTTAAACCTTATACTATGCAGTTTTGTACCTGATTAGATAATTTCTCGTTGAGGAATGCGGTTAAGTAAATTCACCAAACTGATTTAAACCCCATAATGAATAATGTAAAATTAGACTAGTCTCTTGATAAACTTCAAGAAATTATTGACAAAACATTTAAAAAATTAATTCTAAGGGGAATTTTGGGACCATTATAGAACAGCTACCACTTACTAGAAGCGAGTTATTTTACCAATATTATATTTCAATTTGACTTTGCAAGTGCAGGTTAGGAAAAATTCTATTTGACCCTCCCCATGATATGAAAGTGAGTTAATAAGAACATTGACTATTAAATATCAAGGAAAAACTATGTTTTAACACAAAAATTAAAAAAATGCCCAGTGACGAATTACTAGGAAAAGTATAGACAGCACAACTAATGAAAGCAGGAATTCAGATTTCTTCAATATATGATTTAAAGTTACATACAGTAAACCCTCTATCTAATAGACATTGGTTTATCGCACTTCTAAAATATGGGACAAACTTTGTTGGGTAGTTTGATTTGGAAACAGTTGACAGTGTTCATTGTTCACAGAATTGTCCATTATTGTTAGGATCATTTCAAAGCAATCTCATCTCAGTCCACCACAAGTGCCATTTCTGGCCACCTACTTTCCCTATTAATCTTAAATTTAGGGTTTACTGTATTCAGATTGTGGACAGTAGAATTGTTTGGATTTTAAAATTTTTACTGTATAATTTACTACTACAGTACTTAAATTTTCAGAGACATTAGTGTTCCTGTGGCAATTGGTGGCCCCATGGACCTGAATACTGCAGTCCAGGAAGTGCTAAAGCAGGCTCTTATGGCTGATGGTCTTGCTCGTGGACTCCATGAAGCTGTGAAGGCTTTAGACAAGTAATAAAATATTAAAATTTGTGAAATTTGATATACTTTTAGGTTAGAGATTCACTTTCTACTCAACATGTCAGTACATTTAGAATTACTTGGCTGAATCTTGATGTTCAATGATGATTAGGACTGTTTAAGGAAAAGAGAAATTATAATCTATACATGCTCCCTCAGGACCTCTTTCTTAACCCTTTCACTGTCTCCAATGTAGATACACGTTATTGGAGCTAGTGTCCTTCTTCAAATATGCTGTGAGTTGTAAATTTTGGCTTAGACGTAAGATAATGGGGTCTTGTGTGGTGAGTGTGCATAGTATAAGAAAATTCTGTCAGTAGTGCTGTGTACTGTGCTCCTCTTATTGATGCTATCTAACTGTGCCTAGTTTTAGTGTACCTTTTTCCTCAGAAGTGTTGTTTTTGTTATTTTTTTGCATTGCACAGTACAGACACTTATATTTGGCACTGTTTTGTGATTTTTTTTCTCTACCTAGGGTTACACTCAAGTGCTGATTTGTGTATTTATTTTGCAGTTGCATTCTAACCTTATCTAGAACTGTGCTCTGTGACTTAATTTTTCGAGGGCACTGCTTGAGCACCATTGTGCATTTCATTTGTTGATGCTGTTAAGTGCTATTTTCACTATTACTGATACTACTATTGTTTGATAACTATGCTTTTTTGTTTTATAGTTAACTCTGTCTTTTTTAAGTTTGTGTTTATGACTGTTGTTTCACTTCCAGCTTTGTTTTAATTTTTGTTTTGCCTGCTACAGTCCTATTATTATTATTATTATTATTATTATTATTATTATTATTATTATTATTATTATTATTATTATTATTATTATTATTATTATTATTATTATTATTATTATTATTATTATTATTATTATTATTATTATTATTATTATTATTATTATTATTATTATTATTATTATTATTATTATTATTATTATTATTATTATTATTATTATTATTATTATTATTATTATTATTATTATTATTATTATTATTATGATTGAAGGTACATACTTGTGTACCTTTTCCATGATACCCTGTACTGGTATTACAAGCCCAGTTCTTCAGTGTGTCTTGTAAATTTGTGGAGGATATTCTGCAGTTAAGCCTTGCTTTTGACTAGCTATGCTGATATTGCCCCTCCCCTTTTTTTTATTTCTTTGATTAATTGTAGGACTTCCAGGGTACAGTATTTCTTTTTTTCCGTCTTACTCGTACATGTTTTATTTCTTTTTCTGTTGTTGTTCATGCTAATTTGTTACTGTTTTGCAGAAGTTATAAGCTGAGTGTTGTGACAACCACTTGCAATTTTAATTTTCTGGACCTATTTGTATAACCATGCTTGGGAAGTTACCTTCATGTCACTTGTGCTTTTCTCTTGTGTGAATTAGATATCACTTTTACTATGAGTTGTGTTTTATTATTTTTTAGGATTGTGAGTTTGTCGGTTTCATTTTTTAGAGACCTTGTTCTCTTCTTGTAAGTACTATATGTACTCTTTTGAGTAAGAGGAATAGACTACTCTTCTATTGAGTCTTGTGCAATCACTGATTGCATACATTCTAGGTGTAGTACGTATTGCCGCAGGTGCTTCTCAAATGTTTGTTTATTTTAGTTTATAAGTGTACATGTTACCCATCCATTGACTTTATTTTGGCAGCCTGTACAATAAGTGCTCCTTTTATTGCATTGTGACCAAGTGCCCTAGGCACTTGGTATGTGAATAAGTGTGTAATCCCTCTATCTAGACCTGAGACTGTGGGATGCTTCTCTCAGGCTATTTGCCCCTACTCTTCTTTTTGTTCTTCTTACTTGCCAAACTCCCAGAAATATTGGTAATGATGAAATTGGTGGTTGAGCTCTTGGGACATACAGACCTGTAAGTTTTGCAGTAGCATTATCCAATGACAGGCACTGGTGATGCTTTGTTACCGATCTGGAGACCTGATGTTACAGCTTGTTTCTTGTAGGAATGTTTTTTTGATGGCTGTTAATTCAAGTAGTTACTTTACAGGGGATACCCTGTCGGAAAGAGGCTATTTGAATTCATGATGTTTTTTCCTGTGATTGTCACAAGCTGCCTGCAAGGGGACATCCTCTGTAGTGACTACTTCACTCATTTGAGTGTCAAATGTTGTGCTTCATGTTTTAGGTGACCATGTAGTTGTTGAAGGTAACTTGCAGGCTTAAGGATGTGTTGTAGCACCATCTTTGACCCCTGCCATACTTGATATCAGTGGACCCCGAGTTTGTAAACTTCACTCCTGAAGTCTGCTCAAGTGCCATTCAAAAATTTACTCCTTAAGGAAAAATGGCACGAGGTTAGTCTATTTCAGACTCAAATACTTTTGCACAAGCACTTACAATATTATACTTACATAAATGTACGATTTCCGGGGTTTACGAAACTCGGGGGTCCACTGTACTCAGACTATGTGTCACCTTGCATTGTTTTGTGATTGTCTGCTATCGTACATTGCTCTTGTGACTGTACCCATGCAGTGTTCCATGAGGCTGTATTGTTTGTCAGTATCTTCTCATTTCTAGACGAGTAATGACCCCGAGACCAAAGAATGTTGTGTCTGTTACCACAGAATTAGACATAGCATCTTTGAGTGCCAGTGTTCTATCCGATGCTTATTCTGCTTATGCCAGTTGTGTAATATATTTGTAATTTCTTTGTATAATAATAATCTTAAGTATCCTTTGAAAGACGAAACAATTTCTTTTATACTGTAGTATATATCAATGTATGTAGCTATAAATAAGTACAACTCGATCAGACTGTGGCCCCACATCTAGCCATAGCCCTTGTAATAACCATTGTTTAGTACCCTGCTCTTGCAGGCCTAATATTTTAGTTTTTCTGTGTAGTGCTATGTATTAATTTTTCATACAGACAAGACTCAGTGTCTTGTCTGTATGAGTCCTCATACAGTCCTTCCTCATATATTTACTCTAAATTTTTCAGGACCCCTATTAAGTTCTTCCACAAACTCTGGATTTCAACAGATTGTAGTTGCCTTCTTTTCACTTTCCTTTTGTAAATATTTTCATCCAGTTGATTATGTATTTGTGTTGAATACTTTTTGCATTACTTGACTGTGTGTCTAACTTGAATTGTATAACTTGAGCTATATGCTAGTTTTAAGCTTGCAACCCATGCTCCTTGTGTATCGATGCTTAACACTGCTACTGCTATGCGAGGTTGCCCAGCTGCAGCGGAGCCAAGCTGTTAGCAGTGTTAGTGTTGGCACACTTGTGTAGCCCTTTGTTAACACTTAGTGTATAACCATTGGTCTGGCAGAATCTGTTACATCTGGACATAGCATTCTTGCTTTTATAGCAGAAATGCTCTGTTGATGCATATGTGGTAGGCTTGTATTCCCCAGGCTTACCCTGAGGCTTCAGCCTACTGGCAGCTCAGTCAAATCTGGTGCTAGGATGAAGCAGACGTGTGTGGCTGCAGCTCCTTTATGTACACCTTTTTTACAATAAACTGCAAGATTGGAGGATGCCTTTTACTCATTCCATTAGCTAGTGATCCCATGCCATGCCCATCATTTTGGGGGCATAACATTGGCTGTTCTGTATGCCCTTATATGAAATTTGCTCATTTATTCCAGAAGCTATTAGCAAATCTCCTGAAGGCATTCAGTGGTCACACAGCACTAGTGGCACTAAATAGGTATACTTTACTAATGGTATTAGTAATTATCAATAGTATGACATTACAGTAGTTGACATTTAAACACTGTATAAAATGACTGATTTTTTTCCTGTAACAGGCGCAAGGCTCTTCTGTGCTTGTTAGCAAATAACTGTGATGAGCCTGGTTACTCAAAACTTGTTGAGGCTCTCTGCCAGGAGCATCAGATCAAGCTCCTGAAAGTTGACTCAAACAAAATGTTGGGGGAATGGGCTGGTCTCTGCAAGATTGACCGTGAAGGGAAGGCTCGCAAAATTGTAGGCTGCTCTTGTCTTGTTATTACTGTAAGTACTGGCTATTATTGCAAGGCTTTCTTTTACTGCCACCTGTCCTCCCAAATTCCTCAACGTAATTTTTATTCTCATTTTAGATACAGTGGACCCTTGGTTTTCGTTGATAATTCTTTCCAGAATGCTGTTCGAGTGCCGTTACTGAACGAATTTGTTCCCATAAGGACGAATGTAAATTAGATTAGTCGTTTCAGACCCCCAAAAATACACTTACATAATTGTTCGAGTTGGGAGCTGTACGAAAACCGAGGGTCCACTGTATTAGCAAAGGTAAAGGCTACAAATTTGTGCTAAATGGTGCTGCAGAGTTAGGTTATTGCAGCCAGTTCTCAGTCCTCATAGTATGATTTATGCAACCCTTAATGTTAGAAAACATGACTTTTTATACCCTTAATACATGAAAATTACTTGGCCCTTTTGTTATAATAAAACATGGACAGCAACAAATTTAGATTGTATGTAGATATACCATGAGAAATAAATACAGTAGTTCCTTATACTGTACACTCATGGGGAGATGTGTCAGGAAGTGATAATATGGATAAGAACAGGTTAATTATTCATTGTTTTTATTTTGTGTATGGAATCTCATATTACCATTTCATGAGTACAGTATTTTGTTGCATTCATCATTCATTTAAAAAAATTCTTAGTTCAGATGTTTTGCATTTTGAATGTAATACATAATATAAGAATAGGTTGTAATTCTAAGACCAGTTTTCTTGGCAAAAAGTAAGGAATTAACTTATTCAAGAGTAATATGCCTGAAGAGATGAGATCTATAAACTGTAATCTATCTTCTGAAAAACACAAAAATAGAGAAACTGTGCAGTAGGTGTACTGGTTTTGCTAGGACGGTCCTTCTTGCAGTCACACATTCCATTCATCTATAACTACTACCAGACCAGTTTTTTTTTCCTATATAAAAAATATGATTAACAGATCTAGCTCTCACCCAACCATTCTCACTTGTGCATCTGTCCAAACTGTATAGTTTGTTAAAGTTATCTACACATCTGCCAAAACAGAGCTTTCCTATAACCTTTTTAAATTTGAATTGATCTAATTTGAATCTATTATTTCAAGCATTGGTCAGTAGGTGTATTGCAGTGCTCCTTTATTCTTATTAGATTGGAATACTGCCTTTGTTTTTGCCTGGAGCAAGCTGTATTGTTCACCTGACCTTGATATAGAGGCTCCAGCACATAGCTCAATTGGTTTTACACTATTTTAGTTTGACCTATATACAGTGGTACCTCAGTTAACAATGGTCCCCAAACTCACTCTTTTATGTAAGTTTATTTTTTTAAATGCTTTTGTAAGTGTATTTTTGGGGGTCTAAAAGGACTAGTCTATTTTACATTATTCCTAATGGGGATAAATTCGTTTGGTAATGGCACTTGAACAGCATTCTGGAATGAAAAAATATCATTAACCGAGGTACCACTGTATTTGCTAGGTTGAACTTAAGAGAAAACATAAGTACTAGAGCTATACTTTAGTATATACAGTACATAAAAATAAAAACCTGATCAACTATGTTTTGTTTTAGGACTTGGTAAAGAAACCCAGGCTCATGATGTTGTTACTGAGTATTTCAAGAGCAAAGGACAGTAAAATTGTTTGTGTAAGTATTTTTGCATATAAAATCCTTCAGGTTTAATTACATATAGTGATGAAATAATCTGCAGAAAACCCCATGTTGTTTAATTAAGCTGATTTAATGACTGAACTTTTGCTTATTGATTTTGTTTAAATGGACAGTATTTTGTCATTTTAATCTCAGTCTTGTTTCCTCAGGTATGCAGAGACAAAACCCAAAAAGTTGAACTAGTTCAGTAGCAAATCAGAGCTGCTAGATTCTGCTTTGCATTTTAATGGCTCCACATGTCAGTGCTGTATGACCCTTGTGGGTTTAGCGCTTAGTTTTGATTATAATAATAATAATGGTTCTACATTTTCATATTGAAGTAAAAAAAAATAAAAACAATAAATTTAAAATTATTTGTTTTCACTGCTGTTCACATTATGGTTTAAATTATCACTTATACAAGGGTACATGAAGGTGATACATATAATGCAAAGATTATAAATAGAAGCCAGTATTCATTTCCTAAGTTAAAGGAATTAGTATAGAGTAGTGATGAGAAGGTAATGCAAATGCAGTAAACCATCCATACAACAGACCTTGATATAACAGACTTTAGAAATATGGAACAAAATCTGCTGGGTCAGTTTATTTAGAAACAGTAGACAAAGTCAGTTGCTTACAGAATTGTCCATTATTGTTAGAATCACAGCAAAACAGTCTTTACTCTGTCTGCAATTGCCATTACTGGTCACCCACTTTCCCCAATTAGTCCATTATATGAAGGGTTTCCTTTATAGTTTTACAGTACATGAGTAATATTTTTCCTAGGTAGTAGGTTGGTAGACAGCAACTGCCCAGGTACTACCATCCTACCAAGTGAGTGTAAAACAAAAGCCTGTAATTGTTTTACATGATGGTAGGATTGCTGGTGTCTTTTTTGTCTTATAAACATGCAAGAGTTAAGGTACGTTGTGCTACTTCTATTTACACTTAGGTCACACTACACATGCATGTACAAGCATATATATACACACCCCTCTGGGTTTTCTTCTATTTTCTTATTAGTTCTTGTTCTTGTTTATTTCCTTTTATCTCCATGGGAAAGTGGAACAGAATTCTTCCTCTGTAAGGCATGTGTGTAGTAAGAGGCGACTAAAATGCCAGGAGCAAGGGGCTAGTAACCCCTTCTCCTGTATACTGTACATTACTAAAGTCAAAAAGAGAAACTTGTTTTTCTTTTTGGCCCACTCTGCTTTGGTGGGATACAGCTGGTTTGTTGAAAGAAAAAGAGTAATACTATTTTTCAATTTGGAGGAATTTGAAAGGTGGAATTGTTTGTTTCTTCTATCATTGCAAAACTGTAGTAGCTATCTAGCTCCCTGAAGGTTACTGAACTAGGTTTGGTCTCTATGGTAGTAAAAGTCCTCTTCAAATCCTGGAGTGGCTGCTGAAGGTATAAGAAATGTTGCACCTGCAGTATTATGGTACTTGTACTTGTCTTGGACTGCTTGAAATGCTTACTTTGCCTGCCCTTTAGACACCATTCCCACAAGCCCTCCTAGGGTGGGGAAGGTGGCAGAGCCAGAGCTTGCTTCCACCTGCAGCTCACCAGACTGCCATTCCCACAAGCCCCCCGTGGGTGGGGAAGGTGGCAGACCAGAGGCCTAGCTTCTCCCTACGAGCCCAGTGAGGGCAGGGAATGTGGCTAGGCCTGGGTACAGCTGGTCCTAGAAGAGGAGGTACTTTTACCTCCTCCCATGGCAGACTTAGGTCCCAGACACTCCCAAGCCAGGGAGCCAAGGCCAGGTCACCCTCTTGAAAAGACCCGGGCTGGATGAGTACCGGTGAATCAAGAAGAAGAAGCCTGCCCTTTATTCTGAAGGTCCCATCTTTGCAGACTATGATTTCTTAAGTGACACCAGTTTAGCTACATAACCTCTTACTATTCCCTTCCCCTCAATATTTCTTTCACTTCTGTAAAGCAGCACTGGGTCAACGCCCCCGCGGCCCGGTCTGTGACCAGGCCTCAAGGTGGATCAGGGCCTGATCAACCAGGCTGTTACTGTTGGCCGCATGCAAACCGACGTACGAACCACAGCCCGGCTGGTCAGGTACTGACTTTAGATTCCTGTCCAGTGCCTGCTTGAAGACAACCAGGGGTCTATTGGTAATCCCTCTTATGTATGCTGGGAGGCAGTTGAACAGTCTTGGGCCCCTGACACTTATTGTGTTGTCTCTTATCGTGCCAGTGGGCACCCCTGCTTTTCATTGGGGGATGTTGCATTGTCTGCCGAGTCTTTTACTTTCATAGGGAGTGATTTTCGTGTGCAAGTTTGGAACTAATCCCTCTAGGATTTTCCAAGTGTATATGATCATGTATCTCTCCTGCCTGTGTTCTAGGGAGTACAGGTTTAGGAACTTCAAGCGTTCCCAGCAACTGAGGTGTTTTATCGCAGTTATGTGTGCTGTGAAGGCTCTCTGTACATTTTCTAGGTCAGCATCTTGTCCTTGATATTGCCAGAAAAGAAATAGGGTATTACTTTGCTCATGTCTCTACCTTTTTCAAGGGTTTCATTTGTGACTAAATTCAAGCAAGTACTCACCTAGTTGTGGTTGTAGGGGTCGAGTCATAGCTCCTGGCCCCGCTTCACTGGCCTCTACTGGGTCACTCTCCTCGCACCATGAGCTTTATCATACCTCTTCTTAAAGCTGTGAATGGATCCTGCCTCCACTACATCGCTTCCCAAACTATTCCACTTCCTGACCACTCTGTAACTGAAGAAATACATACTTCCTAACATCCCTGTGATTCATCCGAGTCTTCAACTTCCAACTGTGTCCCCTTGTTGTTGTGTCCAATCTCTGGAACATTCTGTCTGTCCACCTTGTCAATTCCTCTCGGTATTTTATATGTCGTTATCATGTCCCCCCTTTCTGTCCTGTCCTCCAGTGTCGTCAGGTCGATTTCCCTTAACCTCTCCTCGTAGGACATACCCCTTAGCTCTGGGACTAGTCTTGTTGCAAACCTTTGCACTTTCTCTAGTTTATGTGCTTGGCTAGGTGTGGGTTCCAAACTGGTGCTGCATACTCCAATATGGGCTTAACGTACACAGCGTACAGGGTCCTGAACGATTCCTTATTAAGATGTTGGAATGCTGTTCTTAGGTTTGCTAGGCGCCCGTATGCTGCAGCAGTTATTTGGTTGATGTGCTCCTCAGGAGATGTGCCTGGTGTTATACTCACCCCAGGATCTTTTTTTCTTGATTGAGGTTTGTAGTCTCTGTCCCCCTAGACTGTACTCCGTCTGCGGTCTTCTTTGCCCTTCCCCAATCCTCATGACTGCACTTGGTGGGGTTGAACTCCAGGAGCCAATTTCTGGACCAGGCTTGCAGCCTGTCTAGATCCCTTTGTAGTTCTGCCTGGTCCTCGTCCGATTGAATTCTTCTCATCAACTTCACATCATCTGCAAACAGGAACACTTCAGAGTCTATTCCTTCCGTCATGTCATTCACAAATACCAGAAACAGCACCGGTCCTAGGACTGACCCCTATGGAACCCCACTCGTCACCGGTGCCCACTCTGACACCTCGCCACATACCGTGACTCACTGCTGTCTTCTTGACAGCTATTCCCTGATCCATTGTAGTGCCTTCCCTGTTATCCCTGCCTGGTCCTCCAGCTTCTGCACTAATATCTTGTGTGGAACTGTGTCAAATGCCTTCTTACAGTCCAAGAAAATGCAATCTACCCACCCTCTCTCTCTTGTTTTACTGCTGTCACCCTGTCATAGAACTCCAGTAGGTTTGTGACACAGGATTTCCCGTCCCTGAAACCGTGTTGGCTGTCGTTGATAAGCTCATTCCTTTCCAGGTGCTCCACCACTCTTCTCCTGATAATCTTCTCCATGACCTTGCTTACTATACATGTCAGTGACACTGGTCTGTAGTTTAGTGCTATGTGCCTGTCTCCTTTTTTAAAAATTGGGACTACATTTGCTGTCTTCCATATCTCATGGTTTAGCGCTTCTATTTGATTATAATAATAATCCATATCTCGTGTAGTTGCCCTGTTTCGATAGATGTGTTGAAGATTGTTGTTAGTGGTACACATAGCTCCTCTGCTCCCTCTCTCAGGACCCATGGAGAAATGTTATCCGGCCCCATCGCCTTTGAGGTATCTAGCTCGCTTAGTAGCCTCTTCACTTGATACTGCCTTGATACTGGTGAGGGCTCCTGACTCAAGAAATGAGAGCTATCTTTCCCTACTCTGATCAAACCTAGTTGGCTAACATTTCCCAGGGTCTAGTGTTTCTCCATGAAAGATGGCATTTGAATGAATGATAATAATACTATAATAATAATATAATATTTTTTTCTACAAGTACATGATACAACTTACAGACCTAGCTGTCATCAGTGGCATACTATATAGAAAGTCCTGGTTATGTAGAACATTGCGACCCACACCAGTCGGCCTAACACCCAGGTACCTATTTACTGTTAGGTGAATAGGGACAGCAGGTGTCTTAAGGAAACACACCCAATGTTTCCACCCGTACCGGGGATCGAACTACGGACATTCACTGTGTGGAAGACGACTGTTGAATTAAAAAATATATAATATTTTTTTGATTGACTTTAGTCTTTGTTTGCGTGGGATTCTTCTCTGCTGAATTTTTCTCGTACTGTTGAGCTCTATAAAATTTCATTTATTCCTTGAAATTACATAAGCATTGTCAAGAAAAAGCTAAAGCAGCTGGGTTTTGAACTTTCATATGCTTCAATATGTCCTGTAGCACAGTGTGTTCCGTAGCTCGATCGCTAGCGCACTCAGCTCACACACTGAGGTCCAGAGTTCGAATCTCCAGTACCTACCAGTAAAATAGGTACCTGGGTGTTAGTCGACTGGTGTGGGTTGCATCCTGGGACAAAACTGACCTAATTTGCCCGAAATGCTCAGCATAACAAGCGGCCGCTGTATGACCCCTGTGGTTTGGCGCTTCTATTTGATTATAATAATAATAATAACAAGCGGCTGTCTATATAGTAGTATGTCATTGATGTTAGCTAGGCCTGTATACCTTGTACATGTACTTGTAGAAATAAAGATATATTACTATTATTATTATTATGTTCTCCCCAATGGAAATAAGTCACTCTGTCTGACTTTTTGTCCATATCTATTTTGCCCGCCAGGCACATTACAGGAGGAGCACCTGTAATTGGCTTTATTTTAGCCAGCTCATTTTTTTCCGCTCTGCGGATAATTCTTTAATGGTTGTGGTGTGGAAGCAGTTCACTGAACTCAGGCGAAGTGTGGGTATCTCTCTCTGCTGGGACTTGGCAAGGTGGTCCACCTGATCTAACTGGGAACTTCTAGTTTCAGTTTCTATTTACGAAGGGACTCATGTTCCCTTTTCTTTCATCATCTACCTCTCTGTGAGCATTGTCAGGTTCCAGTGTCTGTTCGACATATCCTGTTGGACTGCCCACTCTATCAACGAGCACGCAGAATTTACCTCCAACGACGTCTTCGCTCTGCGGCCCTTTCTTTACCTTCCCTTCTTGCAGATGGACCCTCCTTTAATCCTGACTATCTCATTGACTTTTTGACAGAAACTGACTTACTACACAAACTCTGAAGATTATACCTCTAGCACCTCCCTCAGTCCCTTCTACCTCGATCTCTTGCTACCCTCCACCCCTGCACTATCCCCCGTCATCTTGCACTCCATACCCCACTAATCGTCCATCTCCCTCTTACAACCCACTCTCCCTGCATCCTACAATAACCTGCAGCGCTGTATAACCCCTGTGGTTTAGCGCTTTTATTTGATTATAATAATAATTTCATCATCTAGCTTTGGGCAACAAATCTTCCCCGAACATCGGGAAGTCGGCCCCTCAAGGGAGATTCCTTGACATTAGTGAGGGGCTCTTGATCTAGGAAACTGGATCTGAGCTCCAGTTCCCTGAATTAAGCCTGAATACCTTCCATCCCCCACAGGCGCTGTATAATCCTACGGGTTTAGCGCTACCCCATGATTATAATAATAATCGGGAAGTCGGGCGTAAGCCGTTAGTGGCCCTGATAAACCTAACAACAAAGAAAAGAAGACAGACAGACTTGGACTTCTGCGCCAGCCTTCGTCGGGTGTGGACGTCTCTCTCTCGCCTGAGTATCAGTGACAAATTTCCCCCGTTCTCTCTGGGACATTCGCCCTCATCTATTTTGCCCGCCGGGCACTCTACAGGAGGGGCACCTGTTCATCGGCTTACTTTAAGCCAGCTTCATTTTTTCCGCTCTGCGGGTAATTATTTAACGGTCTTTGGTGGGATGCCGGTTACTGTACTCAGGTGGGGGTGTGGGGGTCCCGCTTTCCTGGGGCTTGGCAAGGGGGTCCACCGGACCTAATCGGAAACTTTCAAGTTTCTATCTATTTACAAAGGAACTTTTGTTCCTTTTCTTTCATGGCTCAGCCTTGGCCAACACATCTTCCTCGTACCATCGAGAAGTTGGGCTCGATACGGCTTAAGCTGTCAGTGGCCCTGATAAACCCAACAAAGAAGAAGAAAAAGACAGACAGACTTAAAAATGTTGTGTGGATCGTGTCTGGGAAGAACTGTGAGGAACTTGAGGGTCCTGGGGAGGGCATGTAAGAGGTGGCAGCCCAGGCTTGATGGTGAAAGTAGTGCGTGTGCAACACTGCCCTTTATGATGCCCAAGAGATACCTCGTCACTTCCTTCGACCGTGAGTATCTTAAATTCAGTTTTCTTGTAACTGAAGATTGCCGGGAAATAATAATTTTAGACACGGGTCTCTTTAATAGGAATTTTGCAGTCCTGTGAAGTGCTCTTAATTCAAGAAACTGGAGCTACCCTCCCCTTCCTCCGATCAAACCTAATTATATTATATTCCCCAGGCACTGCATAACCTCTATAGGTTAAGGGCCTTCCCATGAATATAATGTCACAGCTTCGTAACAAATCATAGTCAGTAAATGGCTGAGGATATTGGACCATCCGTCTATAATGAATGTCACTAATTTTTTTTTCAGATCGCTTATTTGCATCTAAATATACATTTTTGTGTGAACCAACTTAACTTTGCTTAGTCTACTATAACCAATAAACTGGTTACTTTTTGGCTATATTATTAACCTTTATGAAATGTTGCTACATGGCTACCAGTCAAAAGACTGCTGCCAGTAGAAATTTTACAGTACAGTATACAGTATATTGAGCTGGCTGTTTGGGAGGGCAACATGTCAATGGGCTAGTGACCTGGTAGCTCTTTAGAAATGGTACAGCAAATAGCTGTAGTACTGGTCAAGGTGTAATAAGTTTAGGTAATTACAGAAATTTAAGAAAACCACCTGTTGTGAATTATATATTTTTACAAACAAACTGGTTGCTATCAGACTTTTGCATTAATAACCTTAAACTGTTTGGTATATGGCTGCCAGTCAGCCAATTTCCAGCCCAATAAACTCAAATTACTGTAAGTTTATTTAGGTACAGGTACACATAAGTATAATTCTCATATATAGTTTAACATGTGTAAATTACCTAGGATAACTCCAAAAAGTCAGACAAAGTGGCTTATTTTCATTGGTGTCCTTGATTTATTAGCCATAATAAACTAGAGAAATATGATACATTATTTTGTGATAACATTTTTGTTTTTTGGACAACCTTGCAAGTCTGCCTAATGTTTTTAAACATTGAGAATGACAATACATACTTTATGTTGATTTTTATTTTAATTAATGACTAACAGTCTTGTTAATATTGAGTAGGGTAGGTTAGGTTATTACATAAGCAAGAAAATTAGTCAAAGGTGCTTTTTGTAAGTAAAGTATTATACTGTAATACTTTTAAGGGCTCTATTAATACCACATATTTATCTCCAGCTTCCCATGGTCTCACAGATGAACAAATAGCTATCCAGAAGCTTGCAATAAATTTTGCTAAAAATGAAATGCTACCTAACATGGCAATATGGGATGAAAAGGTAAGGAAATTCTATATTGTAAATGACCGTTTTTATTTAATCCTCTTTGTCATTTATACCTAGTAATGTAAAATTTCTAAAATCCACAACCATGACTTTTCTTAACTTTTGATTAAACTTTTGACTGTATGAAAGACACTAAAAATTTTAAACTGTAATAAAACTGAAATAAAAGGCCACAGTTTATCTCTTAAAGACCTCTATTGTTATCTATAACATTTCTTTTATAGTCATATTACTATGTATATAAAATTATAAAAGTCTACAAAAAATTATTATGAAAGATTTGTCATCACCTTCAACCCTCAAGGAGAGGTGTCTTGATGCCAGTGAGGGGCTCCTGATCCATGGAAGTGGATGTATCCTCCCTTTCCTCTTTCAGGTTTTGCATATAATTTGATTGTTATTCCATCCTTCTCTTCCTCAGGTGCTGTGTCCCCCTTATAGATTTGGCACTTCTTGTATAAATAAAATAATCAACAGGGAGAACAAGAGACCAGTTATAAATTAGGGAAGAGGTGCAAAAGGATACTAAAAAGTTTTGGAAGTGTGAAATAATGGCTTTAAGTTGACAAATGGTAATAGGTACACTTATTGCAAAGAATCATATAATTATACAAGATGAAGAATAAAAAGGCACCATACTGTGGCTGGAACAACATGTACAACCTGCACGTAGAAAACTGAAACTCACGACGACGCTTCAGCACGACTTCAACCATCAACCCTCTGTGTGTTTGGTTGATAGTCCAAGTCTGACCAAAGTGTTGTGATGAGTTTCGGTTTCCTACATGTGGATTGTGTTTTATACAAGATTTCATAGGGGTTTATTAAACACAGTAATTATAATGCTCCTACTTTACCTGGAGTTTACCTGGAGAGAGTTCCGGGGGTCAACGCCCCCGCAGCCGGTCTGTGACTAGGCCTCATGTTGGATCAGAGGCTGATCAACCAGGCTCTTACTGCTGGCCGCACGCAGTCCAACGTACGAACCACAGCCTGGCTGGTCAGGTACCGACTTTAGGTGCCTGTCCAGTGCCCACTTGAAGACAGCCAGGGGTTTGTTGGTAATCCCCCTGATGTATGCTGGGAGGCAGTTGAACAGTCTTGGGCCCCTGACACTTATTGTGTTGTCTCTCAACATGCTAGTGGCACCCCTGCTTTTCATTGGGGGGATGTTACATCGCCTGCCGAGTCTTTTGCTTTCGTAGGGAGTGACTCTCGTGTGCAAGTTAGAAACTAATCCCTCGAGAATTTTCCATGTGTATATATTAATGTATCTCTCCCGCCTGCGTTCTAGGGAGTACAGGTTTAGGGACTTCAAGCGTTCCCAGTAATTGAGGTGGTTTATCGCAGTAATGCGTTCCGTGAAGGTTCTCTGCACATTTTCAAGGTCCGCAATTTCACCTGCCTTGAAAGGTGCAGTTAGTGCGCAGCAATATTCCAGCCTAGATAGAACAAGCAATCTGTAAAGTGTCAACATGGGCTTTGCATCCCTGGTTTTGAAGGTTCTCATTATCCATCCTGTCATTTTTCTAGCAGATGCGATTGCTACGGTGTTATGGTCCTTGAAGGTGAGATCCTCTGACATGATCACTCCCATGTCTTTGACATTAGTTTTTCGCTCTATTGTGTGGTTGGAATTAGTTTTGTACTCCGATGAGATTTTAATTTCCTCACGTTTTCCGTATCTGAGTAATTGAAATTTCTCATCATTGAACTTCATATTGTTTTCTGCAGCCCATTTAAAGATTTGGTTTATGTCTGCTTGGAGTCTTGCAGTGCCTTCAACGGTGGACACTGTCATACAGATTCGGGTGTCATCTGCAAAGGAAGACACGGCACTGTGGCTTATATCCCTGTCTATGTCCGATATGAGGATGAGGAACAGGATGGGAGCGAGTACTGTGCCTTGTGGAACAGAGCTTTTCACATTAGCTGCCTCAGACTTTACTCTGTTGACTACTACTCTTTGTGTTCTACTTGTTAGAATTATAGATCCATCTACCAACTTTTCCTGTTATTCCTTTATCACGCATTTGTGTGCTATTACACCATGGTCACTTTTGTCAAAGGCTTTTGCAAAGTCTGTGTATATAACATCTGCATTCTGTTTGTCTTCTAGAGCATCTAGAACCTGGTCGTAGTGGTCCATTTGTGTTGTGGGGTTCTTTTCATAGATTTGGTAATATTAACAGACGATGAGCTTGGGTTTTGTAGCGTTAATGAGGCGTTGGATATATGGGAGCTGAGAGCCTATGCCTGTGTCCGTCTGTCCTGCACTGAGTCTGGATGGTAACTGACTACTAGGCCGTCCAGCGCTGAGGCATTCAAAGGCAGGCCTATCATTGGCTAATGCAGATCACATGGGCAGAGGTTGAAATCACGTGAACAGCCGTGGTGCAGCCTTAAAATACTAACCGCACAGCTGGGCATGCTCGTATGCGCTCGACATACAACTATACAAACTAAGGGCAACAGGCAACAACTCTCAGCTGATTCTATACTGTCAAGTACACAACAGTTAACATACTGTAATTTGAAATAAATTCTACAACTAGATTAAACTCAACCAATTTCTCTTGTATTGTCTTTTAATAGTATGTATAACCATTTAATAATTTAAATAATACAGAACTAGAATAAACTCAATCAATTTTTTAGCATTAATACTTAGTGAATAAGTCTCTAGAATAAAGTGCCCTAATGCCATGGCATGCCAGTGGCTCTCTTGCATTACAGTTTTATAATTGTTTTATAATTGTAACTACCAATAACATTGTACACTTGTAACATGCATTGAAATAAAAATTATTATTATTATTATTATTATTATTATAGACAGGAGCGACCTGCTCTAAACCCGTGCTGCCCTGGGTTGTGTAATTGATGGGTATCTAGATGAGTGGCGATCTTGCTTCTTAGAACCCTTTCAAAGATTTTTATGATATGGGACGTTAGCGCTATTGGTCTGTAGTTCTTTGCTATTGCTTTACTGCCCCCTTTGTGGAGTGGGGCTATGTCTGTAGTGTATGTATGTAGTGGGGAGAAATTTTGTATGAACAAAAGGTTCTTTCCTATAAGTGTCTGTCTACTACCTGATCATGTTGCCTGGAGGAGTCAAATTTTTCAGTCCAAATAATTCTCCACATATGGTATAACACAGTTCTACCAACGGCACATGGAAACATAAAATTACCTAAAACCACATGCAAACCAGCGTAAATAACCTCTTAAGACCAAAAGAAACAAGTATATTCATTTCTGTAAACAGATAAAATCACAACAAACATTTCCATTGTTTCACTGCCAGATTAAAAATATCACAGCTCTCCAATCAAATAACATGACAGGAGCCAGAGGTAGGGAAACTGGATCAAAGTTTAGCCCCTAAACTTGCATGTCTTCAACCACCACCAAGGGTTTAAAAAGACCAGCAATGCTGGACAATTCAAAATAATCTCCCTACATTAGTGATTTGACCAAACAAATTAACTTCTGTGCATTAAAAAGCTTTTTCATAAAGTGATAGCAGTGAAATTGATTACAAGAGGTAGCAAATACGTATATAATCAAGTAATTAAAAAATTACATGCTGAATTAAATACTAAAAATGGGACCCCACAAGCATAGTTATGCTCCTGTAGCTACAGTAAATTTATCACACTCACAGTAATAGCAGCAATTTGATCATTTTTGCATTTGTGTTACAGTAATATCCTGGTATTCTAAATTTTACATTACCATTTTACTTATTTACTGTACTTTATTTTAGGTTTGGTTTTTCATTCATACAGGAAATGTTTCCAGTAGACACAATGCGAGCTGCTGCTGCTCTTGGTTTTGGAGCCATATATGCTAGTGAGGAATTTGGGGGTACGGGGCTGAGCCGCCTAGATGCATCTATCATATTTGAAGCTCTCTCACAAGGGTGTACTTCTACCACAGCTTATATCAGTATTCACAAGTAGGTAAAAAATCTGATAATTTGAGTTATTGTTGTATGATGATCTCTTTTTGAATAAGTGAAAGAATTTTAGTGGAATGCTTTTACATACATGTATTATTAATTGAATGTAGAATGTAAGTACAGTGGACCCCCGGCTAACGAACAAAATTCATTCCAGAAGCCTGCTCAAGTGCCATTACCGAACAAATTTACTTCCTTAAGAAATAATGTCACGTAGGTTAGTCTATTTCAGACCCCCAAAAATACACTTCCACAAGCACTTACAATATTATACTTAGTTGGACTTGAGTCCTGGAAATGGGAAGTACAATGCCTGCACTTTAAAGGAGGGGTCTGAGATAGTGACAGCTGGGAGGGACTTTTCTCAGCTGTCGTATCTGAGCTCCTCTGCAAAGACAGTGATTATGTATGAGTGTGGTGAAAGTGTTGAATGATGATGAAAGTTTTTTCTTTTTGGGGATTTTCTTTCTTTTTGGGTCACCCTGCCTCGGTGGGAGACGGCCGACTTGTTGAAAAAAAAAAAAAAAAAATTGTACGATTTCCGGGGTGTTCGTTAGCCGGGGGTTCACTGTACATGTATAGCAAGCAACACGTTAGGAAAAAGTAAATACAGTGGTCCCCAGTTACGTACACCCGGAAATTGTACAATTATGTAAGTATAATATTGTAAGTGCTTGTGGAAGTGTATTTTTGGGGGTCTGAAATAGACTAACCTACGTGACATTTTTCCTAAAGGGAGTAAATTCGTTCGGTAATGGCGTTTGAGCAGGCTTCTGGAGTGAAGTTTTTATGATACTCGGGGGACCACTGTATGAATAAATCAGCTGCATCTTGATTTTTGTGCCTCTTCAAGGGTGGATTCTTGCCATGTTGATGTTAAGATATTTTATCATTGTTATATTCAGGTGGAAGCTATACATCACCTGGGAAATGGGAGGGATGGGGGTGATCAGGTTTGAGTAAGAGCAGGGTAGCTCAAATTCTTTGCATAAAGTCATTTCCCTAGGAAATGAAACAGTCATGTTTTTGCATCACTAATTTACTTGTGAGTGAGGGAGCATGGGAGTCATATACTACATTTTTTTTTAATCTTAATTATCATCACTTGCTAGCACTTCTAAATGTACAGAATATACGAGATAACTAATATTTTCAGCATGTGTGCTTGGATGATTGATAAATTTGGAAATAAGTCTCAACGAGAACAGTGGATACCTCAGTTAGCTTCAATGGAAAAATTTGCTTCCTACTGTCTAACAGAACCTGGTGCAGGCTCAGATGCTGGCTCCCTCTCAACAACTGCAAGAAAAGTTGGAGAAGAGCTCATTCTTAATGGTTCCAAGGTGAGGCACTCACAATAACTTATTGGATTCAGGCATTGTATTGTATTTCGTGACATTCTGACCTGAGTGGATCATTCAGTACAGTGTGTGTGGGGGGGAGGGAGGGGGTGTTTGTCAGTTCTTAATACACTTTGTGTGTTGTCTTAAACTTAACCCTTTCGGTGGCAGTCGTGTAGAACTACATATGTCATTGAGGCCAGGGGTCCCTCACGTAGTTCTATGTCATAAGCTCAGCTTACGCAGATAAGCTGTGAGCAGTAAATTTTGGCCTAGATATGAGAGAATGGGTCTGTGGTGATTGTGAAAAGTATAAAAAAATCCTGCCCCACAAGGTACATGATGGAAAAAGCAAAACTGACCAGTGTGTGTGTGTGTGGTTTACAGTAGTGACTTTGAGGGTTTATTTTTTCAGATGATTTTTTATGGTTTTATTGGCTGTATTTTGGTATTTGATATACTGGAAGACAATAATGAAATGAGAGATGATTTTGGTTCATTTCAGGATCAGAAGTAACTTGAAATTGAGCTCAAAGTAGAGGAAATATTAAATTTTTTCCAATTTTCCTGAGGACAGGTAAGGCCCTTCTACACCCCTCAGTCTGTTTTATGGGTTTTTAATAGGTCTGATTAAATTATTGGGACACCATAAACCATGACCAATAATTTCTGGTTGTATTTTATTATCTTTGCACTTTATAGGGTAGTTTAAATAGTTGAATTGGTGATTTCTTGTGCGTAATCAATAGATTGGATGGCATATTAGCAAACTAGCTATGAATTTGGTCAATCGGAACAATGACATTTATATAGGACTCAAGGTTGGTGAAACCGCCGATGCATGGGCCTGCGTAATTCCATACGTTTCCCATCAAATTTCATTTTTTTTTAATGGACACTGAGAGCAATATTAATTTCAGTGGTCTGGACAGTGAAAGGGTTAATAAAGCTTTGTTAGACACACAAACATATTATGTTGTTAGGGTTGTGAATTTAAAATTAATTGCTTATTAAATTTAGGCTTTTAGCAGCCATCATGCAAATGAATCCCTGGTATATATAATTAACTTTAATAGCTTCTTGTAGTCATTAGTAACTATGTAACCACCTGATTTACATTGATAATGAATATTGATACTTTTCCTTGACAGGCCTTCATTAGTGGTGGAGGAGATACAGATGTTTACCTAGTGATGTGTCGGACTGGAAGTGAAGGGCCCAAAGGAATTTCTTGTGTGCTTGTGGAAAAAGGAACTCCAGGTAAAGCGCTCTTGCATATATGTATTGCTTTGGTGAAATGTTCTTTGTGTTCATCATTATCACCATCAATATCAGTTATCACTACCCTGTTTCCCACTTCAACAATGGTTTTGTCAAGCCATTTTGGCTTTGTCAATCTGTAACGACTTGACAAAGCCATTATGTCACATTAGTTACACTTGTGCCCTTTTACCTAACATATTATCATTATTATTATTGTTATATTTAGGGGAGTACTAAACCCATGGGGATTATACATTGCCTGAACAACTTGTCAGTTAGAAATCAGAGAGTATGCATTATAGATGACATCATCAGAAAGGAGAGTGGACGTAATAAGTACTGTACTGTATGTCAAGGCCTTGAAGTCACCTGAAGTGAAGTTGGTATGTTCTCTAATGAGCTAGCTAATTGATCAGGAGATGTTGGACTGTCAAGATACCCTGACAATCCTTACATGAATATAATTTGTGCCTGTCTAACAATTGCATACTAAATATGTGAAAAGCATTGAAACATTGTAGCACTTCATTTGCAAAGAATATAATTTTATTTAGTGACAGCTGGGAGGGACTATTCTCAGCTGTCGTATCTGAGCGCCTCTGCAAAGACAGTGATTATGTATGAGTGTGGTGAAAGTGTTGAATGATGATGAAAGTATTTTCTTTTTGGGTCACCCTGCCTTGGTGGGAGACGGCCGACTTGTTGAAAAAAAAAAATTATTTGTGATAATATGTGGTAAATTTGATTTTTACAGGCCTCAACTTTGGCACAAAGGAAAAAAAAATTGGCTGGAATTCACAGCCAACTCGAATGGTAATTTTTGAAGATTGTCGTGTACCAGTTACAAATATTATTGGGAATGAAGGTCAAGGCTTCAACATAGCAATGAAAGGGTTGAATGGTGGCCGCATCAATATTGGTAAGGAAGTCAGTGTATGATTTTTATGGGAAGCTAATGAGTTTGAAAATTTGTTTCCAATGAAACTAACATTTAAATAATAAATAGATCCACAAGATAAGAGTAAATGTAATGTTAGCATAGATTTTTGAATTGTACTAAAGTTTGTATACCACAGTTTTCTTTACACTTGTAGCAAAGTTTAAATTCTTTGCTTGAAATATTAGTAGATGTATATAAATGAACAATTTTCTATTTATAGCAAGTTATTTAACTTTTGTTTTTTTTACGCATGCCTACATTTGCCATTCTTAACTGTATAGCAAGACAATATGATAAAAGTAGGTTTTATCACATTGACTACAATAATGTTTTCATAAACACTAATAAACAGCAAGTAATGTGACTTAATTGATTACACAGGTCCAGACCCAGACTAGTTCACATTCATTCAAGTTTTCATTTAGCTTTTGTATGACTACCATTGGTGATGCAACATGATCCATGCATAGACTTCTGCAACTCTCCAATATCTGGTAACTGTGAGCCAGCCAGACGTGACAGGAGACAGTAGGTGACCTTGTGACTACAGCATTAGGGACCAGCACATTTCAATACACGTGAGTGAAACCTAACCAGCTGTCTGAAGTATTAAGGAACTAGTCAGGCTATGTAATAATGGTTTTGAATCATTGTCGCAGATGCATTAGTCGTAAAGCAGGTTTCAAAAATCAAACTTCAGAATTTGTTCTTTTGTCATTTACCCCAGTCAGATATACACCTGTTTAATGTTATTTTTTAATACAGTGGACCCCCGAGTAACGTAAAAACTTCATTCAAGAATCCTGCTCAAGTGCATTACCGAACGAATTTACTCCCTTAAGGAATAATGTCACGTAGGTTAGTCTATTTCAGACCCCCAAAAATACACTTCCACAAGCACTTGCAATATTATACTTACATAATTGTACGATTTCCGGGGTGTTCGTTACTCGGGGGTCCACTGTACATGGATTTTATGGATATAATTGACATTGTTACTCTCTCTGCCACAAAATTTTTGGAATGTCATTTACAACAGACCCTTCTGGACATATTTTTGACCTTAGGGAATAAGTGTAGAGAGGTTGGTATAGATCTGCTTATTTGTTTTTGATCCATTGTGCCCAAATTTTGATCCCTATTCTCCTATATTATCATTTTTATATTCACAAAAGAATGCAATACCCACACAGGTCATTCAGGCTGACGCTTCCCAAATTTTTTTTTTAGCACAGCCTTATTACTAGAAACTTTTGCTGTAGCATTTGTAACATCACATTTATAATTTTTTTTTTTCAACAAGTCGGCCGTCTCCCACCGAGGCAGGGTGACCAAAGAAAAATCCCCAAAGAAAATACTTTCATCATCATTCAACACTTTCACCTCACTCTACATAATCCTGTCTTTGCAGAGGCACTCAGGATACTACAGTTTGAATAGTCCCTCCAAACTGTCACTATCCCAGACCCCACCTTAAAGTGCAGGCATTGTACTTCCCATTTCAGGACTCAAGTCCGGCTAATCAATAACTGGTTTCCTGAATCCTTTATTAAATATTACCCTGCTCACTCCACAGCTCGTCAGGTCCCAAAACCATTCGTCTCCATTCCTCCTATCTACAGCTCACACACGCTTGCTGGAAGTCCAAGCCTCACTCATAAACCTCCTTTACCCTCCCTCCAACCTTTTCGAGGGCTGACCGTACCCCTCCTTCCTTCCTTTACAGATTTATATGCTCTCCAAGTCATTCTACTGATCCATTCCTCTAAATGACCAAACCACCTCAACAACCCCTCTTCAGCCCTCTGACTAATACTTTTAGTAACTCCATACCACCTCCTCCTAATTTCCACACTCTGAATTCTCTGCATAATATTTACACCACACATTGCCCTTAGACAGGACATTTCCATTGCCTCCAGCCTCCTCCTCGCTGCAGCATTTACCACCCAATCCCATATAAGAGTGTTGGTACCACTATACTTTCATACATTCCCTTCTTTGCCTCCATAGATAACATTTTTTGTCTCCACAGATACCTCAGCTCACCACTCACCTTTTTTCCTTCATCAATTCTATGGTTAACCTCATCCTTCATAAACCCATCCGCTGACAAGTCAACTCCCAAATATCTGAAAACATTCACTTCTTCCATACTCCCTCTCTCCAATGTGATATCCAATTTATAATTATGAACAAATTAATAGTACACACCACGCGCCAATACACGTCAACTGGTGAGTCTTATATTCTTTCACAAGTGCGCTGATATTATTTATACCGTTTTTACAATGATGCTGTTGTATACTACATAACAGTAAATCTTCCATTTTTTGTGAGAATAAAAATTCAAAATGGAAAGCAAAAGTAATGTAAGAGGGGCCTGGAGACATGACTAATGAACAGAGATGTTATTTTAGTGCCAGGAATGTCTGCCTTGTTTACTCTGGACTCCATTTTGAAATTGGCATCGTTTGAAATTTGTGTGAAATTGGCCAAATTGCCAATTTCTGACCACTTTTTTGGGTAGTTGAAATTGGTAAATGGGCGGTTTCTTGTACTCAATCAATAGAAGAAATGGAGTTCTAGAGAAATAGCTATGATTTTAGTAGACTGGAACATTGGAATTGGGGAAAAATAAGGTTCAAAGTGGGCAAAATCGCCGATGCGTAAATATCGTCAAGACTGATAACTTCGCGAGAGCATAATTCTGTAAGTTTTCGATCAAATTTCATACTTTTGGTGTTGTTATGATCGTAAAAAGATTCTCTATCATTTCATAAGATTTTTTTTTTTTTTTTTTTTTTTTAAATTTTGACACTGAGAACAAGTTTGGGAGAGGGCCTGTCGACCCCCAAAGGGTTAAACATTAAAAGCCATTAAAAACTGAATAACTAATAATTTTGCATCAATAAATTGCAAAACATAAATGTTGCTGGTGCATTTACACCACTGTTACTGACGAGTGATATTTTTTTTTGCCAACTTCAATACACCATAATACCTTAAGTTTTTATATGATTCTTCTCATTTTTATCTTATTTGATTCATAAAATGCACTATTTCATTCTATAAGATTTTTTTTAAAAACTTCCTACACACAGGTTTCTTTTCTAGGTATGCCACAATTTATGGGTTAAAAGTGCAGCTAAATTTATGATTTTTTCAGCTTCCTGTTCATTAGGAGCAGCACAAGCAAGTATTGAAGCAGCTGCTGACCATGTCAAGGTTCGCAAGCAGTTTGGGAAACCCCTCTCAAGTTTTCAGGTTGGCTGTGTTCTTAAAGTTTCTACAAGCTTTTCCTTGCATACTTGTACTTGCACACTTTCTCTAGGTAATAGTAATTTTAATTAGTTGTACTAATAATTTTTCTTAGTATTATCTTTGTCTTTACTTATATCCAAGTCTGAAGAAATAATCTTCAGAGAACTGTCATTTCATTATATTGTTTTGTTCGTAATTTAATTAAATAGTACCACTCGCTCTGCAACTAGACAATTATATTTTCATGCTATTTTATGAATTAATTTTTAACTTGTATCTGTTTTAAGTTCTTATTAATACCATATATTAGACCCTTGAAAACAAAAAATAAAACTAAGTTTTGAGTATAGTCTAAGTTTTGCTCTATGGGCTTTCAGATTATTACATACGTATATGCTTTGTATATATAGTACTTTTGAAATAAACAGTTGTATTGAAAGTAGCTACTGTATAGCACTGGTAAGGTTGGTGACAGTGTACTAGAAATTCTGTCCTGTCTTAAACATGGAACTTGTAAATTTTTGCCATGTGTCATGTCAGTTTAATGATTAAACCAATTAAATACCTTATCTTTGCATTTCAGAACAGCCAGTTCCGCCTGGCAGAGATGTCAACTGAATTAGTAGCATCCCGATTGTTAGTGCGTAATGCTGCAACAGCTCTGCAGGATGATCATCCAGATGCTGTCACCCTCTGCTCCATGGCAAAATATTATGCTACAGAAAAATGTTTTAATGTAAGTTCTACTTGTATATACAGTACTATTTATTCTTCTTTCAACAAACTGGCCGCATCCCACCAAGGCAGGGTGGCCCAAAAAGAAAAAAGCTAAAGTTTATCTTTTTAAATTTAGTAATGTGTAATATATGAGTATCTTAATACTACAGCATATCCCCAATAGACAATAGAGCCACTACTTGTAAGGTCACCCTTTATTACGAAGTTGTTCCACCTCTAAGGGTAAACAGCTGTCTAGAGGCAAAACAAAATACAGTGGACCTGTTACATACGATCGTGCTTATGTAAGTAATTTTGTATTCTGTGGAAGTGTATTTGGGGTCGAAATGACTAACTACGAAATTTCCAAGAGTAAATCTAATGGCACTTGAGCAGACTTGGAGTAAGTTTCAAACTCGGGTCACTGCTAATCAAGTAAACCCAGCCTAGGGTCAGACTAACTCATAAACTTAAAAAAAAAAGTGCTGAACATGTGGATAATACAGGGTTTTAAAAACAATGTTTGATCTTAAAGGAAGGTTAAAGAAACTTATTCTAAGAAAATAATCATATATTTAAACAAGTGGTATGTACACCCAAAACCACCATCCTACTCTACCCCAGTATTCATCACCAAGAAAATCACTGCAGTTTTACACTCCAATATAACCATAGCAGATGGCTTAAGTAGGTCAACCTGCTTCTGGAAGGTATCAAATGCCAAGACAAAACAAGCAAAACTCATAACAGGTGTGTAAGAAAAAAATTCATCTTGTGACAGGCCTGGCTGGCGTTTCCCACACCTGCTGGTAAACACACCAATCTTTGCTCTCTCCTGCTCTACACACACACACTCGACGTAAACAACAGGGCGAGGTACACTGACGTCTTTTAACCCAAAATACTAGCAAATGTAGGACAGTGTTATTCAGAAATCTGTAAGACCCCTTCAAATCATTCTTTAATTCTTACAACCACTTCATGCTTAAATCTTTTATTTTATAGCAGCAAATATTTATATCATTGCCTATTTTTTGCTAAATGTTTGTTAAGAATATTAAAGTAATTTTTTTTTTTTTTTTCAACAAGTAAATATTGCAAGCATTTATAATCTATAATATTTGCAGATCATCAATGAGGCTCTACAACTTCATGGAGGATATGGTTACTTGAAAGACTACAGTGTTCAGCAGTACTTAAGGGATTCACGTGTTCACATGATATTAGAAGGAACTAATGAAGTCATGCGAATTTTAATTGCACGACATGTTCTTGCTGACTGAAGATAAATGTAAATAATAAACTACATAGTACAATTTGTAATGAAATGACCAAATTTCTTTCAATGTAGTACTCTTATTATTTGATGCAAAAAATGTATAATGCTAAAGTGGTTTATTATTATATTCACAAAAATGCACTAAGTCTACATACATGTATATCATTCATTTATGTGCCACTTAATGACTTAGTGTATGAATTTGTACAATATGAATTTTATATGCCTGGACCCCCCCTGATCTGGTTTTTGCCACAAATTTACGTATAATGGCCTATCACAGCACCAGTATGGAGTACACAGAACCAGTATGGAACCCACACCTGAGGAATCAGGTTAAAAAACTAGTGCAGAATTATGCAACAAGGGGCATGAACTGTGAAAAGAGGCTAAAGGAAGTGAATTTAATGACACTAGAGTACAGAAGGACTCAGGGAGATAGCACCATACAAAATACTCCAGTGAATTGATAGGGCAGACAGGGACATTCTGTTTGAGAGGCAGGAAGCAGGTACACAGAGAAGGGGTGGCAATGGAAGTTATAGACAAAGATGAGTCACAGGAATGTCGGAACTATTTCTTCAGTCACAGGGTGGTCGGAAAGGAAAATGACCTTGACAAAGAAGCAGTGGAGGCAGACCCCATACAGTGTTAAGAGCAGGTACAATAGGGCCCATGAGGCTAGGAGGTGTGGCTAGAACCTGAGACTCGACCCCTGCAATTACATATAGGTGAGTACTAAATTATTTGAGATTAATTAAAACAACTTGCCAAAACGAAATAAACTCTAAAAATAATTAACAATGACTAGCACAATTAGGATATCATATAACTATGTAAATACAAATGAAAATCTGAGATTGTGAAAACATTTGATTTATAGGCTACACAACGCTTTATGGTATTATCTGGCATTTAACAAACCACTGCTCCTCAAAAGGGGTGCCTTAATGCCAGTAAAAGGCTCTTCATCCAAGGAATTGAAGCTGTCTGTCCTTTCTTACCTCACATAACCCAGGTACTATGACCTGTGTCACTTTAATGCTTCAGTAAAATAATGACAAACTCCTAATCTATTTTGCATATTAAACAAATTTTCTTCAGTACTTTACTGTCATGGTGGTATGACAATCACACAGATATAATCTTGCAAAACAAATTCCAGTCTTGTAAATTATGTTTGAAAGATCATGCTGTAACAAAATTACTCTACATACAGTACTTAACAAATTTTATGGATTCTCCCTTTATATTTTTCTAGCCTTATGGGGTCTGTAAAAGGAGTTGTGGGCAGCTGCTATGTATTTAAAGGCCCAGAGGATCCCCCATCCCTCCTGTAAAAATCCTGAACCCTATCGGTACACCTGTGAAAGTTCCAACTGCTACCAGAACTCCAGTGAAAGACCTGAGCAATACAGGCAAGCCTGGGAAAGTCCCTAACACTACCTCCAATGGCGGGTCGTCATCTAAGACCTGAGTCAGGAAACACTTGTCCTGTTTCCTGACAAACCTTACCTAACCTAACTACCTCTGTGAAGAATTCGATCTGTATCAGAATGCCTGTGAAAGACCTACTTATTACCTATGTAAAAGGCCTGTGTAAAAAGCATATACATTACACCCATAAATGAACTGTGCATTACACTAGTAAAAGACTTGCACAACTTATTTGAGTGGACAGCTGTTGCCCATAAAGGTTTAAGCACCTGAAGGGGTAGCTATTACCTCCATAAGGAGGTAATGGCTACTACCCCTGTAGCACATACTATTTTATGAAAAAAAAAAATTACACAAAAAGCTGCATACTAAAATATCTGTTCCAGTTAGAAACTATTTGTGTTCCAGTTAAAAACTTTCCTTTATTCGTCTTTCATAGTGATCAGTTATAACTTAGTTCAAACATTTGTTACCCAATACTGTTTTGCTATGTTTGAAAGCAGTATAACACCTTACACTGATGAGGAGCTCCAGCTTGTATTCCTACATAGGAGCATTCATCAGCAGATGAATCTCCAACAAGTATATGTGAATTTCATAGTATACTTCAACATAAAGTAATTTTGATAATTTCTTCATTTCACAGATCTAATAAATGAAAATATAGACGTACGTGGGTGTGAAGCATGGGTTGCAAATGCTGCAGCGAGGAGGCTGGAGGCAGTGGAGTGGCCGTTAGGGCATGTCTAAGGGTGAATTGAGAATGTGAGTTTAAAGTATTATGCAAGATTTTAGTATTTTAAATGTTAGGAATGTGGAAGATTTACAGGAGATAAGGTGGTAGGATTACACTAAAAGTATTTTGTCAGAGGGCTGAAGGGGGGTTGTTGAGGTGGTTTGGTCATTTGAGAGAATGGATCAAAGTAGAATGACTTGGAGAGCATATAAATCTGTAGGGAAGGAAGGCGGGGTAGGGGTCGTCCTAGAAAAGGTTGGGGGGAAAGGGTAAAGGAGGTTTTGTGGGTGAGGGGCTTGGACTTCCAGCAAGCATGTGTGAGCGTGTTAGATAGGAGTGAATGGAGACGAATGGTTTTGGGACATGACGATCTGTTGGAGTGTGAGCAGGGTAACATTTTGTGAAGGGATTCAGGAAACCAGTTAATTGATTTAGTTGGACTTGAGTCCTGGAAATGGGAAGTACAATGCCTGCACTTTAAAGGAGGGGTCTGGGATAGTGACAGCTGGGAGGGACTTTCTAGCTGTCGTATCTGAGCCCTCTGCAAAGACAGTGATTATGTATGAGTGTGGTGAAAGTGTTGAATGATGATGAAAGTATTTTCTTTTTGGGGATTTTCTTTCTTTTTGGGTCACCCTGCCTCGGTGGGAGACGGCCGACTTGTTGAAAAAAAAAAAAAAAATGATTTGACACATGAAAAATTAAATAAAACATTATAGGAACATAAAATTCTATACTTTTCACACAACAACAAGCATATAGGTAACATAATTGACACATGTTATTATTATTATATAACATCCATTGAAAGCAACCCATAGGGTTATACAGTGCCTGGTGAATGGAAGGCATTCAGGCTTAATTCAAGGAACTGGAGCACATGGGCCAACCTTAGATCAAGAGCCCTTGTCAGCATCAAGAACCTATGCTGCCCAAGACAAAGCAGAGCCCTACATCATCCCCACAGAGCCAGGCACAAGCTCTACGTTGTTATTACTATATCATTCATGGTGAGTGCTAAACCCATAGGGTCATACAGGCCTGGGGTAAGGAATGCAAGACAATCAGGTTCAATTAAAGGAAGGAGCACAGGTCCAATTCCTTAGATAAGATCTCCTCTCACTGGCATCAAAGAACTTCCCATGAGGGAAAATCCACTATGATCATAATGCCTAACAAATACCCCATCAGAAAATGCTGCCCTGAGCTCCATCATTCAGTGACTTATTTCTGTTTACTGTGGTATAAAACCTCACCACCACCAGGATACAACACCTGATACCCAAGTGAAACATTCTATACAGGCAAGGCAAATAAGTTTATTCAGGTATACACAAATAGTTACATAGAGTATCATACATAGCAGCATATGTGTAGAAAACCTAGGATAACCCAAAAAAGTCATACAGTGACTTATTTCCATTGGAATCAGAGCTGCTGAAATGGGCAAGTACTGTATATGGGAAGTACGAAAGGAGGCACTGGTCAGAGAAATATCAAATATCGAACTTAAGCTTAAGGAATCATACAGAAGACAAGAAACACAGGAATAACTTAAAGCCATAAATAAAGTTGAAAGTAACCCCCTAGCGCTGCATGACCCTTGTCGGTTTAGCACTTTCTTTGATTTTTGAAAGAAACCCCAATGCCAAATCTAGGGCAAAGACAACATCCAGCAAAGAAATGAGTGAGATTAGTGGCCTTCTTTGTAATTAATATTTTATAATACGTAAACCCTACATTGTAATCTTTACAGAGAAATAAACATTTCAGATAGTGAAGTTCCCAATATGAATCGGCGTTTAGTGAGCCGCTAACCAGACTAAGTCGACAATTTAAATTATTTTTTTATGACACTCAAAATTTGGTTAATTCAGAAATTTCTGATAGTATCCTAACACAACAGGACTTTGAAAAAAACAATCCGTTCAAGGGAGGTTCCTTGATGCCTGGTGAGGGGTTCTTGATCTGGGGAATTGGATCTGTGCTCCAGTTTTCTGAATTAAGCTTGAATACCTTACTTATATATTTACTAAAAGAAAAAAAAATTGTATTTACTACTTACAGGGATGGCAACCTTTTCGTTTACCATTGAGTAATTATAGCTTATTTTTTCATCATTATACGATTTCTATAGATGTAAAATACTATTTTAATTATGATCAAGTAAAAGTGCATGCTTTGCTCGGACAAGAAAGCATTTAAGATAAAAATATGGAGGTGGGTGAGGATGTAATGATGTTGGTAGACATGGTTGTGGTGGCGGCAGTATTGGCGGCAACAACAAGAAGGTGGTGGAGGCTGGTCACTCCTCCCATTATTAACAAGATAAAACACTATGTCCAAACAACCTTCTTTATTTAAATTTTTCTCCAAATCGCCCTCGCAGAACAAGAGCCAAAATAAGAAGACAACCAAGGAGAATGTCAAGCTCAGTGGAAATGGTGAGCGTGGAAAACTTTGACCATAAGTTGTCTGCATGTTGCTCTTAAAGTCTTGCTTATTATTGCTCTAGTTATTATTATATTGGTCAGCTGCAAGGCTCTGTGGTACTTTGATGCCGGTGAAGAGTTTTGATCCAAGGAACTGGACATGGATTGAACACTGGTATTCCCAGGTGCTAAATAACTCCTAGGAGTTTAGTACTTTCTCCTAATAAACAAAATCCATGTACCACAATAAACAAAAATGCTTATAATGGGTAAAATAAATAAAATACAATAATTAAATTAAAAAAAAAATCACAGTTAACATTGTGTCAGGACTTACCATGCCTCTAATTTTGTATGAATTTAGTTTAATAACATATTACAATAAAAATAGTGTTTCTTATAGTAATCTATTATTACCAGGAATATAATATGCTTTATTCATTTACATATAACATTTACAGATTTGTTTTAATATTACTACAATGGTTACATTGACAAACAATTAACAAACATTGACCGACAAAATGTGATCAGTCGCGAGGGAGCCTTCACCAAATTCAACTTCAAAAAACATAAGGTGGGACCAAGTAAACCAAGTCCTAAATGATATAAACTGGGAAGATAGCCTAAGCATCACGGATCCTAACCTATGTCTAGAACAAATTAACTCTGTGGCACTTGAGGTTTGCTCAAGGCAAATTCCCTTAAGGAAAAGGAGTAGAAGATGTAAACTAGGAAGAGAAAGGTGCTTCCTATACAGGTGAAGGCAAAGAATTACAGAGCAGCTACAAGAGGCCAATATATCTGAAATATGTAGGGAGACACTGGTCAGAGAAATAGCAAACATAAAACTAAAACTAAAGGAATCTTGCAGGAATCAAGAAGCGCGGGAAGAACTAAAAGCCATAAATGAAATTGAAAGAAACCCAAAGTATTTCTTTTCCTATGCCAAATCAAAGTTTAGAACAACATCCAGTATTGGGCCCCTACTTAATTCTTAAACGGTCCAAACGTATATATACGTTAGTACTGCTACTGCCCCAAACGTATATTTACGTTTTATTTTTCCTGCCTCCAAATTTGGCACGATTGGCCTGAGATGCCTGGTCAGCATAGAATGGGTCTTAACACTCGGTGTGTGCCATATTAAAAAAATCTGGGACCACTTAGTACCTTGTGGGAGCACCAGTTAAATTGAGCGCCAGCTAGAGCAAACACTGCGGCAAACCAAGGATTCACTGATGTCATGTCATGTTAACACTCCCCTTTGAAGTGGAAAGTGATGTCGGCAGGCTGGCAGGCCAGCTGGCTGCCTGCCACCTGGCTGGCAAGCAGCTGGTTGGCCACCTGGCTGGCCAGCAGCTGGCTGGTCAGCTGGGTACCTGATTGGCTGACTATCTCTGTCTATCTGTCTGTATCTATCTGTCTCTGTCTCTATCTCACAGGAAACATACGTAAATATACAATTATACATAGTGTAAATTACCTAGGATAACTAAAAAAATCAAGACAAAGTGATATAATGTGCTTGTGATCTGCGTAATACCAGTTGGTTCATGAGCTACTCTCTGAGACAAGCAGACTTAAAGGAAACGACACACAGGCAGACAGACAGACAGACAGGTTTGTGTAACAAATAAAGGGAAGCAGTGTAAGCTCGTCAAATGCCATCACTGTAATTACTGGACTGATAAGAAGAGATAAGACTACCCTCACCCCTCATCAAATGTCACCAGTCATCATTAGTGGAGATGAGATGAGATAAGGCAGTGACACATATCTTACATAATGCTTCAAGGGAACTTTATTATTATTATTATTATTATTATTATTATCATCATTATTATGCACTATTATTATTATTATCATTATTATTATTATTTTTATGCACTATCATTATTATTATTATTTGAGTACAATTTCAGTACCTAATATTAGTGTCAGAACAAAGATTGGCTATGAAATCACAAGAACTACTATAAATTGTAATTATCAGAACATAAAAATTATATAAAAAAAAGAGAGAAAGAAAGGTATATTGGCAACAATTCTGCAAGCGGCAGGACTCCTGTTGCTGTCAGGTGAGCATCCAGTGCCAACTTCTCCGCCTCATATCTCGGTAACTACTGACCCTAAATTTTTTTTTTTATCCTATAACACTTAAAAAATGTGCTCTTTAAATAACAAAATGCACAATACCATGACTGGAACAATACACACAACCCGCACATATAACAAAGAGGAGCTTACGACGACGTTTTGGTCCGACTTGGACCATTTACAAAGTCACACTAACACAAAGGACAGGTAGAAGGGGTTATATATAGGCAGGCAGACAGGGAAGGGCTCAAGAAAGTGGTGGAGGGGTAATAGTGGAAGTAGTAGTGGTAGTGGAAGTAGTAGTGGAGTCAGTCATATTCTAGGAAAGGAGCACTGCAATGAAGCTGGTGGCCCGCATACAGTAAGGACAAGAACACAGAGGGGTAAAAAATGAAAATAAAAATAAAAAGGACAAATACAAGGCAAAAGAAAAGAAAGAAAACCCATTGGTAATCAATTATATTTAATTTAACTTTGGATAACCCACAAAAACAATTAGTAGGATGTGATTCCTTTAGAGTTATTCTTTGCTTGGTTGTTAGCAGCCTCAGCTCTCACTAAGAGATCAGAGTTTAAATCCCCAGCATGTGTAGAAATGTTAGGTACATTTCTTTGGCAAGAGGGTCAACCTCTGTAGTTCATATGGTCACCAGGTCAGCAAGATCTGTTCTTCTTGTAGGCTTTTGGTAGGTTCCCATGAGAGGTGAATATAAAACTTCAAAACCCTATCACAAACCTATGCCTTCAGATACAGGCACACATAAATACAGTTACATAAGCTATTATACATAGCAGCACATGTGTAGATTACCTAGGATAACCCAAAAAATGTCAGTGACTTATTTCCCACTGTCGCATATGTGACAGTGGGTTTGCCTATGATGTCACTGACTAAGGGAAGGTTGTTATATGGAGGAACCCATTCCCATTACTGACAGTTGTAATAAACTTTAAGAGTCAAAAGAGAGAAGCTGATTTGTGACAGCAAGTGTATATGCTATAACAAACTAACAATTATTTCAGATATTACCCTTCTGGACATGGTTTGGGCCAAGATGGATGGATACCCATGGTGGCCTGCACTTGTGTGTGAAAATCCACAAGAAAAGTCTTTCCTTCGTAATGGTCTAATACATGTTCAGTTTTTTGACAACCCACCAACTAGAGGATGGGTGAAGGAGGCGTAAGTATATTTTAATTGATATTTTTATTTTTATTATGACAGTGATTATGTATGAGTGAGGTGAAAGTGTTGAATGATGATAAAAGTATTTTCTTTTGGGATTTTCTGTCTTTTTGGGTCACCCTGCCTCGGTGGGAGACTGTCGACTTGTTGAAAAAAAAAAATTGTCAGGAAAACCTGTACAGCCATACAGAATTTAATACAGTGTATAATACGATTTTTTGTAGGTAAATGAGGTCATAAGCTGACAGGTGAAAATAGATTGGTAGCAGGGAAACATTTTATTACCACACTTTACCTGAGACTGTGCTTTATAAAGTGCTGTACTGTATTCATTACAGGAAAAAACAATACATACATCGCTTTACAAGCCTTGTACAAACCCTGAGGTGAGGCATGGAGAAAGACAGGTCAAAGACGAGGTCAGGTACTGGTGAGAGTAGGGGCGAGGCCAAGGTGACAGGACAGGGTTTGTTTTGTTTATTTCAAAAATCATGAATTATGTGGGCAGTGGGTTTAGCTAACATATAGTAGATGTCATAAATATGCATGCACATTCGTATGCTTTTAGTAGACTATTTTACCTGACAGTTTCAAGAAGTGCCAGGGCATCTTTTTTATGCATGAGTGTCTCTTGCCATACTGCCAAGAGCATAAAACATTGGCTAAATGAATGTGAAATTCCATACTTTAATGAGTGGCCTGGCAGCTCACCAAACTTGAGTCCAACAGAGAACATGTAGAACTCTCGAGTGCCATTAAGCACATGTGGAAAAGTATTAACTCTTCTTTCCTCCATACTGAAGCCTTATCAGTGCCTTGGAGTGCATCAAGAGGTAGGGTAATCCTTCAAAATACTAGTACACCCTGAGTTTCGAATGCCTCAAAACTCGACCTATTATGTAAGTTTATTATTGTAAGTGCTTTTGTAAGTGTATTTTTGGGGGTCTGAAATGGACTAATCTAATTTACATTATTCCTTATGGGAAAAAATTCGCTTGGTAACAGCATTCTGGAACGAAGAACGTTCGAAACTCGGGGTACCACTGTATAGGTATGTAACCCATACATATTTGAGTACGTATTTGATTTTTAAAACAATATTTTATGGTGAGTGTTCTCATTGTGTGATTTGCTTATGCACATGTATAGTTGATGTCCATTGTACATTTCCCTTTTTCTGTACCATAGAACAAAAATCCATTAACTCGAAGTTCATTAAACTGAGGTTTAGTTCTGCCATTATTGGGATATTAAGGGATACTGACAGCTTGTGTTGTATAAAGGTCTAACTCCTGGTGTCTGGGAAGGAAAATTTCCTTCTCTAGGTAATATTCATCTATTAGACCTAGTGGATCCAGCAGATCCAGCACTTAAGTCCTGGCAGAGCCTCCTATAGCCTCCCTGAGCCAGCACCAACTAACTTCAACCAACAGCTGTACAATATAACCACAGCACAGAAAAGGAATTGATGCATGGCACCCCATCCATTGATGTTCTCAGTGGGCAAGAAAGGATAAGGACAGTTGTCTAAATAAAAGATTAGATGTAAATTGTTACTGATGCTCAAGGCAGAGCAAGATGTCCACACACAATCTAAGCCAATTGGGTTAAGAATGTTGTGGTCGGTGTGTCATTAATGGCTGCAGTATTTGCACCCTTCTGAAAAGGCAGCTAGAGAGCTGATTCCTTTAAAAAAATTGCTGATTGCATGATACTGTAATAATACTTTTGCAAGTTAAGTTTTTTGCTAGTTATGGATTTATGCAATATAAGAGAGGTTCAATTGTAATAAATGTGAAATTTTTATATTATTTAATATAATTTGTTGTTAGGTAATATTAAGCATCCTTAAGTTATTGTATATAACAGTAGTGTAGAGATTGTTTAATTGACTAATAAATATAAAACATAGTTAAGGTAGTTGCAACAGTTTAGAGAATAATTTAATTTTTTTTTATTATTTCTAGAAAATAAATTTAATTTGGTAAGGACTTAGAGAACTAAAATGTAGTCAGAGTACTACTTCATATTAAATATAAAAAAATTATTATGAAGGATAATGTCATTTCTTTCAGGTTTGTGAAGCCCTACTGTGTACCAGGACAAAATGGCATGCCAACATATAAAGATCCAGCATGGCTTAATGCTGTAGAGGAAGCTAAGGGAGCAGAACAGCTTTCCAGAGAAGATAGAAGTATGTTGATTGTGGAGATGATGCC
The DNA here is from genome assembly GCA_009830355.1 of Cherax destructor. NCBI lineage: Eukaryota > Metazoa > Arthropoda > Malacostraca > Decapoda > Parastacidae > Cherax > Cherax destructor. The sequence goes on along the minus strand of WNWK01001205.1, from coordinate 76,036 downwards.
CTCAGATGATGAACCAATGGAAGATGATGATGTGAGAGATATTTAGAAAACAAATATAGTATGTATTGTAATTTAGTTTGTCATTCCTAAATGCTTTACAAGAAAAAATGTGAAATGCCCCAAGTTTGTGATTTTTTGTTTGTTTTTATGTATGTTTCACAGTATTGTATTGTACCTTTGAGTTCCAAGAGTTTTTCTACTTATGGAGCCAGACCATGGGCCTTCGTCTGTACTGTAATATGCATCACTGAATACCTCACTATCTATTCTTCAAGTATTGTTTCCTGATTCACCCCTGTGGTTTAGCGCTTCTTTTGATTATAATATAATAATGTATGTTTCCTGATTCTTATAAGGACCCTACTATAAACACTCCAAAACTCACCCTTTATGTAAGTTTATTTTAAGTGCTTTTATAAGTGTATTTTGGGGGTCTGAAATGGACTCATCTAATTTACATCATTCCTTATGGGAATAAATTCGTTTGGTACAGCACTTGAACAGCATTCTGGAATGAGGTGAGATTTGGAGTGTTCGAATAGTGAGGTCCACTGTATCATTGTTTTAATGTTTTGCATACTCTTACTTCAAATACATAACCATATTTTAGAAGTTGTTATAGCAACAACTGTTTCATACTTTGTAAGTAAAAACGTATGGTAGTACAGTGGACCTACGGAAATTGTACTGCTCCCAACTTGAACAATTATGTAAGTGTATTTTTGTAAGTGCTTTTGTAAGTGTATTTTTGGGGGTCTGAAACGGACTAATCTAATTTACATTTGTCCTTATGGGAACAAATTCGTTTGGTAACGGCACTAGAACAGCATTCTGGAACGTATTATGTCTGATTTCCAGGGGTCCACTGTACGTACGTATTTGTTCTGATCATTATTATTGAATGTTCTCTATCAGAAGGTGTGGATTTGTCAGTGCAGTATTTAAATTATTTAATGAGCATTAGTTACACACTTAAATGCATTAGATCTCAGACCTGTATAACATGGAGATTATGTTATTATCTCAGTCTGAGATAATAACATAATCACATATTGGTTGATTTTGTTCTGGTTAACTGTTAGTAGGCGACTCACCCTTTCTGCTATGGATAAGAAACATACATAAATCATTAATTGTGTACTCTATAGGCACAGTATTAATGTCACAAGGCCATTTAGTGTTATGATTATTTTTTTTTAACTCACCAGCCATCTCCCTACCAAGGCAGGACAACCAAGATCACATATACAGGAGGGCCCTGTTTATACGGTTCTTACGTTCTCGAGCATGTATGGTAAGCAGAAATTGCTGGCGGGTGGAAACGAGCAGTTTTTTCATTAATGAATGCTTCTAAAATGCCTAATAGTGACGTGTTTACACTATCATATACAGTCACTCCTCACTTAACGACCTACGTGTTTAACGACCGCTCGGACTTACGACCAGCTCTCTGACCAGTTGGTATTGTATATTAGAGCTGATTTCCTTTATATTCTGTTTATTATAGTATACAGCACACTACTGTATAAACATTTAAAAATAAACTAAAAATGTTATAAATGGTGTAAAAGGTGACATTAAAACAATATCTAAAAATGGTTGACCAGTAGAGTATGCTTGAAATATCGGTAAGGGGTGGCTCCTCACTTAACGACCAATTTACGTTAAGACCTACTCATAGGAACGGAACTCGATCGTTAATTGAGGAGTGCCTGTATTAAGTGCTCAATACAGCTAGGCATAAAAAACAGATAAAAAGTAAAATAAATATGCTTTACATACAATACTAACCTTAAAATATGGTGCCAGTTGCCCTTCCCATATGCAACTGTTGTACGAAAACAGCGGAAAAGTAGTAAAAGCACCAACCATAGCGAACAGTGGCTCATTTGAAAGCCAACGAAAACATGGAACACCGAGAAGAGAGTGCTGTATATACAGGGTCCTCCTGTATTCTTAAAATAGGGATGTACAGTGGACCCCCGAGTAACGAGCATAATTCATTCCAGAAGCCTGCTCAAATGCCATTACTAAACAATTTTCTCCCTTAAGGAATAATGTCAAGTAGGTTAGTCCATTTCAGACCCCCAAAAATACACTTACAAAAGCACTTACAATATTATACTTACATAATTGTACGATTTCCAAGGTGCTCGTAACTCGGGGTCCACTGTATATGTGGAGCTATACACATTCCTAACGTGAAGTTTCATTGTAATTTGGCAGTATAGACCTCAATAGTGGATGATTTTGGAACCATTTTGTGTGTGTATGTGTGTGTGTTGTGGGAAGCAAGTTTTTGTTTGAACACTGGAGCTGTGTCATCATGTATCTTAATTTTTTTTTTAACACAACGGCTGTCTCCTACCTAGGCAGTGTGACCCCAAAAAAGAAGAAACTTAGTTTTTCTTCTTTTTACATTTAGTAATATGTATCTTAATTGTATACAAATATTTTTTTTGTATACATGTAATTTGTAAATTCGTGTATGCCTATAGGTTAAATTTTTAACTAGCCTGAAACACTATACATAAGAGGGTATATAAATGTCATTATTTGGAATTATTAATTATATAACAGTCTTGTACAGTAATAATTTTTCAATTATGTAATAAAGTTTGATAAAAGAGAATAAAGTACTGGACTACTGTTACTTAATGAATACCACATTTTTTTTTTTTTTTTTTTCAACAAGTCGGCCGTCTCCCACCGAGGCAGGGTGACCCAAAAGAAAGAAAATCCCCAAAAGAAAATACTTTCATCATCATTCAACACTTTCACCACACTCATACATAATCACTGTCTTTGCAGAGGAGCTCAGATACGACAGCTGAGAAAAGTCCCTCCCAGCTGTCACTATCTCAGACCCCTCCTTTAAAGTGCAGGCATTGTACTTCCCATTTCCAGGACTCAAGTCCAATTAAATCAATTAACTGGTTTCCCTGAATCCCTTCACAAATGTTACCCTGCTCACACTCCAACAGATCGTCATGTCCCAAAACCATTCGTCTCCATTCACTCCTATCTAACACGCTCACACATGCTTGCTGGAAGTTCAAGCCCTCGCCCACAAAACCTCCTTTACCCCTTCCTCCAACCTTTTCTAGGACTGACCCCTACCCCGCCTTCCTTCCCCTACAGATTTATACGCTCTCAAGTCATTCTACTTTGATCCATTCTCTCTAAATGACCAAACCACCTCAACAACCCTCTTCAGCCCTCTGACAAATACTTTTAGTAACTCCACACCTTCTCCTAATTTCCACATTCGAATTTTCTGCATAATATTTACACCACACATTGCCCTTAGACAGGACATCTCCACTGCCTCCAGCCTCCTCCTCGCTGCAGCATTTGCAACCCATGCTTCACACCCATATAAGAGTGTTGGTACCACTATACTTTCGTACATTCCCTTCTTTGCCTCCATGGATAACGTTTTTTTCATATTGTAATGAAAGAACATGTTATTTTTCGTTAATTTTTTTTTTTTTATTAACACATCGGCCGTTTCCCACCAAGGTAGGGTAGCCCGAGAAAAAAAAAAAACTTTAACCATTATTTACTCCATCACTGTCTTGCCAGAGGCAAGTGATATCTTACAGTCAATATTTTTGCACAAAACTTCATGTTCAGTCAGCAGGATAGAAGAAATCAAAATGTAAGCTAAAATATTTTTACAATGAAAATGCAGCCATCATGTTTTCTCTTAACAGATACGGACAAAAGTAAAGAAAATATCGACCTGAATATAAGCAAAAATAAGACTAGAAAAGCAGGGAATGGAGAGCCAGAACCAAAGCGGCGAAGGATAATTCTCCATTCAGACACAGAGTCTGAGGATGAATATAAGCCAGGTGAGTACAGTATATGTAGTAAAGATTTGTTATCTGCATAATGGATGTGTCATTGCAGATGGACGTGTCATATGGGGCAGAACTTTGGCCTGATACAGGCCCATTCAGTTAAGTGAACTACGTATAGGGTTAGAATGGGGGATATATATTTCTTCTTTTAACACGTCGGCCGTTTCCCACCGAGGCAGGGTGGCCCAAAAGGAAAAATGAAGTTTCTCCTTTTACATTTAGTAATATATACAGGAGAAGGGGTTACTAGCCCCTTGCTCCCAGCATTTTAGTCGCCTCTTACAACACACTAAACACCAGAACAAGCTAAAATGATTTAAGAGAGCTTCAATAAGAAGGCAGTGAGTGGAACTCATTTAAAGAGAAAGTAGTAGTGGTATACTCCACTCTCTGCACAAATTTATAATAATAATAATAATAATATTATAATAATAGTTTATTGTGACATGATACAAAGATGTACAATGAGTTATAGGAATGGGGTGTACATGCCAAAAGCCCCTTATATGCAGAGCATTGTGGGCAAACTTAAAATTAACTTATAACTAAATGGTAAAAATTATAGTAAACAATTTACAATATAAGTATAGTTGAGTATTTAAGCTATGAAATTTGAACATAATTTGAACATAACAATTTTGAAACAATAGTTTTACAATTTTGAAGCCTTACAGTTTTATAATATATCAACATCATAATTTATTATTTGTAGTAATGCAATTTATTAAATCAGATCAAACAAATCAAATCAATTATTTGTGTTCAATAACAGTTTATATGGTCATTAGATGAGTTACAAGGTGTACAAAAGTACATGAGAATGGATTTCTTTATTTGGTAATGCTGTAGAAAGAAAGTTAGATTAGGTTGCATTACTTATAACAGGTTTATACATTTATGAGATATAAGTTTCAACATTTGCACTAGATTAAGTTGAGAAATTATTATTCTTTGAGCAATTGTGTAAAAGGTTTTGAGGCTAGGGTGTAACACAGTGAATAATGTTATTTTGAGGCAGTGGAAAGTGATTTATTAACTTTGTAGGTAATGTTAAGTATTTTGTATTTAGTTTTGGGTGAGTAGGTGGTTTTTCAGCAGAGTTTTGAATTGATGTACAGACAGGGTTTCTTTGGCAATCATAGGTAATGAATTCCAAATTGTAAAGTAAATGTAAAGTAAAATAAATGTTGCATAGCTTACGTTGTGAATGCATCACATGAGTTGATTAATGCTTAAGAGGTGGAACCCAGGACCTGGAGCTCGGTACCTGCTGACACGCATGAGTTCAGGTATGTGAGTTTCCACAGACAACAATTTTTCTTTATTTTTTACAGGCAAGGATGATGTTGAAAGTGATAATGAATCATTAAGTTCTGCAGTGGATGAAAATGAAGTATCTGAGATAGAAACAGCTTCAGAAGTTGATTCCCCTATCAAGGTATTGTATTCAATGTCTTTTCTAAAATTACAAACATTAATCTGTTAATCCCATTAATGGAGATAAAAAATGAATTAGAAGATTACATCTTGATATCATAATCATTTAATATAGCTATAGTGCATTTACCTGTTATCATAATCATTTTACACAGCTATCAGTATGGGACGCATGATGTTACCATCATTGTTTAACATGTTTATAGATAAAGTTGTAGAAGAAGTGTGCGTAGGGTGATGGGGAAGACGTGAGATAAAAGATAAAGAATCTAATACCAAGTGGGAGTTGTTAAGTTACTTTTTGCTGATAATATGGTGCTTTTGGAAGGTTCTGATGAGAAGTTGCAAAGATTGGTAGACAAATTTGGGAGGTCATGTAAAGGAAGGAAACTGAGAGTGAGCATAGGAAAGAGCAAAGTGAAGAGATCACCAAAAAATTTAGGTAAAGAAAGATTGGATATTAGACTGGAAGGAGGGAGTATGGAGGAAGCGAATTTTTTTCAACACACCAACTGTCTCTTACCAAAGTAGGGCGACCTGAAAAATGAATTAACACTTTGTCAGAAGAAGTGAATGTATTAGTATATTTGGGTTTGTCAGAAGAAGTGAATGTATTAATATATTTGGGAGTGGAGTTATTGGCAGAGGATATGTGAAAGATGAGGTTAACCATAGAATTGACAAGGGAAAAAAGATGGGTGGTTTAGCACAAACTTGTGTCTGTATATTCTGTAAGAAATTTGGAATAAAAAATTGTGGTACAGTTACTAGGGGGGTACATAATTTTCTTGATACAGGATGTATTTTATGAACTATTATTTCTTAAATTCTTAATTCATTTTTATTCCCATCAGGCACCTGCAAATAAGCGCAAAAAGCCAGCATTACCAAAGGGACGTAATTTGAATTCTTCTCTTTTATCCTCTCCATTGGCATCTAAATCTCCTGCACGTACACCTTCCACAGGCACTTCCAAACTTTTGGAAGGTACCAAATCCAAGCTTTCCATGTTTGCTGCAAAGGAGGTGAGTCAACAAGAATTTAGTATGGGGAAAGGCATTTGTTTAATTATAGTAATATTCATGGTGATTTCCACTTCCCCATTTGTGATTATTATGTAAAGAATTAATAGATCAGAAATTAGACAGTGTGGGCTACAAAAGGTATCATTCACTGGCTGGAAAATGGGGTTGTTTAGGTGATTTGGTGATTTAGACAGGGTGGAACAGATTGGGATGACAGGAGGGTGGATAAATCCAGGGTAGAAGGAAGGAAGGAAGAGGATAAGAATCATTCCAGGAAGGGTTGGAGGGATTGCAGTAAAAGAAGTTTTTACTTTAGTATTAAGCAGGTACTCACCTATTTGTGGTTGCAGGGGTCGAGTCATAGCTCCTGGCCCCACCTCTTCACTGATTGCTACTAGGTCCTCTTCTCTCCCTGCTCCATGAGCTTTATCAAACCTCGTCTTAAAACTATGTATGGTTTCTGCCTCCACTACGTCACTTTCTAGGCTATTCCACTTCCTGACAACTCATGGTGTGACTGAAGAAATACTTCCTAACATCCCTTTGACTCATAGGAGTCTTCAACTTCCAACTGTGACCCCTTGTTTCTGTGTCCCCCCTCTGGAACATCTAGTCTCTGTCCACCTTATCTATTCCTCGCAGTATTTTATATGTCGTTATCGTGTCTCCCCTAACTCTCCTGTCCTCTAGTGTCGTTAGGCCGATTTCCCTTAACCTTTCTTCGTAGGACAATCCCCTTAGCTCTGGGACTAGTCTTGTTGCAAACCTTTGCACTTTCTCTAATTTCTTGACGTGCTTGACCAGGTGTGGGTTCCAAACTGGTGCTGCATACTCCAGTATGGGCCTGACGTATATGGTGTACAGAGTCTTGAACGATTCCTTAGTGAGGTATTAGAATGCTATTCTTAGGTTTGCCAGCCACCCGTATGCTGCAGCAGTTATCTGATTGATGTGTGCCTCAGGAGATGTGCTTGGTATTATACTCACCCCAAGATCTTTTTTCTTGAGTGAGGTTTGCAGTCTTTGGCCACCTAGATTATACTCTGTCTGCGGTCCTCTTTGCCTTTCCCCGATCTTCATGACTTTACATTTGGCAGGGTTAAATTCAAGGAGCCATTTACTGGACCAGGCTTGTAGCCTGTCTAGGTCTCTTTGTAGTGCTGCCTGATCCTCAACTGATTTAATTCTTCTCATTAACTTCACATCATCTGCAAACAGGGACACTTCTGAGTCTATCCCTTCCGTTATGTCATTCACATATACCAAAAACAGTACAGGTCCTAGGATTGACCCTTGTGGAACCCCACTCATCACAGGTGCCCACTCTGACACCTCGTCACGTACCATGACTCGTTGTTGCCTCCCTGTCAGATATTCTCTGATCCATTGCAGTGTCCTTTATTGTTGCGTGTGCCTGATCCTCTAGCTTTTGCATTAACCTCTTGTGAGGAACTGTGTCGAACGCCTTCTTGCAGGTGTGCACAAGTGTATGTCAGATCGGAGAGAGTGGAGACGATGGTTTTTAGGATTTGACATGCTCATGGTGTGTCAGCAAGGTAACATTTATGAAGGGATTTATGGAAACTAGTTAGTGAACTTGAAATTTTGGAGATGGGAAGTACAGTGGAACCCCGGATTTTGTATTTAATCCATTCCAGAAGGTCGGTCTAAATCCAAAACGTACGAAAACCGAAGTAATATTTCCCATAAGAAATAATGTAAATACAATTAATCCGTTCCAGACACCCAAAAATATTATCAAATACATTTTTTAAAGAATAACTATAGTTTTACATTCAGAAAACAATGAGAAATATAAAGCACTGATGAAATGGATAAATAAACATTTTAATCACTGTTACATACCTTTATTGAAGACTCTTGTTGGTGTATGGAAGAAGGCGAGGAGGGAAGAGAGGGGAGAGCTTATTGTTTGGAAGGGAAATCCCCCTTAATAAGGACTTCAGGTATCAAAGCCCTATCCGGGGTTACTTCCCTTCTTTGTCTTTTACTGGCACTGGACCCCTGTCGCACTAAAAATCTGTCCAGAGAGCTCTGTTTCTGGCGTCTCTTTAAGATTTGCCTAAAATGGGATAAGGTATTGTCACTGAACATGTTGCAGATACGGCTTGTATCAGCTTGGTCAGGGTCATATTTTCCACAAAAGTTTGCACCTCATTCCACTTTGCACAAATGTCCTTAATCACTGAAGAAGGCATCTTCTCCCCTATCATGTTTATAACCTTCTTTACCAAAATACATTTTTTAAAGAATAACTATAGTTTACATTCAGAAAACAATGAGAATATAAGCACTGATGAAATGGATAAATAAACATTTTAATCACTGTTACATACCTTTATTGAAGACTCTTGTTGGTGTATGGAAGAAGGCGAGGAGGGAAGAGAGGGGAGAGCTTATTGTTTGGAAGGGAAATGCAAAGGTTTGCAACAAGACTAGTCCCAGAGCTAAGGGGATTGTCCTACGAAGAAAGGTTAAGGGAAATCGGCCTGACGACACTAGAGGACAGGAGAGTTAGGCCCATGGTGGCTTATTTCACAGTCGCACTCAATAGTTAAGCACAAAAAACAATGGATTACTACGAAATGTTTCAAATGAACGCGCGAAGTAATGCTCACTCGACCAGTGACAGAGCCAGACTAAGACACATATGCATGAGTGGCGGCGTCCCGGGCGGGCAGACGTGTCTGATACGTACAATTTCCAGGTGGAGGTACGAAATCTGGACCAAAATTTCATCCAAAATGTGGTCTAAATCCAAAACGTACAATATTCGGTGCGTATGAAATCCGGAGTTCCACTGTACAGTGCTGGCATTCTGAAGGAGAGGTGGAGATGTTACAGTTTGGAGAGGTCATTTGAATTGTGAATTTACATGTTTGGCAAGAAAGTGTTTGAATAAACGATAGTAGATGATTTTTTTTTTTGGGGGGGGTCACCCTACCTTTGTGAAAGATGGCCAGTGTTTAAAAATATACAGTAGGACCCCCATATCCACGGGGAATATGTTCCAAGGACCTGCCACGGATACTAAAACTGAATAGTAGAAAACCCTTCATGTAAGTCCTATACATACCTATTATAAAGTTTAATTGATAAATTATGCACAATAAGTGGAGAATTATCACTTGTTCACTGATGGGAAGAACTTCACGGTTTCTCTTAGGTTTTAAAGAACTGCCAACTTCTCTACTTTTGCACTTTGAAGCCATTATTATACAAAATTAAGAGGCAATTTTGGGCCACAGTAAACTGTGGATAACTGAAACCACGGATGCCGAATCAGTGGATATGGGGGTTCTACTGTATATGCCATTCTTTATTTTTGTGGTTATTATTTTTAGCATGATAATATATACCAGTGCTGTAAACTAGTCTTATTACATAACTTTTTCATTTTCCACCCTACATAAGTGTGACATGGCTGGTGTGTTAAAAAACTCATCTGTCATTTCTGTGTCTAATGTCACACTTTTCTACAGACACCTTCACAGGTCCAAGAAAGCTCTGAAGACTGGCCTTTCCTTAAGTATCCTTGGCTGCAGCCAGAGAACATACGTGATCGTGAGAAGCGTTCACCTGACCACCCTGAGTACAATCCAAGAACTCTATATGTACCTGAGAGCTTTCTGAATCAACAGACTCCAGTAATCAGTTTGATCAAAAATTGTCACTATTGTTATTGCTGTATTATTTCTCCCTGATTAAAAAAGATTAATTCACTTAAATTTTAACCAAAATATTAATTTAATACTGTACAGTACCTAAAGTCTGATTCATTTTTTTCCCCTTGCCCATTATTTATGGTTTTCCTAAGATTCGCATATCTGACGCTGTTTTATACTCCATTTTCTTTAGAGGCTGTCTCTTATCGTCTTGCCTCATTTTTTGCTAAAATTCTCACTCACTTTTATTTTCCTGCACACAATTAAGACTTTTGTATCACCACAACCAAATTATAAGAAGTTGTGTCCATGTGAAATAACGTCTCATATTTCTCTTCACCCTTATCACTGTGATTATCTCACTTTTCTCAGGGAGAAAGTTGTTAAGTGTTCTTTTATCTTCTTAGTATCACTGATTTTTTCCTAATTTTACTTGCCTTTGTGTTAATTCTAACTAATTCTTTCTGTAGTAACTACTATTCTCAAGCATTTGATGTTATCATGGGCTCTTTTTTATCAATTTTACCTGCTAATCTTCACATGAGATCAGTGTTGCTGTTCTTCCTACTATCAGTGGATGACCTGTCTGGTTTTGAACTGTAGACGATGGCTTCATGCTATGGCATCATGACTAACAATCTTTCTTCCTTTGTTAAATTTAAAGTTAACCATAAATCGAACTTCCTGTTAAATGTGCAATTTCAAAAAGTTTTTCTACTCGCTCAGCCTGAGGCCTAGCTTTCTTAGTGACTTTACTGATGTTCATAAGGCCCTATATTATTTGTGTGCCTGGAATTTTATAATTTTTTATATTTAATGAAGAAACTTTAAAAATCCATTGACTTGTGTTTTAATTTTATACTACTGCAAATGAATTAAAAGTGTTGGCATCTTGTTTTCTTTATTGGCATAATTTTTTAATTGATAAAATTATTGCTGTTGATGTTCTTTGGTACATTCCTTCATATTTTCACATTAGCTGTTTTTAAATTAATGAATTTCTTTATCATCAGGCATTAAGACAGTGGTGGGACATCAAATCTCAGCATTATGATACTGTTTTGTTCTTCAAAATGGGCAAATTTTATGAACTGTTTAACATGGATGCCACACTGGGAGTACAGGAATTAGGCCTCATTATGATGAAGGTATGTATACAAACAATGTGACTAATCATTTGCTAAGATTCTACTTAAGTGATGGATTTTTTTTTTCATCTTCCATACTTCTTATTGCCATTATCATTTGAATTATGTTTCCACATTTCTGGCAAGCTCCATGGGGAAGTGGAATAGAATTCTTCCTCCGTAAGCCATGTGTGTCGTAAGAGGCAACTAAAATGCCGGGAGCAAGGGGGTAGTAATCCCTTCTCCTGTATACATTACTAAATTTAAAAAGAGAAACTTTCATTTTTCTTTTTAGATTACCCTGCCTTGGTGGGATATGGCTGATTTGTTGGAAAAAAAAAATCTTACCCAGATGTGCCACCATCTTAACCTTAATTTTGATGTTGTGATAACCTAATTCTACAGAGACTAGTACCGTCATATACCTATTATCTTACCCCAGTGGAATTTGAGAGATCATATACAGTGGACCCTCGGTTAACGATATTAATCCGTTCCAGGAGCTATTACTTAATCTGAATCTTTCGTAATCCGAACCCTTATTTCCCATAAGAAATAATGTAAATACAATTAATCCGTTCCACAAAAAAATATTCACCAAAAATAAAATATAAATAATATTTACTTACCTTTATTGAAGAGACTTGCAGGCATCTGGAGGATAAGGAGGATTACAGGGGCATGAATTCTACACTCCCTGCATGCCTGCTACACTCCCTGCATGCCTGCTACACTCCCTGCATGAATGCTACACTCCCTGCATGCCTGCTACACTCCCTGCATGAATGCTACACTCCCTGCATGCCTGCTACACTCCCTGCATGAATGCTACACTCCCTGCATGCCTGCTACACTCCCTGCATGAATGCTACACTCCCTGCATGAATGCTACACTCCCTGCATGAATGCTACACTCCCTGCATGAATGCTACACTCCTCATGAATGCTCACTCCTGAATGCTACACTCCCTGCATGATGCTACACTCCCTGCATGAATGCTACACTCCCTGCATGCCTGCTACACTCCCTGCATGAATGCTACACTCCCTGCATGAATGCTACACTCCCTGCATGAAGGCTTCACTCCCTGCATGAATGCTACCACAGGGGTGCTACTAGGAAGCTTCTTTGGACCCATGGTGACTTATTTCACAGTGACAATCACTAAACCACCAAAAAAGACACCAAATATATTGTGAATGTTTGAAAGAGCGCGCTGGGTAATGTTCTCTCAATGATAAACAACGCTACACTGGCGTCTTGTGCAGGCGCAGGCCAGGCGCAGAGCAGGCGGGCACGTTTAATACGTTTCACTAACCAAGTTTTTTTCGCTATCCAATACCGAAAAAAACTTTCGGTAACCAATTTTTTTGTTAACTAAACCTTTCGTTAACCGAGGGTCCACTGTAGTCATAAAGTAGTATTATACTGTAATATGTGACACTGACCCTCTCTTAATATAGAAAGTTCTTTTGCATAATCAGATCATTTATTTTCTCCAACTTTATGTAGACATTATTTACTTGGTGATGGTGCTGAGGATGATTGCCCCATGGTCCACTTAGACCATGCCACCTGGCTGATGTAAATACTACAGCCCACCTGGGCAGGAAAGTTTGTAGGAACTTGTCAGGATTCATCTAAAAATCATGGATCTATTGGTATTTTCCTTATACTTAATGGGGTACTATACCACATTGCTCTTATAGGTGGGTATGTCGATGTGCAGATTTAGAACTATTTCCTCTAGTACTTTGCAGGTGTTAATTATATACTTTTTCTTTTCTGTTGAAGGATTTAGCCATTTTCAGTAATCTTTTTTTTCTTTTAACGCATTGGCCATATCCCACTGAGGCGGGGTGGCCCAAAAGGAAAAACGAAAGTTTCTCCTTTGAAATTTAGTAATATATACAGGAGAATGGGTTACTAGCCCATTGTTCCTGGCATTTTAGTTGCCTCTTACGACATGCATGGCTTACGGGAGAAGAATTCTTTTCCACTTCCCCATGGAGATTTTCAGTAATGTGGGAAGTAAAATGTTTGTAAATTCTACAGATCTAATTTTGCCAATTGTACAGTGCATTTGAACCCTATGTAGTTTTTATTTGTTTTGCAGGGAGAAAAAGCTCATGTAGGATTTCCAGAAATTGCTTATGGACGCTATTCCTCAACTTTGATAGAAAAGGGTTATAAAGTTGCACGTATTGAGCAAACGGAAACTCCAGACATGATGGAGAAGCGTTGTAAAAATTGTAAGTAATTAAGTTTTAAAATAGAACTTTCTTCTTCTTTCAACAGTCGCCATTTCCACCGAGGCAAGGTGCCCAAAGGAAAACGAAAGTTTCTCCTTTTACATTTAGTAATATATACAGGAGAAGGGGTTACTGCCCCTTGCTCCCGGCATTTAGTCGCCTACGACACGCATGGCTACGGAGGAAGAATTCTGTTCCACTTCCCATGGAGATAAGGAAACAAGAACAAGAACTAGTAAGAAAATAGAAAACCAGAGGGTGTGTACATGTATATGCTTGGACATGAATGTGTAGTGTGACCTAAGTGTAAGTAGAAGTAACAAGACATACCTGAAATCTTGCATGTTTATGAGACAGAAAAAGACACCAGCAATCCTACCATCATGTAAAACAATTCAGGCTTTTTTACACTCACTTGGCAGGACGGTAGTACCTCCCTGGGTGGTTGCTGTCTACCAACCTACTACTTAAAATAGAACTATTTTATAGAATTAAATGTGGGCGAGGGGCTTGGACTTCCAGCAAGCATGTGTGAGCGTGTTAGATAGGAGTGAATGGAGACGAATGGTTTTTGGGACATGACGATCTGTTGGAGTGTGAGCAGGGTAACATTTTGTGAAGGGATTCAGGAAACCAGTTAATTGATTTAGTTGGACTTGAGTCCTGGAAATGGGAAGTACAATGCCTGCACTTTAAAGGAGGGGTCTGGGATAGTGACAGCTGGGAGGGACTATTCTCAGCTGTCGTATCTGAGCGGCTCTGCAAAGACAGTGATTATGTATGAGTGTGGTGAAAGTGTTGAATGATGATGAATTTTTTTCTTTTTGGGGATTTTCTTTCTTTTTGGGTCACCCTGCCTCGGTGGGAGACGGCTGACTTGTTGAAAAAAAAAAAATGTGAAAATAGTTTTATAGAGCCCACGTAAACAATTTTTTTTATGCGGAACACAATTATTATTAATCTTTCAATCATTAGCTTTTTGTATCCTTTTTCACTTTGATTTGTGATTGTTTATTTTGTTTAATGTGCACAGAGTCATTCATCTGAAATGGAATATGGAATCAGGGTTAATGGAGTTACAAGTGGTGAGGAGTTCTTGAACTGGTTCCTTTAGGAAGTAAAATTGATATGTATTCTGTATATAGACTCTAAAAAATGTGTACAGTACGTACTGCAATTATTCACATTCTCTAGTATAAATGACTTTACATGGAGTTCATTCAACAGTGAGTCGTCCAACAAAGTTTGATCGTGTTGTGCGACGTGAAGTATGCCAAGTGAGCAGCAGAGGAACTAGAGTCTACAGCTTTTTGGATGGAGAAGCCGCAGAAACCTCAACATCTTACCTCTTAGCTCTTACTGAAAGGGTTTGTTAATAAGTATTTTGATTTTTTTCAGTGTATGATGCTATTAAAATTTAATTCACTAATGGTATCTAAAAACATTTATGTGGTTTAGTGACTTAAAATTCTTCTGATTGGAAATGACCCAGTTTTCATTTTTTTTTTTTTAATAAAACACCCACCTTGAAACCCACACAAGTGTTTTTATTTTAAAAAATTGTTTAACATCTTAATTATTCTGCTGCATTATATAGCTTTTGTGAACTTAGTTTTGATGTACAGTAGAACCTCGGTTTTCGTCTTTAATTCGTTCCAGAAAGTCTGACGAAAACCGAATTCGACGAAAACTGAAGCAATATTTCCCATAAGAAATAATGTAAATTCAATTAATCCGTTCCAAACACTCAAAAGTATTAATAAAAAATATGTTTTATAGAGAATAACTATAGTTTTACATACAGAAAACAATGAGAAATAAATATAAAGGACTAATGAAATGGATAAATGAACATTTAACATAACTTTTAACCTTTATTGAAGACTCTTGTTGGCGTATGGGAGACGGCGAGGAGGGAAGAGAGGTTATTGTTTGGAACGTCAATCCCCTTCCATAAGGACTTAAGGTATCAAGTCCCTGTCCGAGGTTACGTCCCTTCTTTGTCTTTTGCTGGCACTAGGACCAGCTTGAGTGTCACTGGACCCCTGTCACACAAAAAATCTGTCCAGAGAGATCTGTTTCTGGCATCTCTCTAAGATTTTCCTAAAATGGGAGAAGGTATTGTTATTGAACATGTTGCAGATATGGCTTGCAACAGCTTTGTTAGGGTGATATTTCTCCACAAAACTTTGCAACTCACTCCACTTTGCACACATGTCCTTAATCACTGAAGAAGGCACATTCTGCCCTCTCTCTTCCTTCTCCTCTGAAGCAATTTCCTCAGCTGCGATCTGTTGCTGTTCCAGTTGAAGGTGTTGCAGCTCTTCAGTGGTTAGCTCTTCCCTGTGGTCATCCACCAACTCTTCCACATCCTGGCCACTCACATCCAACCCCATGGACTTTCCCAAAGGCACTTGGAACTTTCTTTGGCCCCATGGTTGCTTATTTAGCAGTCGCACTCAATAAACAAGCACAAAAAACAATGGATTATTACGAAATGTTTCGTATGAACGAGCAGAGTAATGTTCACTCAACAGAAACAAAGCCGGACTGACTCAGAACGCATGTGTGGGCGCGGGCAGGCGGACACGTTTGGTACGGAGGGTGAAAACCGAGGTGATGAACGAAAACTGGGACAAAATTTTGACGAAAAAAGTCATTGAAAACCGAATTTGATAAAAACCAGGGCAAACGAAAACCGAGGTTCCACTGTATACCAATACTCTAATTTGTCTTTCATTTAAATAAAAAAATTAACCTAGCTTGTATATAGTTCTGTGGATCACCACCCTTGGGGTCCAGTCTCAGACCAAACCTGACTGACAATCCTGGTCAGTTAGGCTCTTAATACTTGTATCATCACAGTTTGATAATACAAGCATTAAGAGTGTAACTGATGTGGACAGCACAGTGTGGTTGATCAGGAATGACTGAGAAATGTCATATTCTTGTTGCAGGTGATCAGGAGTTCGTTGATAATTCTTCTTAAATTTAAAGGGGAAAGGGGTTGTGAAGAAGCTTCTGACTGTTAATACTCACTTGTTATCTGATTTTCACTGGGGATATCATGCCTCATCTACTGTGCCTTCTGCTCTTTTTTTTTTTTTTTTTTTTTTCTCAACAAGTCGGCCGTCTCCCACTGAGGCAGGGTGACCCAAAAAGAAAGAAAATCCCCAAAAAGAAAGAAAATCCCCAAAAAGAAAATACTTTCATCATCATTCAACACTTTCACCACACTCATACATAATCACTGTCTTTGCAGAGGAGCTCAGATACGACAGCTGTGAAAAGTCCCTCCCAGCTGTCACTATCTCAGACCCCTCCTTTAAAGTGCAGGCATTGTACTTTCCATTTCCAGGACTCAAGTCCAATTAAATCAATTAACTGGTTTCCTGAATCCCTTCACAAAATGTTTCCCTGCTCACACTCCAACAGATCGTCATGTCCCAAAACCATTCGTCTCCATTCACTCCTATCTAACACGCTCACACATGCTTGCTGGAAGTCCAAGCCCTCGCCCACAAAACCTCCTTTACCCCTTCCCTCCAACCTTTTCTAGGACGACCCTTACCCCGCCTTCCTTCCCTACAGATTTATACGCTCTCCAAGTCATTCTACTTTGATCCATTCTCTCTAAATGACCAAACCACCTCAACAACCCTCTTCAGCCCTCTGACAAATACTTTTAGTAACTCCACACCTTCTCCTAATTTCCACATTCGAATTTTCTGCATAATATTTACACCACACATTGCCCTTAGACAGGACATCTCCACTGCCTCCAGCCTCCTCCTCGCTGCAGCATTTGCAACCCATGCTTCACACCCATATAAAAGTGTTGGTACCACTATACTTTCGTACATTCCCTTCTTTGCCTCCATGGATAACGTTCTTTGTCTCCACAGATACCTCAATGCACCACTCACCTTTTTTCCTTCATCAATTCTATGGTTAACCTCATCCTTCATAAACCCATCCGCTGACACGTCAACTCCCAAATATCTGAAAACATTTACTTCTTCCATAATCCTCTCTCCAATGTGATATCCAATTTTTCTTTATTTAAATCGTTTGATACCCTCATCACCTTACTCTTATCTATGTTCACTTTTAACTTTCTACCTTTACACACTCTCCCAAACTCGTCCACTAACCTTTGCAACTTTTCTTTAGAATCTCCCATAAGCACAGTATCATCAGCAAAAAGTAACTGTGTCAACTCCCATTTTGCATTTAATTCCCCATAATTTAATCCCACCCCTCTCCCCAACACCCTAGCATTTACTTCTTTTACAACCCCATCTATAAATATATTAAACAACCATGGTGACATTACACATCCCTGTCTAAGACCTACTTTTACCGGGAAGTAATCTCCTCTCTCCTACACACCCTAACCTGAGCTTCACTATCCTCATAAAAACTCTTTACAGCCTTCAGTAACTTACTACCTATTCCATACACTTGCAACATTTGCCACATTGCTCCCCTATCCACTCTATCATATGCCTTTTCTAAATCCATAAATGCAATAAAAACTTCTCTACCTTTATCTAAATACTGTTCACATATATGCTTCACTGTAAACACTTGATCTACACATCCCCTACCCACTCTAAAGCCTCCTTGCTCATCTGCAATCCTACTCTCTGTCTTACCTCTAATTCTTTCAATAATAACCCTGCCATACACTTTACCTGGTATACTCAGTAAACTTATTCCCTATAATTTTTACACTCTTTTATCCCCTTCCCTTTATATAAAGGAACTATACATGCTCTCTGCCAATCCCTAGGTACCTTCCCCTCTTTCATACATTTATTAAACAAAAATACCAACCACTCCAGCACTATATCCCCCCCTGCTTTTAACATTTCTGTCATGATTCCGTCAATTCCAGCTGCTTTACCCCTTTCATTCTACGTAATGCCTCACGCACCTCCCCCACACTCACATCCTGCTCTTCTTCACTCCTAAACGATGTTGTACCTCCCTGGCCAGTACATGAAATTACCGTCTCCCTTTTTTCATCGACATTTAAAAGTTCCTCAAAATATTCCCGCCATCTACCCAATACCTCCAGCTCCCCATCTACTAACTCCCCTACTCTGTTTTTAACTGACAAATCCATTCGTTCCCTAGGCTTTCTTACCTTGTTTATCCCACTCCAAAATTTTTCTTGTTTTCAGGAAAATTTCTTGACAGAGCCTCTCCCATTCTTTCATCCGCTCTTCTTTTGCACTCTCTCACCACTCTCTTCACCTTTCTTTTACTCTCCATATACTCTGCTCTTCTATTAACACTTCTGTTTTGTAAAAACCTCTCATAAGCTACCTTTTTCTCTTTTATCACACCCTTTACTTCTTCATTCCACCACTCACTCCTCTTTCCTCCTGCACCCACCCTCCTATAGCCACAAACTTCTGCCCCACATTCTAATACTGCATTTTTAAAACTATCCCAACTCTCTTCAACCCCCACTACTCCTACTTGCACTAGCCCACCTTTCTGCCAATAGTTGCTTATATCTCACCCTAACTTCCTCCTCCCTTAGTTTATACACTCTTACTTGCTGTTGCCATTTTATTTTTGTCCCATCTACCTTTTACCCTAACTGTAGCTACAACCAAATAATGATCTGATATATCCGTTGCCCCTCTATAAACATGTACATCCTGAAGCCTACTCATCAACCTTTTATCCACCAATACATAATCCAACAAACTACTTTCCTTACGTGCTATATCATACCTTGTATATTTATTTATCCTCTTTTTCATAAAATATGTATTACTTATTACCAAACCTCTTTCTACACATAGCTCAATTAATGGTTCCCCATTTACATTTACCCCTGGCACCCCAAATTTACCTACTACTCCATCCACAACATTTTTACCCACTTTAGCATTAAGATCCCCAACCACAATTACTCTCTCCTTCTGCTCTTATGTACATTTATTTCAGTGTTCAGATTTGAAGCCAGTTCCTTCATCATTTTCCAAGTGTAAATTATGTTTTAGTCAAAATTCAAGAAATCAACACCCCCAAAACTCCTAAATTTTGTTCCAGAGATTAGGGTTACTGAGTGAAACTTATCTTTCCCAAACATCCACGTTCTAATTGGAGATGCAATCCAGGATAAAATTTGGTTTACTTTTTCTATTAAATTCAAAACTGCCTGTAACTAGAAACTGCATTTTCATTGTAACCTACACATTTGTGTAGGTTACAATGAAAATAGCAATTGTGTGTTTCTGTAATTTAATATTCAAACTTAAAAATAAAATATGATGCTTTACTACATAGTCTTGTATTTTAAGAGAGATGCATGAGGATACTCCATAGGGAAGTAGAAAATAATTCTTCCTCCATAAGCCATGCATGTCATAAGAGGCGACTAAAATGCTGAGAGTAAGGAGCTAGTAACCCCTTCTGTATACATTACCAAAGTTAAAAAGAGAAACTTTCATTTTTCTTTTTGGGCCACCTTGCCTCGCTGAGATGTGGCCAGTTTGTTGAAAGAAGATGTAAAGAGGATACTCCATGGGGAGGTGGAAAAGAATTCTTCCTCCATAAGCCATGCGTGTCATCAGAGGTGACTAAATGCCAGGAACAAGGGGCTAATAACTCCTTCTGTATAAATTACTAAATTTAAAAAGAGAAACATTTGTTTTTCTTTTTAGGCCGCCTTATCTCGGTGGGTTTGTTGAAAGAAGAAGAGGTTTATTGCTTCTCTAAATATAATATATATGAGTGTAGTGAATTAACACAAAAATATCTTTTTGTTTCTGTTCATGGTTGATCACCAGTCAGTCTTAGGATAAAAGCTTTTTAACACAGGGCTGGAATACTTCTGTACACTAACATCCCCCAGTCAAGGCAGGATAAATTGCTGATCTAGAGAATGTACAGAGAACCTTTACTGCATGTATTAGTTCAGTCATGTATTAGTTTGGTTGTAGCTACAGTTAGAGTAAAAGGTAGATGGGACAAAAGGAAAATGGCAACAGCAAGTAAGAGAGAGGTAAAAGTGTATAAACTAAGGAAGGAGGAAGTTAGGGTGAGATATAAGCAACTATTGGCAGAAAGGTGGGCTAGTGCAAGTAGGAGTAGTGGGGGGGTTGAAGAGAGTTGGGATAGTTTTAAAAATGCAGTATTAGAATGTGGGGCAGAAGTTTGTGGTTATAGGAGGGTGGGTGCAGGAGGAAAGAGGAGTGAGTGGTGGAATGAAGAAGTAAAGGGTGTGATAAAAGAGAAAAAGGTAGCTTATGAGAGGTTTTTACAAAACAGAAGTGTTAGTAGAAGAGCAGAGTATATGGAGAGTAAAAGAAAGGTGAAGAGAGTAATGAGAGAGTGCAAAAGAAGAGCGGATGAAAGAATGGGAGAGGATCTGTCAAGAAATTTTGCTGAAAACAAGAAAAATTTTTGGAGTGAGATAAACAAGGTAAGAAAGCCTAGGGAACGAATGGATTTGTCAGTTAAAAACAGAGTAGGGGAGTTAGTAGATGGGGAGCTGGAGGTATTGGGTAGATGGCGGGAATATTTTGAGGAACTTTTAAATGTCGATGAAAAGAGGGAGGCGATAATTTCATGTACTGGCCAGGGAGGTACAACATCGTTTAGGAGTGAAGAAGAGCAGGATGTGAGTGTGGGGAGGTGCGTGAGGCATTACGTAGAATGAAAGGGGTAAAGCAGCTGGAATTGACGGAATCATGACAGAAATGTTAAAAGCAGGGGGATATAGTGCTGGAGTGGTTGGTATTTTTGTTTAATAAATGTATGAAAGAGGGAAAGGTACCTAGGGATTGGCAGAGAGCATGTATAGTTCCTTTATATAAAGGGAAGGGGGATAAAAGAGAGTGTAAAAATTATAGGGGAATAAGTTTACTGAGTATACCAGGTAAAGTGTATGGCAGGGTTATTATTGAAAGAATTAGAGGTAAGACAGAGAGTAGGATTGCAGATGAGCAAGGAGGCTTTAGAGTGGGTAGGGGATGTGTAGATCAAGTGTTTACAGTGAAGCATATATGTGAACAGTATTTAGATAAAGGTAGAGAAGTTTTTATTGCATTTATGGATTTAGAAAAGGCATATGATAGAGTGGATAGGGGAGCAATGTGGCAAATGTTGCAAGTGTATGGAATAGGTAGTAAGTTACTGAAGGCTGTAAAGAGTTTTTATGAGGATAGTGAGGCTCAGGTTAGGGTGTGTAGGAGAGAGGGAGATTACTTCCGGTAAAAGTAGGTCTTAGACAGGGTTGTGTAATGTCACCATGGTTGTTTAATATATTTATAGATGGGGTTGTAAAGAAGTAAATGCTAGGGTGTTGGGGAGAGGGGTGGGATTAAATTATGGAGAATTAAATGCAAAATGGGAGTTGACACAGTTACTTTTGCTGATGATACTGTGCTTATGGGAGATTCTAAAGAAAAGTTGCAAAAGGGTTTGTGGACGAGTTTGGGAGAGTGTGTAAAGGTAGAAAGTTAAAAGTGAACATAGATAAGAGTAAGGTGATGAGGGTATCAAACGATTTAAATAAAGAAAATTGGATATCACATTGGAGAGAGGGATTATGGAAGAAGTAAATGTTTTCAGATATTTGGGAGTTGATGTGTCAGCAGATGGGTTTATGAAGGATGAGGTTAACCATAGAATTGATGAAGGAAAAAGGTGAGTGGTGCATTGAGGTATCTGTGGAGACAAAAACGTTATCCATGGAGGCAAAGAAGGGAATGTACGAAAGTATAGTGGTACCAACACTCTTATATGAGTGTGAAGCATGGGTTGCAAATGCTGCAGCGAGGAGGAGGCTGGAGGCAGTGGAGATGTCCTGTCTAAGGGCAATGTGTGTGTAAATATTATGCAGAAAATTCGGAATGTGGAAATTAGGAGAAGGTGTGGAGTTACTAAAAGTATTTGTCAGAGGGCTGAAGAGGGGTTGTTGAGGTGGTTTGGTCATTTAGAGAGAATGGATCAAAGTAGAATGACTTGGAGAGCGTATAAATCTGTAGGGGAAGGAAGGCGGGGTAGGGGTCGTCCTAGAAAGGTTGGAGGGAAGGGGTAAAGGAGGTTTTGTGGGCAGGGGCTTGGACTTCCAGCAAGCATGTGTGAGCGTGTTAGATAGGAGTGAATGGAGACGAATGGTTTTTGGGACATGACGATCTGTTGGAGTGTGAGCAGGGTAACATTGTGTGAAGGGATTCAGGGAAACCAGTTAATTGATTTAGTTGGACTTGAGTCCTGGAAATGGGAAGTACAATGCCTGCACTTTAAAGGAGGGGTCTGAGATAGTGACAGCTGGGAGGGACTTTTCTCAGCTGTAGTATCTGAGCTCCTCTGCAAAGACAGTGATTATGTATGAGTGTGGTGAAAGTGTTGAATGATGATGAAAGTTTTTTCTTTTTGGGGATTTTCTTTCTTTTTGGGTCACCCTGCCTCGGTGGGAGACGGCCGACTTGTTGAAAAAAAAAAAAAAAAAAAAATTAGTTCAGTCAAGCACCTTAATTCCTGGGAATGTTTGAAGTCCTTTTACCTTTACTCCCTGGAATGCAGGCAAGACAGGTACATTATAATCTAGGAGGGCACATAAATCTATAGTGGAAATGAGGAGGGGCAGGGATCGTCCTAGGAAATGTTGGAGGGTGGTGTTAAAGGAGGTTTTGAGGTCTACCGTTGATGAGTTTTGAGTCTTGTTACTCTCGGAGCTCGGCCATGGGCCAGGCCAGGGGCTTGGACGTCCAACAGGGTTGTGTGAGCATGTTAGACACAAGTGAGTGGGGGCAAGTGGTTTTATGATTTTACATGCTCTTGGAATGTGAATGGGGTAATATGTAGGGATTCAAGGAAACCACTTAGTCAAACTTGAGTCCTGGAGCTGAGAAGCACATTCCTGCATTCCAGTAGGAGAGGTGGGGATGTTACAGTTTGAAGGGTCATTTGAACTGTAATGTCAATATACTTCAGGTAAAACAGTGACTGAATGATAGTGAAAGTATTTTCTTCTTTGTTGGGTCACCTTACACCTCTGGGAGTTTTTTTTTTTTCTCAATAAGTCGGCCGTCTCCCACCGAGGCAGGGTGACCCAAAAAGAAAAAAATCTCCAAAAAGAAAATACTTTCATCATCATTCAACACTTTCACCTCACTCATACATAATCACTGTCTGGGAGATGGCTGGAGTATTAAAAAAGAAATTCTTATATTTTTGTATTGCATCTCTTCATTTTTCTTTTTTATACCAAATTTTCTCATATGGTAAATTTTTAACTACAATATAAATCTGTAATATATTCCTTAGTGTAGTGTCTGCATAAATAAAAGGTTTAATTTTCTTGCAGCCTGTGCGAGGATCTGGAGAAGGCTGTGAGTTTGGTGTTGCATTCGTTGATACCAGCTTAGGAGTATTCCATGTGGGCCAGTTTACTGATGACCGCCATGTATCCAGGCTGTGCACCTTAATGGCTCATTATCCACCAGCTCAGGTAAGTTGTAGATGCTATTAAAACTTAAAGGAGATTCCAGTACTTGTACTGGTCTTGACTCAATAAACTTGCCACCACTGATTCGTGATAATCCATGAGGTATGAAAATTTTTGCTCATCTTCCTTCCAGAAAGATCGAAACCCACAGTTAAATATTCTGGGATTAACAATGGTTTAATGTATGTATTTGGGACAGGAAAAATAAAAAGGAGGAATTAAGAGAAGAGTGCAGTGCCACCCTCAAATTTGCACTGAGAGGGATTACATTCTTCGAGGTCCCGCAAATCTTGAAACTGTGAATAATACAGTGCATTTTTTTAACACCAGCTTTCTTCCACCAAGGTAAGGTGATCCAATAAAAGGAAGCACATTCACCATTAATTCAGTAGCTGCCATACCAGAAGTGCAGTCATCATAATCCAAACTGCAACATCTCCACATCTTCAAAATACAGGCACTTTACTTCTCACCTCCAGGACTCTAAGTCCAGCTAACTGGTTTCCCGGAATCCCTTGGTAAATGTTACCTTGCTCGCACACCAACGGCATGTCTAGTCATGAAAACCACTTGCCTCCACTCATTCCTGTCTAACATGCTCACACGTGCTTGCTTGATGTCTAAGCCCCATACTTACACAGCCTGAAGTGAAATAACTTCATTTAAACAATAGTTTTCCCTGGATGCTTCTGATTATAGGAGGTGCAGTATTTTGAAAGGATATTTACCACTGAATATGTTTGATTATTTTTTCTTCATGACTTTTTTCATCCATTCCAGGTGTCTTCCCACTATATAAGATGAAATATCAGTGTTACATTAGGACTCCCTTGTGCTTCCATTACTATCGGATAAAGGTGTTGTAAAGTGTGTAAAGGTAGAAAGTTAAAAGTGAACATAGATAAGAGTAAGGTGATGAGGGTATCAAACGATTTAAATAAAGAAAAATTGGATATCACATTGGAGAGAGGGATTATGGAAGAAGTAAATGTTTTCAGATATTTGGGAGTTGACGTGTCAGCGGATGGGTTTATGAAGGATGAGGTTAACCATAGAATTGATGAAGGAAAAAAGGTGAGTGGTGCATTGAGGTATCTGTGGAGACAAAAAACGTTATCCATGGAGGCAAAGAAGGGAATGTACGAAAGTATAGTGGTACCAACACTCTTATATGGGTGTGAAGCATGGGTTGCAAATGCTGCAGCGAGGAGGAGGCTGGAGGCAGTGGAGATGTCCTGTCTAAGGGCAATGTGTGGTGTAAATATTATGCAGAAAATTCGGAATGTGGAAATTAGGAGAAGGTGTGGAGTTACTAAAAGTATTTGTCAGAGGGCTGAAGAGGGTTGTTGAGGTGGTTTGGTCATTTAGAGAGAATGGATCAAAGTAGAATGACTTGGAGAGCGTATAAATCTGTAGGGAAGGAAGGCGGGGTAGGGGCGTCCTAGAAAGGTTGGAGGAAGGGGTAAAGGAGGTTTTGTGGGCGAGGGCTTGGACTTCCAGCAAGCATGTGTGAGCGTGTTAGATAGGAGTGAATGGAGACGAATGGTTTTGGGACATGACGATCTGTTGGAGTGTGAGCAGGGTAACATTTTGTGAAGGGATTCAGGGAAACCAGTTAATTGATTTAGTTGGACTTGAGTCCTGGAAATGGGAAGTACAATGCCTGCACTTTAAAGGAGGGTCTGAGATAGTGACAGCTGGGAGGGACTTTTCTCAGCTGTCGATCTGAGCTCCTCTGCAAAGACAGTGATTATGTATGAGTGTGGTGAAAGTGTTGAATGATGATGAAAGTATTTTCTTTTTGGGGATTTTCTTTCTTTTTGGGTCACCCTGCCTCGGTGGGAGACGGCCGACTTGTTGAAAAAAAAAAAAAGGTGTTGTCAGCAATTCAGTATCCCAGGTCTGTCTTGACACAGCTTCTTTTTGATACACTGTCAGTATTTTTTGTACACTAACAAAACAACAAATTTGCAGATTCTCTTTGAGCGAGGGAGACTCTCTCAGAAAACACAAAAATTAGTAAATTCAGCTGTGCCTCCAAACCTGCGAGAGAATCTAGCTCCAGAGAAAGAGTTTTGGACATCCAGCAAGACTCTTGGCTTCTTGGCCGAAGGCAGTTACTTTAAAGATGAAGGAGGTGATTCCACTGTACAGTGGCCAAAAGAACTAAGGAAAATGATAGATGATGGTAAGCACCTTTTTAATTCTTTTCCTCTGTAGGTACTAGAAGGAATGAAGATGTTGTTGTATTAAAAAAGTAATGAGGAGTGCTTCATCCCCTCTCATAGATATTCTAACCACAATTACATACTTTGTAATACAGTAGTATTTCGAGTTACGAGCTTAATTCGTTCCAGACGGCTATTCAAGTGCTGATACCGAAGGAATTTTTTCCCATAAGAAATAATGAAAATTAGATTAATCCATTTCAGACCCCCAAAAATACACTTACAAAAGCACCTACAAAAATACACTTACATAATTGTTCGAGTTGGGAGCTGCTCATAAGTAGAGGTACCACTGTACTGTTCATTTTAACTCAGTATTTCAAGATTGATCTCCATGGAGAAGTGGAACAGAATTCTTCCTCTGTAAGCCATGTGTGTTGTAAGAGGAAACTAAAATGCCGGGAGCAAGGGGCTAGTAACCCCTTCTCCTGTATACATTACTAAATTTAAAAAGAGAGACTTTATTTTTTATAAATTAGACACATATGCAACACTTGGGTATCTTTATTGAGGAAACGTTTCGCCACACAGGGGCTTCATCAGTCCAATACAAAGTAGAAAGGTGTAAGGAGAGGAGGAGTTGAGGTTATCAGTCCCTCGGCCTGGAGTCGATGTGTTCAGTCCATCAATCTTGTTAGAAGTGTAGCACAAGGCCGTAGAGGTGGCTTATATGCTGTAATCAGGTGAGGTGAAGCAGGAGGAGGCAGGGTCATAGTAGTACCATCCACTATTCTAAGTAGGTCTTCGTCCAAAGGTTGGACAAGTGTAGAAGAATTCGTTTGTATCAAGATCCCAAGCTGTTGCTGTGTCAGACAGGATGTAGATGAATGGTTCAGAGAACCGACAAGTTATAAATTAGACACATATGCAACACTTGGGTATCTTTATTGAGGAAACGTTTCGCCACACAGTGGCTTCATCAGTCCAATACAAAGTAGAAAGGTGTAAGGAGAGGAGGAGTTTGAGGTTATCAGTCCCTCGGCCTGGAGTCGATGTGTTCAGTCCATCAATCTTGTTAGAAGTGTAGCACAAGGCCGTAGATGATGGCTTATATGCTGTAATCAGGTGAGGTGAAGCAGGAGGAGGCGGGGTCATAGTAGTACCATCCACTATTCTAAGTAGGTCTTCGTCCAAAGGTTGGACAAGTGTAGAAGAATTCGTTTGTATCAAGATCCCAAGCGGCCGGTTCATTAAGAAAAAAATATCAAGATTGACAGTGCCCTGCTGTATTCTTTTATTCATACTATTTGTACTTTTTTCTTATTTTTCTAGCATCCCACAAAAACTTTTTTTTTTCTAGATAGCATCCTTCACTTCCTGTGGTAATCAGTTTGCTTAACAATTTGCTATATATTACTGACTTTCACATTGTTCCTTCTGTAGCTGGTGTTGGTATGCAGTGGTAGATAAACCTCTAACAAATGGAAAGTAAGTATTACAAGGTGACAATGTTTTACTCATGTGTGAATTTTATCAAGTTCTGCAAAAGGACACATAAATATAACTTGTACTCAGGGGTGGATTTACATACAATGGAGAGTTGTCCCAGAAGCCTTTATGTGTGAGGAACCCCAGGCAACTAGGTGTGAGGGCCCTCAGACCCCCAAGTATGAGGGGTCCTCAGACTCCAGGTGTGAGGGCCCCCAGGTATAAGGGCACTAGGCATCCAGGTGTGAGGGGGCCCATGCCCCCAGATGGGAGGGGTCTTGAGGTTCCATTTTGTATAAAAAAAAAGTTGATAGGGCTAAAGAAATGTCTTTTAATTTCAGTTAGTTTGTATAATTTTATTATGCTTCATTTTAAGTTGGAAAAATTCATCTGTTGGTTCATGTTTTTTGGAAAAATTCATCTGTTGGTTCATGTTTTTGGAGAAAACCTTATATTATGCCTTGACACATGTCACCCACCACATATTTTCAGCACTCCTTATCTCCCTTTGTTTTGTTTTTTTATTTTTAATGAACCCCATTTAAAAATAACAACTTGTTATAATATCATCGGCATTGGATTTTCCTGTCATTTTACCCAGTCTGCTTCTCACACATTCTTTTAACCTTCTATTGCATACCTGCTTGCCATGCTCAGAGCTACAGTCAGCAGCCATCATCAGTCATGGGAAATAACTTTCTTTGTTTTCCTAATTGTGGAGAACACTAGACATATTATTCTATTTTATTTTTTATTAACACATCGGCCGATTCCCACCAAGGCAGGGTGGCCCGAAAAAGAAAAACTTTCATCATCATTCACTCCATCACTGTCTTGCCAGAGGGGTGCTTTACACTACAGTTATAAAACTGCAACATTAACACCCCTCCTTCAGAGTGCAGACACTGTACTTCCCATCTCCAGGACTCAAGTCTGGCCTGCCGGTTTCCCTGAATCCCTTCATAAATGTTACTTTGCTCACACTCCAACAGCACGTCAAGTATTAAAAACCATTTGTCTCCATTCACTCCTATCAAATACGCTCACACATGCTTGCTGGAAGTCCAAGCCCCTCGCACACAAAACCTCCTTTACCCCCTCCCTCCAGCCTTTCCTAGGCCGACCCCTACCCCGCCTTCCCTCCACTACAGATTTATACACTCTCGAAGTCATTTGTCTCGTTCCATTCTCTCTACATGTCCGAACCACCTCACCAACCCCTCCTCAGCTCTCTGGATAATAGTTTTGGGAATCCCGCACCTCCTCCTAATTTCCAAACTCAGAATTCTCTGCATTATATTCACACCACACATTGACCTCAGACATGACATCTCCACTGCCTTCAGCCTTCTCCTCATCGCAACATTCATCACCCATGCTTCACACCCATATAAGAGTGTTGGTATAACTATACTCTCATACATTCCCTCTTTACTTCCATGGACAAAGTTCTTTGTCTCCACAGACTCAAGTGCTCCACTTACCCTTTTCCCTCATCAATTCTATGATTCACCTCATCCTTCATAGACCCATCTGCTGACATGTCCACTCCCAAATATCTGAATACATTCACCTACTCCATACTCTCTCCCTCCAATCTGATATCCAATCTTTCGTCACCTAATCTTTTTGTTATCCTCATCACCTTACTCTTTCCTATATTCACTTTCAATTTTCTTCTTTTACACACCCTACCAAATTCATCCACCAACCTCTGCAACTTCTCTTCAGAATCTCCCAAAAGCACAGTGTCATCAGCAAAAAGCAACTGTGACAACTCCCACTTTGTATTTGATTCTTTATCTTTTAACCCCACACCTCTTGCCAAGACCCTCGCATTCACTTCTCTTACAACCCCATCTATAAATATATTGAACAACCACGGTGACATCACACATCCTTGTCTAAGGCCCACTTTTACTGGGAAATAGTCCCCCTCCCTCCTACACACTAACCTGAGCCTCACTATCCTCATAAGAACTCTTCACTGCTTTCAGTAACCTACCTCCTATTCCATACACCTGCAACATCTGCCACATTGCCCCCCTATCCACCCTATCATATGCCTTTTCCAAATCCATAATGGCCACAAAAACCTCTTTACCCTTATCCAAATACTGTTCACTTATATTTGGATAAGGGTAAAGAGGTTTTTGTGGCATTTATGGATTTGGATTTGCCCTGTTTATTTATTGGACAATATGAATTCAAATAATTTACTTAAATAATAAACCTTTTTAAGTTCTACAGAGTAACACCCTTTGAAGGAGGAGGAGGCTATCTTAATGCTGAAGGGCTCTTTATCTAAGGAATTGGAGCTATTCACTCATTTCTTGGATTGAACCTCATTGTATCTCATTTCCCAGACACTTTATGACCCCTATTGGGTTTACTAATTCTCTATGAATGTAATAGAAGTTATACTGTATTACAAGGTTATAAAATACACTGAAAAGCTACTTACTGTAGATATAAGTACTGTATGCATGCTCACTATTTATGCTATATAGTGATCATTTTATGACCTAACTGGGCTTAATGCTTAAAATTATTATTTTTTTTTTTTAACACTGGGCCCCCTCCCACTAAAGCAGGGTGACCTGGAAAAGAAACACTTTCACCATCATTTACACTATCATTGTCTTGTCAGAGGTGCATAGATACAACAGTTACAAGGAGTTACTAGACCATTACTCCCATCATTTTATTTGCTAATAACCATTTATAATTATGTATATGATAGAGTTATTGTAAGCTTATTGCTTTTGTACTAAAAATTTATTTTCAGGTAACTCGTTAGGCACCACAGCTCGATCTAAGTATGAACTTGCGGTGTCAGCTCTTGGTGCACTGACTTGGTATCTAATGGACTGCAGACTTGAAGAACAACTACTTACAATGCGCAATTTTGAATTGTATAAACCTCTTGATGTAGCAACTTCAACAGAGAACGAGAAAAATTCTTCTGTTCCTGCATTCATTAAAAGAAGACATCACATGGTTAGTTGTTACCTGATCATTTGACCCTTTTGTTACATCTGCAGCTATCTATGACATTTTTTATTGAAGAAAAGATACATAATGTAGAACAAGCTTTTATTGAGACTTTTTGCTCAGTAGTCCTACAACCAATAAACAATGCAAAATATTGTTGTAGTAAAAGCTTGTTCTGGTACATGTGTTGTTTCTTCATTGTTGTTGGCATTACCCTGTTTGGATTCATGAACTAATGTTGCTAGGAAGATTGAAATGCCTGCTCACTCTAGTTCTTGTAATGTTTTGCAATATTAGTTGCTTTAGTTTATCCATATAGTAATTTGCTTTGTAAGTTTTAATAGTGGTTATACACAAATCCATTCATCACGTGACAAAGATATGTTAATTATTGAATAATTCAGGTACTTGACGGGACAACACTTCGTAACTTAGAGGTATTTGAGAATACTAATGGTGGTGTTGAGGGAACTCTCGTTGATAAGCTAGATCGCTGTTCGACCCCATTTGGGAAGAGGTAAGCTGTCACATGACAGAAGAAACATATTTTTAGTTTGTAAATACATATTGCTTTTTTATTTGTATATTGACTGTCACCCAGGGAATTGCTTTCATTAAAGGGTCAAAACTGATGTTATGAGAGAGATTTTCTATAATTTTTTGTTAATTCATTCCCTTGAATATTTGTCATCAGTACTTTTATGTTATGTTTTATGCCCACTGTCCTTCAATGATTAGTACCTTAACATATACAGTATACTTTTTTTTTTACCTAAACAGCTGTCTCCTGCCAAAGAAGAAAGGCATTCACCTTCAGTCATTCAATCGCTGTCTTTCCAGAAGTGTGCTGACATTATTTCAAATTACATTCCTACTGCAAATTACATTCCTACAACCCACCCCTCCTTCAGAGTGCAGGCACTGCCCTTCCTGTCTCCAGGACTCTAGTCTAGCTAACCAGTTTTCCTGATTCTTTTCATTCACTCCTATCCAACACACACAATGCTGCTGGATGCTCAACCCTATAAAACTCGAAGCCTCTTTTATCCCTCTCCCTCTAACCATTCCTGAGACAACCCCTGCCTTCCACCATAAATTATACTCCACCTTCATCATCCTATCCTCTCCATCTTCTCTGCATGCCCAAAATATAGACTACAGGAAACATTTGGATATACATGTCTTCCTTGGCCTATAAAATTAAATTTCCTAAAAATAAATTAAGAATTTGTTGTATTGATTTTTTATAGAATTATTAACCCTTGTATATGAGTGTGAGCATGGGCTTTTAACATCTGCAATGAGGAGGTGAGTGGAGATGTCATATTTGAGAGTAATGAATGGTGTAAATATAATACAGAATTTGGTGAAATTAGATGACAGTGTACACATTCTTGAAGTACCCTTCATTTCTTTATTTTATTTCTAACCATTCACTCAAGTGATCCTGGAAAATCATTTCTTCCAAGAAATTATTCTTTCTTGCATTTCATAAGGACTTTAAAAGACTCCCACAGGTTGTTCTGCTCACTATTATTGAGTGGGTTTTTATCACATTGAAGAACCTATATACAGTTGTTATTTTCACAGTATAACTGCTGACTAAAGATGTAAATCATCATAGGACACTGCTCCCTTTCGAAGGAGGTTTCTTGATGCTGGTGAAGGGCTCTTGATCTAAGAAATTGGACTTGTTCTCCAATTCCTTGAATCGAGCCAAAATGCCTTCCATTCTCCTGGGTGCTGTATGACCCCTATTGAGTTTAGCTTTCCTCCCCATGAATGTAATAATATTACTAATAATGACTATTGTCATGATCCTTTTTTTTTTATTAATGGGGTGTAAACATATCCCCTGTAGGCCAGTAGATGTTTAACTGCTTAATAAAACACCACCACCGTCCTCTAACTGCTTCTATTAATAAAATATTTTTAAAATGAATTATTAAGGTTAAATTTATGCAATTATCATAAAGGATTTTCCTGCACACTCAGATTTTATTGCATATTATTAGAGATAAGGAACATTAATACTTAAGAAGGATAATGTATGTCATCCATCAATGACAGGCTGCTTCGCAAATGGATTTGTGCTCCACTTTGCAGTCCGTCAAGCATCAATAGTCGTTTGGATGCTATAGAAGATCTGCAAAACAACCCTGATATAATGGAGGAGGTGACAACTCTTCTCAAGAGTCTTCCTGATTTGGAGAGGGTCCTTGCCAGGTAAGTCAATATTGTATTGTATTGAAGTGCTCAATCTGTGGGGATCATTCAGTATAATGTGTGGTGTAGGCTCAATCTTCTGTCTCCTGATCATGGCTGAGTCTCTGACCAGTCATGCTATAGGGCAAGTTCTAGCATCAGCGAGGTCAAAAGCTCAGTGCCCCAAGGCACTGTCCTGGCACCTCTGCTGTTTCTCATCCTCATAGCAGACATAGATAAAAACACCCAGCACACTTTTGTATCATCATTTGCAGATGGCACTAAAATAAGCATGAAAGTCACTACGGTAGAGGACACTGAAAAATTACAGGAAGACATAAGCAGGGTCTTCCAGTGGGCAGTGGAGAACAACATGACGTTCAATGGTGATAAGTTTCAGCTGCTTAGGTATGGAAAAAATGAAGAACTCAGAAGGAACACTATATACAAAACGCAAGAGAGTCACCACATAGAACGAAAGGAACACGTAAAGGACTTGGGAATAATTATGTCTGCTGATCTGTCGTGAATGATGAAGAAAGTTTTTCTTTTTCGGGCCTCCCTGCCTTGGTGGGAATCAGCTGATGTGTTAATAAAAAAAAAAAATATATATATATATATATATATAAAGACCATAACAAGACAAAGATCACAACAGCCAGGAAGATGACGGGGTGGGTATTGAGAACTTTCAAAACAAGGGAAATAATGCCAATGGTGACACTTTTCGAATCGCTAGTGCTCCCTCACTTAGAATACTGCTCTGTGCTGACGGCCCCGTTCAGGGCAGGAGAAATATCAGAGCTGGAACAAATTCAGAGATCGTTTATGGCTCACATTGAGCCATTGAAACATCTAAATTATTGGGAACGCCTTCAAGTCTTGAACATGTACTCATTGGAGCAGTGGAGAGAGAGATACATGATAATATATACCTGGAAAGTACTTGAGGGCCTGGTCCCAAATCTGCACACTGCCATAACAACATACTGGAGTGAGAGATATGGGAGAAAGTGTAAAATAAACCCAGTGAGGAGCAGGGGTGCGGTGGGAACAATACGGGAGCACTGTATTAACATCCGGGGTCCCAGACTATTCAACATCTTACCAGAAGATATCCGAAACATGGCTGGAACCAGTGTAGAAGCCTTCAAGAGGAAACTATACAAGTATCTTCATCGGGTGCCAGATCAACCAGGCTGTGATGGATATGTGGGGCAGCGGGCCTCCAGCAGCAACAGCCTGGTTAACCAGGCAAGCACCAGACGAGCCGGGCTCAGAGAGTAGATAAACTCTTTAAACTCTTCAAAGGTAAGGTAAAGGTAGGTGGTCCCAGTCTTTAGAAAGCAATATTATCATTGTTCTGTTTCTCTGGAGGTGAGAAATTGCTCGCCTTAAAATATTGAAGCAGTATTATGGGAGAAAAGAGGAGTGTGGATTTTATTCTTGTGATAACTTCCTTTCACAGTATCTTCTACAGCAGTATCTAAGGTGTTTCAGAAGTAAGATGTAAAATGCTCTGCAAGGCATCTCAAAATATCAATGAATTATTTTCTAACAAATTCCTTTCTCGTATAATTGTTATTTTTCTTAACACATTGGCCGTCTCCCACTGAGGTTGGGTGACCTGAAATAGAAACACTTTCACAATCATTCACACTATCAGTGTCTTGCCAGAAGTGTGCAGATATAACATTTTAGATATCCCTTCAAACAGTAACTATCCCCATACCTTTAGAGTATAGGTACTGTATTTCCCACCTCCAGGACTCAATTCATGCTAACTGGTTTTCCTGAATCCCATCACAAAATGTTACCTTGCCCACACTCCAGCAGGCCATCAGGTCCCAAAAACTATTTGTCTCCACTCACTCCTGTCTAATATGCTCACACATGCCTGCTGGATTTCTTGAATATGTACTTAATAATATTCCCATGGCTTGTTTGGGTGAGTAATTTCCAACTGTACCCCCTTATTCTTGTTGTAACCTTAATATAGAACCTATCCTTGTCTACCTTGTCTTTGCCCCACATTATCAATATTTAATGTCTTGATCATTTTCCTTTCATTTTCTACTTCTACAATTATAAAAGGCCTAATTTTTGCACTCTTTTTAGCTCATTACCTTCAGCTTAGGCACCAGTTTAGATGCTCTTCTTTGCACTCTAAAATTTTAGTGCGTTTAATTAAGTAAAAGTTTCACAGTAGCACTGCATGCTCTAAAATTGGGTTTCGTGTACTATAAGGTAAGTGTTTTGAGCAAGTCTTTGTCTAGGTTCCTGAATGCCACTTAAATGTTTGTAAGCATAGTGTATGCTGCTGATGTTGTTATGCTTATATGGCTTTGGGTAATGGTTATTCTTAAGTATTTTTCTTCAACTGTTTCTCTGAGCTTTTTTTCTCTTTTCCCAGAAGCTGTACTGTCTTCTCACTTCATAATTTTGCTGTTAATTGGGTATAATTTTGAGAAAGAGTTTATCATATGACAGCAGTATGTAATATGAAGACAATATTTGTCATTAGTAAAAGTCATTTGGTGGAATAGCATTTAAAAAGTAATATTTTTTTTCAGAATCCACACTCAGGGCTTGAATCGCAACAATTCCAGCCATCCAGACAGTAGAGCCATATTCTTTGAAGATGTTAAATACAATAAAAAGAAAGTTACTGATTTCCTTGCTGGACTAAATGGATTCAAAACTACTCTTCAAATAATAAAAGCTTTTAAAGGTATGCCTTTTATTTCAAGTGTTTTCCATTGACTTGCATGTTCCCTTTCATAATGATAATGAAGTTTAATTCTTTCTTAATTTGAACATGACTTGTGTTCTCATGGAAACAGTTGGTAAAGAAACCATTTTTCATCTTTCATAATGACTCACTTGAAGCTCTCTTTTCAAAATATTTTCATCATTATACTGACATATGCCCTTCCCTTCTTTCGATCAAACCTGGTTGGCTCCTATTCTCCAGGCACTGTATGACCTTTACAAGGGCTTTAGTATAGTACTGCACTAATAATAGGAGTAGGTGAACAACTTATGTTAGGTAGCATAAATTTAATAATTTCTTACATTTAAAATTTGTTTTTAACATCGGCTGTTTCCCACCAAGGCAGGGTGACCCAGAAAAGAAGAAGCACTTTCATCATCACTTACTCCATTACTGTCTTGCCAGAGGCTGGCCGACACCAAAGTTTAAAAACTGCAACTTATCCCCACCCCTCCATAGTTTTGTATCCAACTGAATGTGTCCCTTGCTGAAAGAAGAAACAGCAAAAATTAAATTATTTTACGACTACTCTTAAGACACAATTTTGGTGTACAGATTTGGAGTCAGTATCTTCAAAATCTAAATTATTATTCATCATTGTTGGCCTACACTAAAGGGAATACAATATGAGGGATTTTGTTCCCTGCTTCATAATATTTTTTATAAACAAAAGCAGTAACGATGTCCTTGTGGACTTAAGGCACTGAACAACTACAGATTTTTTTATATATCAAATATATTCTACTGCAATGAAAATGACAAGTTGGGTTTTGGGAATATTCTGAACAGATACTACACCAAAGTGCTTGTGCTCTCATTTAGATTATGTACTCTCATCTCCTTTCAAGGCAGGTGAAGATATTTCCTGCTGTATTGGATTGGAAAGCATTCAAACTCTTAGAAGTGCCTAAAATCACTGAATGTATACTGTGTGGAATAGATATGAGAGAGATCTTACAATATACAGATTAGAAATATTCAAAGGTTATGTCCCTAATCTCCTTACTAAAATAAAAATCTACTGGTGTGAGAAATATGGGAACAAGTGTAGCATGAATTTAATTTATTAAAAAGGTTAGGTGAAGAGAGTGGTGAGAGAGTGCAAAAGAAGAGATGATGAAAGAATGGGAGAGGATCTGTCAAGAAATTTTGCTGAAAACAAGAAAAAATTTTGGAGTGAGATAAACAAGGTAAGAAAGCCTGAGGAACGAATGGATTTGTCAGTTAAAAACAGAGTAGGGAGTTAGTAGATGGGAGCTGGAGGTATTGGGTAGATGGCGGGAATATTTTGAGGAACTTTTAAATGTCGATGAAAAGAGGAGAGCGATAATTTCATGTACTGGCCAGGGAGGTACAACATCGTTTAGGAGTGAAGAAGAGCAGGATGTGAGTGTGGGGGAGGTGCGTGAGGCATTACGTAGAATGAAAGGGGGTAAAGCAGCTGGAATTGACGGAATCATGACAGAAATGTTAAAAGCAGGGGGATATAGTGCTGGAGTGGTTGGTATTTTGTTTAATAAATGTATGAAAGAGGGAAGGTACCTAGGGATTGGCAGCGAGCATGTATAGTTCCATTATATAAGGGAAGGGGATAAAGAGAGTGTAAAATTATAGGGGAATAAGTTTACTGAGTATACCAGGTAAAGTGTATGGCAGGGTTATTATTGAAAGAATTAGAGGTAAGACAGAGAGTAGGATTGCAGATGAGCAAGGAGGCTTTAGAGTGGGTAGGGGATGTGTAGATCAAGTGTTTACAGTGAAGCATATATGTGAACAGTATTTAGATAAAGGTGAGAAGTTTTTATTGCATTTATGGATTTAGAAAAGGCATATGATAGAGTGGATAGGGGAGCAATGTGGCAAATGTTGCAAGTGTATGGAATAGGTAGTAAGTTACTGAAGGCTGTAAAGAGTTTTTATGAGGATAGTGAGGCTCAGGTTAGGGTGTGTAGGAGAGAGGAGATTACTTCCGGTAAAGTAGGTCTTAGACAGGGTTGTGTAATGTCACCATGGTTGTTTAATATATTTATAGATGGGGTTGTAAAAGAAGTAAATGCTAGGGTGTTGGGGAGAGGGGTGGGATTAAATTATGGAGAATTAAATGCAAAATGGGAGTTGACACAGTTACTTTTTGCTGATGATACTGTGCTTATGGGAGATTCTAAAGAAAAGTTGCAAAGGTTAGTGGACGAGTTTGGGAGAGTGTGTAAAGGTAGAAAGTTAAAAGTGAACATAGATAAGAGTAAGGTGATGAGGGTATCAAACGATTTAAATAAAGAAAAATTGGATATCACATTGGAGAGAGGGATTATGGAAGAAGTAAATGTTTTCAGATATTTGGGAGTTGATGTGTCAGCAGATGGGTTTATGAAGGATGAGGTTAACCATAGAATTGATGAAGGAAAAAGGTGAGTGGTGCATTGAGGTATCTGTGGAGACAAAAACGTTATCCATGGAGGCAAAGAAGGGAATGTACGAAAGTATAGTGGTACCAACACTCTTATATGGGTGTGAAGCATGGGTTGCAAATGCTGCAGCGAGGAGGAGGCTGGAGGCAGTGGAGATGTCCTGTCTAAGGGCAATGTGTGGTGTAAATATTATGCAGAAAATTCGAATGTGGAAATTAGGAGAAGGTGTGGAGTTACTAAAAGTATTTGTCAGAGGGCTGAAGAGGGTTGTTGAGGTGGTTTGGTCATTTAGAGAGAATGGATCAAAGTAGAATGACTTGGAGAGCGTATAAATCTGTAGGGAAAGGAAGGCGGGGTAGGGGTCGTCCTAGAAAAGGTTGGAGGGAAGGGTAAAGGAGGTTTTGTGGGCGAGGGCTTGGACTTCCAGCAAGCATGTGTGAGCGTGTTAGATAGGAGTGAATGGAGACGAATGGTTTTGGGACATGACGATCTGTTGGAGTGTGAGCAGGGTAACATTGTGTGAAGGGATTCAGGAAACCAGTTAATTGATTTAGTTGGACTTGAGTCCTGGAAATGGGAAGTACAATGCCTGCACTTTAAAGGAGAGGGTCTGAGATAGTGACAGCTGGGAGGGACTTTTCTCAGCTGTAGTATTTGAGCTTCTCTGCAAAGACAGTGATTATGTATGAGTGTGGTGAAAGTGTTGAATGATGATGAAAGTTTTTCTTTTGGGGATTTTCTTTCTTTTGGGTCACCCTGCCTCGGTGGGAGACGGCCGACTTGTTGAAAAAAAAAAAAAAAAAAAAAGGTGCCATAGGCATAATTTGAGAACACTGTGTCAGCAGTGTGCAACACAAACATTCTTACGAAGGTACGGTGCAAGTGTTGAGGAGGAACACGAATAAGTTCTTACAAACTGTGCTTAATCAGCCAGGGTAGGATGGCTGTGTAGGCCTGCTTGAGTAATATGTTTAGCAGTGTCAGTAGACATTTTGTTTTGTAGCTGAGTACCTGCCCTGATTTTAGCACTGAGTATCAACAGACTTTTGCATAACACTGTAGTTAAATTCCTGGCAACTAGATTTTGCATGAATCTGTGTTGGTTTAAGTGAAGAAAACATGGAAAAAATAGGGTTAGGTTCCTGAGACCTCAATAAAGCTACATAAGATTGCCTAAAATATTTTTTCTTACATTAAATTATGGGTGGTGTTGACAACTGTCTTGTAGTGTAGGCAAAGAGCAAAAACCATTCTCAACATGATGTCTAGGTAACAAGCTGATATGAGGTACATAGGCCTCCCTTACAACAGTATAGCCAGCAATATTCCACATCCAACATCCAGTTGGGTACTGCAGTGTCCACATTCATCAAATAGCAAGCAACCACTATCCACCAATCAGTTTCCACTGCAAGAGTCTACATGATCCCATGTAGCCACTGCAGAAAAAGAAATACCAGGGAAAACAAGTAGAATTTTGTGAATCAGGATAAACAATCACAAAAATGCATGCAATAGAGACATGAATAATAAATTGAGATAGAATTACCAACAATATGTTAAGTAAAGGGACACAAATGCAACTAATGTAACATTTTATTGTCAAGCCAGCTTGACAAAGCTCCTGGAGAGCGAAACATTGCCACAATAAAGTGTCGCATTAGTTGCACTTGTGTCCTTTTACTTAACAGACTGAGGTTTGTCTGGTAGCAGTAGCCATTTAAAGGTTTAGGTCATATAATAGAAAAAAAAGGATGATTTCCAAATTTCATAATCTATGACCTAACTTTTGCTAAAAAAAAAAAGAAAAAAAGGAGCTCTATATATGTCCCTCCACCCCTTCCTTCCCATCTCTACCCCAGGGTACACATGATCCACGAATTAATTATTGTATTCTTTAATTATAATTTCTTACATGAGTCTATTCACTGAAATATTTTTTCCAGTAAATGAAAGTTAGTCAAATTTAAATCTATTGTCTCAGATGCATTTTAATTATTTTAGTAATCTTCATTTCTTTTTCAATATCTGGAACAGGCATCAAGACATCACTAAAATCAAAGTTGCTGTGCAAATGCATAACAAACACAAAAGAGGATGGCAATTTTCCTCATTTAAGTGATGCTTTAAAGTTCTTTGATGTAAGTAAGTTTTTTATTTTGTTTTGCTTTCTGCAGAGAAAAATTATTTTTTATATTTTCACTGTGCATGTATCTATCTGTATATGAGGCATCAGCAAGTAAAAAGGCATAAGCATTACCTCAGCTCAAAATTTTATTTTTGTTATATTATGTTCCATTTTGTTTGTATTTGTCTTGTTTTGGAAGGAGTGAAACAATTGTTACTGCATTATGGTCTAAAATAACCTGGAAAGTGAAGAACTTGACCTTAAGATGCTGCATCTGGTCTGAGGAATCCACTTCCTGCCTCCCCTTTTTCCCCAATTGGTGATAAACATGACTGTAAGGGCCAATCTTGTTCATTAACATATTAACATGCTTCTAAGTATTTGAAGGACCTGGAAGTGATAATGTCAGAGGATCTTGCCTTCAAAGACCACAACAATGTATCTACCACATCTGCTAGGAAAATGATAGGATGGATAATGAGAACCTTCAAAACTAGGGATGCCAAGCCCATGATTCTCTTCAAATTGCTTGTTCTCTCTAGGCTGCAATACTGCTGTACACTAACGGCCCCCTTCAAGGCTGACAACATTGCTGACCTGGAGAGTGTACAAAGAACTTTCATGGCACACATAAGCATGATAAGGCACCTAAATTACTGGGAACGGTTGAAGGTCCTTGATCTGTATTCCCTGGAACACAGGCGAGAGAGATACAAGATAATATACACTTGGAAGGTCCTGGAGGAATTGGTACCAAACCTGCACACGAAAATCACTCCCTATGAAAGCAAAAGACTCGGCAGGAGATGCAACATTTCCCCAATGAAAGGGAGCCACGAGTACATTGAGAGACAACACAATAAATGTCCGGGGCCCAGGACTGTTCAACTGCCTCAGCATACATAAGGGGGATTACTAATAGACCCCTGGCTGTCTTCAAGAAGGCACTGGACAGGCACCTAAAGTCAGTACCTGACCAACCGGGCTGTGGTTCATACGTCAGTGTGTGTGCGGCCAGCAGTAACAGCCTGGTTGATCAGACCCTGATCCACCATGAGGCCTGGTCTCAGACCGAGCCACAGGGGCATTGACCCCCGAAACCTCTCCAGGTAAACTCATGCCAAATCATCTCATCACAGGCATCTTGTTGGTTTATAGTATCACTAGATGTTGGTAATTATAGAGAGACTTTATTGATATTTGTTTAACAATATCATTCCATAAATTACTTAAAATTGTTCTAATACACACACAAAGTATGGCTATGCAGTAAATTACATGTGCTCATTTATGCCCTGTTGAGCATATATGCAAGAAACTTGTACGTATGTATGTTTGAATGATTCAAATGTTTTTACTAGTTTGAGTTATGACTTGTAAATTTTTACAGTTTTTTAAAAATGGAGATTATGCCCTTTTTACTTGCAGTCGCCTCATATCTTAGACATCAGGTTCTGTCCGGAAACTCTGTATTTGGAGGGCATTGCTTCACGTAGAATCTTCTCTAGACATTTTATGTATTATCAATTGCTCATGCCATAAGATACATCTGAAGTGCTTGTCAGACATTTTCATGTGCATGTTGACTCTCATATAAGTGAAGCATGTGAGAAAATGATGATGACTTTAGCAATACAAAACCAGAAAAGACAATAAGAGCTAAAAAGAAAGGTCAAAGAAGGAAACAGTATTCAGTGCAAGGACACTGTGGAGAGGAAGAGTATGGAATGCACAGCCAAGTGGCTCTGCAATATGATTAGCTAACAAACTACCTCTCAATGTGCTTTTATGGAAGTCCCAAGAGTAGATTCCCAAACTGGGTTAACTGGATGGTATCATTGGTGGTTGTATGTAGGATTTTATGTTAGCTCTATCCATAAAGTGCTAAATATTGAATTTCACAGCCTTTGAGAAATTTTACAGCACCTTAATCAGTTTTATAAAACTTTCAAAAACATCTTTATTTTAAACATATAAGATTGAATATACCGGTTTGTGTAATATCTTATTTTTGGAAAGTTCACATACTCCTTTAAGTTGAAAGATTTGTGGATGTTTGGGAAAAAAAAAAAATTGAGTGGAAATAGGATTGCATCTAAATTGTTATTGTAATTCTGAGAATACTGATTTTACCTTGATGGATGCCTTCCCCATTCATCCTTGATGTATGGGGAAGGCAAGAGGTGTGGAACTCAAAAGGAGTAAAATGAGGTCTGGGCTTCCTCTACTTATTGTATAGGAAATTGGAAAATGTGTACTAAAACATAAGTGTACACAAGAAAGAATGTGTGAAAAAGAAAGCTGTGTAGTCTTGACAGTGGTAGTAAAGTAGAAGTTTTAATACTTTTTATTCATTATTTAAATACTTTCTATATTTTGTGTGTAA
Organism: Cherax destructor; assembly: GCA_009830355.1. Classification (NCBI taxonomy): domain Eukaryota; kingdom Metazoa; phylum Arthropoda; class Malacostraca; order Decapoda; family Parastacidae; genus Cherax; species Cherax destructor. The sequence continues at coordinate 33,612 of WNWK01001205.1, read as the reverse complement.
TTTACTTGTACTTCTGTGTTAACATTAATTTACTTATTTACAGAATGCCTTTGATCATGAAGAGGCACAGGAGGGTAAAATAATTCCCAGCTCAGGTGTTGACACAGAATATGATGAAGCAGTTGAGCATATCAAGAAAACTAAGGATAAACTATCAGATTACCTCCAGGAACAGTGCAGACACTTTGGTGCAAAGGTAAGGCAAGAACAAATGATCAATTCTTCTGGCTTAAATGACTTTATTCAGTTTTTTTGAAGCACATCAAAGAAGATGGGGAAGGAAGAAATGAGAAAATATTTTATTTCCATTATGGTAATCTGAAGATTAGCATGAGGACAGATTTCTAAGTAGTGGAAAATAAAGTTAAAGAAATGATGATAATTTTATAGGGATTTCTTCTTGTCATGAAAAAGTGTATAGAATTTATATGCAGTAATTTAAAATGTGAGAGAATTGATAGAATAAATGGGAGTCTTGAGAAAATAATGACTGGCATATTGAGTTGGAAGAGTTGTTGGCTTGCATCCATATTCTGGGACCTGTTTTAGTCCATGGTTCACTTTTATCAAGCATATAAAGGTATCTCTCTCCTCTATTCCATAGAGTATATTCCAAGTACTTTAAGGTATTCCCAGTAGTTAAGATGTTTTATTGATTCTATTCATTCAGTAAATGACTTCTGTACATCTACTTGCTCTGATCTCTCTCCTGCCTTCAAAGGCTCTGCCAGTACAACGATATGTGAGCATAATTGAATAGTACCTTAAATGGCATATCTTATCTTGTTTTGAAAGCTCTCTTCATCCTCTTGTCACTTATTTTGTTCTTAAAATGGTAAGTCATCTGACATTATTTCTAAGTTTTACTTTTTTTTTTTTCATTTTAATCAAAATTAGTTTAATTATAATAATAATAATAGTTTATTTTCACAATGTACTTGGTTACAAAAATATAATGACACCTATAGTACGTATGGATAGCCTCTGTTTATGCAGAGCTTTTTAAGCAAACTAAACATGAAATATGAAACTGAAGTGAACATGATAAATATTGTACATATAAGTATATACAGGCATTAGGTTAAAGACGTATGTAAAGTTAATTCTGATCAGTATAATACAAACATAAATGTACGTAAGTTAAGAGTCTAGTCTTAGCTCCTAATCCTGACCCTCAACTTGCTGCTTGCCACGTTCACTTCCTTGTAGCCTCGCAGGCCCTATTGCACCTGCTTTTAAAACTGTGTATCGAGTCTGCCTCCACCACTTTTTTGTTGAAATTATTCCACTTCCCAACCATCTTGAGACTGAAGAAATACTTTCTGACATATCTGTGGTTTTACACTTCCAGCTGTGCCCATCTCTCAAACAGGCTGTATCTGTCTGCCTTATCAATTCCTCTGAGTATTTTGCATGTTGTTATGTCTTCCTTGGTCCTTCTGTCCTCCAGTGTCATTAGATTCAGTTCCTTTAGCCTGTCTTCATAGCTCATACTCTTAGCTCTGAATCTAGTCTAATTGCATACTTCTGCAGGTTTATTGCTTCCCCATGAATACAGTAAAACATAGCATGTAATTTATGCTCTCACCATCATCATTTCTACATCAAGCTAGTCCTGTCTGTCACTAAATTTCATCACTTCTTTTTTTTTTTTACTATTAATAGGTGGTGTACTGGGGTAGTGATAAGAAGAGATATCAGCTGGAAGTGCCAGAGCATGTCAGTAAGAAAGCTGGTGACAGTTACGAGCTGCAGGGTCAAAAGAAAGGTTACAAACGATTCTGGACATCAACCACTAAAAATTTATTAGCAGACATGATTAGCGGAGAAGAACACCGGGATGCAGCTCTTAATGATATATCACGCAGAATATTCCATCAGTTTGACGAACAGTAAGTATGAATTTTGTATAATTTTCTTGTTCTTTGGTGATATACGAGAGGCCTTTTTTTTTTTTAATCAAGAAATAATACAGGAATGAAACTGGTGACAATTGGGATTCTATATCTTTGTGATAAAATAATTCGGACCATTTGTAGCAAAAACAGGAAAAACAATTTAACTTACAGTAAATACTGCTCACATTTAACAAAAGTTTTTTAAATAATTACAATATGTTGCGTATAGTACTAATGCCAGTCATCTAAGAGCCTGATAACTGAACACAAACTAACATAGGAGCTTTTATTTAACCCTTTCAGGGTCCGTGCCGTAGTTCTACGTCATGAGCTCAGCTCACTCAGATAAGCTTTGAGCGGCAAATTTGGGCCTAGATATGAGAGAATACGTCAATGTGGTAAGTGTGCACCACATAAAACAAATTCTACAGCATACAGTGCATAATGAGAGAAAAAAACTGAAACCGCAATTTTCGATCAAAACGGTGACTTTGCAGTGTTTTTTCGTATACATGTACTTTGTATAGTTGTATTTGTGATTTCTTGGTCTCATTTGATAGAATGGAATATATTTTACAGATATAGAGATGATTTTGATTGGTTTTAGTACTGCAAATGGCTTGAAACTGAGCTCAAAATAGCGGAAATGTTAAATTTTTGCCTATGTTCAAGAATAAACAAATGACCTCACACGTCTAATACGCGCCAGCTGGTGGGTCTAATATACGTTCACAAATGTGGTGGTATTATTTGTACAATTATTACAATATTGCATAACAGTAAATCTTCCATTTTTTGGTTTGAATAAAAATTCATTATGTGAAAAAAATCAAAATGGAATTCATTTGTAAAGACTGAAAACGTAACTAATGAACAGAGGAAATGTTAGTTTAGTGCCAGGAATGCCTGCATTGTTTATTATGCACCCTATTTTGAAATTGGAATATTTTGAACTTTGAGTTAAATTGGCTAAATTAGCAATTTCCAATCACTTTATTTTGTAGTTGAAACAGTTGACTGGGCGATTTCTTGTGCTCAATTGATAGAATAGAAGTAATACTAGTGAAATAGCTAAGAATTTGGTCGACTGGAATAATGTAATTGGCCTAAAATGGAAGTCAAAGTCGGCAAAATCGCCAATGCGTAAACATTGCTGACACATCAAAATTCGCGAAAGCATAATTTCGTCAATTTTCAATCAAATTTTGTACTTTTTGTTTTATTACCTTCAGAAAAAGATTCTCTACCATTTCACAAGAAAAAATAAGATTTTTTTTTAAATTCTTGGACACTGGCACACCCCTTCCAAAAATGGCCTTGGACCCTGAAAGGGTTAAATTTCCGTACATTTATATTATCTTCTTTCAACACACCAGCCGTATCCCACTGAAGCAGGGTGGCCCAAAAAAGAAAAACAAAAGCTTTTCTCTTTAGCTTTAGTAATGTATACAGGAGAAGGGGTTACTAGCCCCTAGCCCCTTGCTCCCGGCATTATAGTGAGTGGTGAATATATTTATTGTAGGAAGTCTGAATAAGTGAAGAATGGGTATAATTGAAAAACCGCTGCTTTAGCGAAACAGCATAAAGTAAAGTGCTGTAAAGCGGGGCCATTCTGTACTGCAAACCTTTATCTTTAGCCCTGTAGTATATGTGTTTGGAGTGACATCTAAACTGTCATATCTGAGTGCCTCTGCAAAGATAGTGATTATGTGTGAATGATGGTGAAAGTGTTTCTTTCTTTTTTGGGTTACCCTGCCTCAGTGGGAGATGGCCAATGTGTCAAAAAAAATTTTTTTTTTTTTTTTTTTCAACAAGTCGGCCGTCTCCCACCGAGGCAGGGTGACCCAAAAAGAAAGAAAATCCCCAAAAAGAAAATACTTTCATCATCATTCAACACTATCACCACACACATACATAATCACTGTCTTTGCAGAGGAGCTCAGATACGACAGCTGAGAATAGTCCCTCCCAGCTGTCACTATCCCAGACCCCTCCTTTAAAGTGCAGGCATTGTACTTCCCATTTCCAGGACTCAAGTCCAACTAAATCAATTAACTGGTTTCCTGAATCCCTTCACACAATGTTACCCTGCTCACACTCCAACAGATCGTCATGTCCCAAAAAACCCTTCGTCTCCATTCACTCCTATCTAACACGCTCACACATGCTTGCTGGAAGTCCAAGCCCCTCGCCCACAATACCTCCTTTACCCCTTCCTCCAACCTTTCTAGGACGACCCCTACCCCGCCTTCCTTTCCCTACAGATTTATACGCTCTCCAAGTCATTCTACTTTGATCCATTCTCTCTAAATGACCAAACCACCTCAACAACCCTTCTTCAGCCCTCTGACAAATACTTTTAGTAACTCCACACCTTCTCCTAATTTCCACATTCCGAATTTTCTGCATAATATTTACACCACACATTGCCCTTAGACAGGACATCTCCACTGCCTCCAGCCTCCTCCTCGCTGCAGCATTTGCAACCCATGCTTCACACCCATATAAGAGTGTTGGTACGACTATACTTTCGTACATTCCCTTCTTTGCCCCCATGGATAACGTTTTTGTCTCCACAGATACCTCAACGCACCACTCACCTTTTTCCTTCATCAATTCTATGATTAACCTCATCCTTCATAAACCCATCCGCTGACACGTCAACTCCCAAATATCTGAAAACATTTACTTCTTCCATAATCCCTCTCTCCAATGTGATATCCAATTTTTCTTTATTTAAATCGTTTGATACCCTCATCACCTTACTCTTATCTATGTTCACTTTTAACTTTCTACCTTTACACACTCTCCCAAACTCGTCCACTAACCTTGCAACTTTTCTTTAGAATCTCCCATAAGCACAGTATCATCAGCAAAAAGTAACTGTGTCAACTCCCATTTTCCATTTAATTCTCCAAAATTTAATCCCACCCCTCTCCCCAACACCCTAGCATTTACTTCTTTTACAACCCCATCTATAAATATATTAAACAACCATGGTGACATTACACATCCCTGTCTAAGACCTACTTTTACCGGGAAGTAATCTCCTTCTCTCCTACACACCCTAACCTGAGCCTCACTATCCTCATAAAAACTCTTTACAGCCTTCAGTAACTTACTTACTACCTATTCCATACACTTGCAACATTTGAAACATTGCTCCCCTATCCACTCTATCATATGCCTTTTCTAAATCCATAAATGCAATAAAAACTTCTCTACCTTTATCTAAATACTGTTCACATATATGCTTCACTGTAAACACTTGATCTACACATCCCCTACCCACTCTAAAGCCTCCTTGCTCATCTGCAATCCTACTCTCTGTCTTACCTCTAATTCTTTCAATAATAACCCTGCCATACACTTTACCTGGTATACTCAGTAAACTTATTCCCTATAATTTTTACACTCTCTTTATCCCCCTTCCCTTTATATAAAGGAACTATACATGCTCTCTGCCAATCCCTAGGTACCTTCCTCTTTCATACATTTATTAAACAAAAATACCAACCACTCCAGCACTATATCCCCCTGCTTTTAACATTTCTGTCATGATTCCGTCAATTCCAGCTGCTTTACCCCTTTCATTCTACGTAATGCCTCACGCACCTCCCCACACTCACCATCCTGCTCTTCTTCACTCCTAAATGATGTTGTACCTCCCTGGCCAGTACATGAAATAACCGCCTCCCTTTTTTCATCGACATTTAAAAGTTCCTCAAAATATTCCCGCCATCTACCCAATATTTCCAGCTTCTCATCTACTAACTCCCCTACTCTGTTTTTAACTGACAAATCCATTCGTTCCCTAGGCTTTCTTACCTTGTTTATCTCACTCCAAAATTTTCTTGTTTTCAGCAAAATTTCTTGACAGAGCCTCTCCCATTCTTTCATCCGCTCTTCTTTTGCACTCTCTCACCACTCTCTTCACCTTTCTTTTACTCTCCATATACTCTGCTCTTCTATTAACACTTCTGTTTTGTAAAAACCTCTCATAAGCTACCTTTTTCTCTTTTATCACACCCTTTACTTCTTCATTCCACCACTCACTCCTCTTTCCTCCTGCACCCACCCTCCTATAGCCACAAACTTCTGCCCCACATTCTAATACTGCATTTTTAAAACTATCCCAACTCTCTTCAACCCCCCCACTACTCCTACTTGCACTAGCCCACTTTTCTGCCAATAGTTGCTTATATCTCACCCTAACTTCCTCCTCCCTTAGTTTATACACTTTTACCTCTCTCTTACTTGCTGTTGCCATTTTCTTTTGTCCCATCTACCTTTTACTCTAAATGTAGCTACAACCAAATAATGATCTGATATATCCGTTGCCCCTCTATAAACATATACATCCTGAAGCCTACTCATCAACCTTTTATCCACCAAAACATAATCCAACAAACTACTTTCCTTACGTGCTATATCATACCTTGTATATTTATTTATCCTCTTTTTCATAAAATATGTATTACTTATTACCAAACCTCTTTCTACACATAGCTCAATTAATGGTTCCCCATTTACATTTACCCCTGGCACCCCAAATTTACCTACTACTCCCTCCACAACATTTTTACCCACTTTAGCATTAAGATCCCCAACCACAATTACTCTCTCACTTGGTTCAAAACTCCCACACACTCACTCAACATTTCCCAAAATCTCTCTCTCCTCTACACTTCTCTCCTCTCCAGGTGCATAAACACTTACTATAACCCACTTTTCACATCCAACCTTTATTTTACTCCACATAATCCTTGAATTTATACATTTATATTCCTTCTTTACCTGCCATAACTGTGTAGTCTTTTAATCGGCTTGCATTTTGCCCTCCTCTTCAGGTTTTCTTGTTCCTTCCAGTCTTGTCTTGCTGTTTTTAATCTACTGATCACTTGTTAGTTTTTGTTGCTGAAGCAATCCTTAGCTTTCCTCACATAAGAGCTTTACTAGTACAAATGAGGGATAAGACTGAATTTACTTATCTAATAACCAAACCTGCATATAAAATTCTTCAGTTAAAAACTTTCAAGTTATCTTTTTAAAGTTTTATAAATATTTAAGTGTTGAAATATTTGGGTATGATATTTACATTATGATACACAAGAACAAAACATCAGTAATATTACTAGAGTTTATAGATACTGTACTTTGTTCATAACAGGTAATGAATTATTATTGTATACTTTCAGCCATAAAAAATGGGAAGCAGTTGTGCAGTGTTTGTCAGTACTTGATGTTCTGATATCTCTTACATGTTACTCAAAGGAAGTCAGTACTGTTAGACCAAATATTGTTATGCCTGAAGAAAAGGTTCAGGTTAGTTACATTACCATTTTTATTGATTTGATCTTATAATGATATGGCAAATAGAATTTCTTCCACATATTTCTGGTTTAAACACATTCCTATGTTGCTATGCCTGTATTTCATTATATGTAGAAGTGTGCTTAATACTAATTAGCTTTACTGACACTGATAGATAAAAAAACAAATGACGTATGTACACAATTTTTGTTGTGTGGTGGTATTAGTTTTCGTTGATTTTCCCCAAGTGTAGAAGGTACAGTTTTATTAAAGGTTTATTGTCATTCAGTGTTATAAGCCCTTTTTCTTTAATACTTTCCAATATTTTTCAGTGAATGCCTACACACCATAAAACTGGGAAATCATGATATGATGCTGTTAAGAGGGGAAATGAGTGACTTAAAATAATTGTATTGTCAATTTCAGCCATTCCTAGAAATCAAAGATGGTCTTCATCCATGTGTGACAGCAACGTTTAGTGGTGATGAATTCATTCCTAATGATGTGGTTATGGGTGGCACTAGTGAAGATGCTCATTCTAACCTGGTACTGGTCACAGGACCAAATATGGGTGGCAAATCAACACTTATGAGACAGACTGCTCTTATATGTATTCTAGCACAGTTGGTAAGTAATTTCTATAGCATTTTTATTTTATTTTTTAGACTCACCACATATATAGTAATCATGTCATTTCTTGTTGGACATTAATAATGGCATTATTAGCTAATGTTAGATTCTTTGGAAGCTACTTCTTTTTGACAATAGGATATCTTTGTTTCCAAACAAAATCTCAACAAATTCAGGGATTTGCATCAATTAATGTGTGCACATTTATAAGGCAATTTTGGATAGTCTTACCTAGTGCTGTATAAGACATGTGCAACCTCTCCTCTGGTTCCAGTATACAAGTCTTCATCCTCATGCCTTTGTATGAGATTGATAAAGCCTGTTGTGCAGTGAAACTTCTTTCTATGAATATTCCCAGGTGTTACACGTGTCTTATTCATCGTGACAATATTGTTGACTTTTGATGTAATGATACCTACAGTATAGCTTCCTTGACATTTTTTTTTTTAACCGGCCATATCCCACCAAAGCAGGGTGACCCAGAAAGAAAAACAAAAATTTCTGTTTCTTTCTTCTTTCTTTCAACGCACCTGTCATATCCCACCGAGGTGGGGTGTCCCAAAAGGAAAAACGAAAGTTTCTCCTTTAACATTTAGTAATATATACAGGAGAAGGGGTTACTAGCCCCATGCTCCTGGTATTGTAGTCGCCTCTTACGACACGCATGGCTTACGGAGGAAGAATTCTGTTCCACTCCCTCTTAGAGATAAGTGGAAATAAACAAGAAGAAGAACTAGTAAGAAAAATAGAAGAAAACCCAGAAGGGTGTGTATATATATGCTTGTACATGCATGTGTAGTGTGACCTAAATGTAAGTAGAAGTACCAAGATGTACCTGAAATCATGTATGTTTATGAGACAGAAAAAAAGACACCGGCAATCCTACCATCATGTAAAACAATTACAGGCTTTCATTTTACACTCACTTGGCAGGACGGTAGTACCTCCCTGGGTGGTTGCTGTCTACCAACCTACTACCTAGGATCTTTCTTTTTATATTTAGTAATTTATACAGGAGAAGGGGTTACTAGCCCCTTGCTCCCAGCATATAGTAGCCTCTTATGACACACATGGATTACGGAGGAAGGATTCTTCTCCACTTCCCCATGGAGTAATCCTTGAAATTATACATTTATATTCACTCTTTTTCCTTCCATAACTGATCATTTAACATTACCAATACTCCTTCTTTAGCTCCAATTCTCTCAAATACACCTGACATAATCCTATTTCTTTCTACTAAAATTCTTGAACCCCATTCAACCTTGTTTTGTTTAGTGCTAGGACATCCAGCTTTTCATTTATAACATTCACAATCAACTCTTTCTTATCATCTGTACTACATCCACACATTCAACCATCCTAACTTTAAAATCTTTTTAAATTTAGTAATTTATACTGGAGAAGTAGCTACTAGCCCATTGCTCCCAACATTTTTGTAACCTTTCACAACACTCATGGCTTCCAGAGGAAGGATTTTTTTTTTTTAACACATCGGCCATTTCCCACTGAGGCAGGGTGACCCAAATAAACAAGAAATACTTTCATCATCACTCACTCACTCCATCACTGTCTTGCCAGAGGTGTGCCGATACTATAGTTTAAAACCTGCAACATATCTCCATCCCCTCCTTCAGAATGCAGGCACTGTGGCTCCCATCTAAATATTATTTTGCTCACGCTCCAGCAGAATATCAGGTCATAGAAACCATTTGCCCCCATTTGCTCCTAACACACTCGCTGGAAGTCCAAGCCCTTTACACACAAAACCTCCTTTACCCCTTCCCTCCGACCTTTCCTAGGACAACCCCTACCTCACTTTCCTTTCATTTCAAATTTATACGCCCTCCAAGTCATTTTATTTTGTTTCATCCTCTCTGAATGTCTGAACCATCTCAGGAACCCCTCTGAATAATACTTTTTTTTTTTAACCCTGCACCTCCTTTTAATCTCCAAGCTATGGAGTCTCTGCATAATATTCACACCACACATTGCCCTTAGACACATCATCTCCACTGCCTCCAGCCTTCTTGTTGCAAACATTCACCACCCATGTTTCATCCCTATATAACAGCATTGATACTGCTATTCTCTCATACATTCCCCTCTTTGCCTCCATGGATAACATTCTTTATCTCCACACTCCTCAGTGCACCACTCACCTTTTTTTCCTTGTCAATTTTATTGTTCACCTCATCTTTCATAGATCCATCTGCTGACAAGTCCACTCCCAAATATCTTAACACATTCACTTCCTCCATACTCCCTCCCTCCAATCTTTCATTTCCTAAAATTTTGTTATCCTCGTCACCTTGCTCTTTCCTATGTTCAATTTTAATTTCCTTCTTTTGCATACCCTCCCAAATTTGTCCACTAACCTCTGCAATTTCTCTTCAGAATCTCCCAAAAGCACAGTGTCATCAGCAAAAAGCAACTGTGACCATTCCCATTTTGTGTTAGATTCTATATCTTTTAATCACACACACCTTTTCTTAACACCCAAGCATTCACCTTTCTTCCAATCCCATCTTTAAATATATTGAACAACCATAGTGACATCACAATCTCTGTCTAAGGCCTACTTTTACTGGGATTGTTATTCTTTTTATAAATATTAAACACTTATAAATAAACAGTCTGGTTAGCCAGACTTGTCCTGGAGGTGGGAAGTACAGTGCCTGCATTCTAAAGGGGTGGATTGTGATATTTGCTGTTTAGAGTGACATATAAACTGTCATATCTGTGTGCCTCTGACAAGACAGTGAGAATGATGGTGAGTTTCTTTTTTGGATCACCCTGCCTCAGTTGAAGACAGCCAGCATGTTAAAAAAAAAAATAATTCATTTATAAATCAAGATTTCTTAATTATACCCTTACTTTTGAATGAAAATAAGTGTAACATTTAGAGAGAATGGATCAAAGTAGAATGACTTGGAGAGGGCATAAATCTGTAGGGGAAGGAAGGCGGGGTAGGGGTCGTCCTTGAAAAGGTTAGAGGGAGGGGGTAAAGGAGGTTTTATGGGCGAGGAGCTTGGACTTCCAGCAAGCATGTGTGAGCATGTTAAATTGGAAACGAATGGTTTTTGGAACCTGATGAGCTGTTGGAGTGTGAGCAGGGTAATATTTTGTGAAGGGATTCAGGGAAACCAGTTAATTGATTTAGTTGGACGTCCTGGAAATGGGAAGTGCAATGCCTGCACTTTAAAGGGGGGGTCTGGGATAGTGACAGTTGGGAGGGACTTATTCTCAGCTGTCGTATCTGAGCGCCTCTGCAAAGACAGTGATTATGTATGAGTGAGGTGAAAGTGTTGAATGTTGATGAAAGTATTTTCTTTTTGGGTCACCCTACCTCGGTGGGAGACGGCCGACTTGTTGAAAAAAAAAAAAAGTGTAACAGTAGTATAATATTCCGTCTGCAGATTTTTTTGTGCTACTCTTAAGTTAATATAACTATTATTGAAAAAATATCTGATGCTAATTATTTATGATTGTATCCTCAGGGATCATTTGTTCCTGCAAGGTCATGCCAGTTGACTCCAATAGATCGAGTTTTTACCAGACTTGGGGCATCTGATCGCATCATGATGGGAGAATCCACATTCTTCGTAGAGTTGGCAGAAACGTCTTCCATTATCCAGCATTCCACCCAACATTCACTTGTTTTGGTTGATGAACTGGGTCAGTTTAAAACATGTTACTCTTATTATAGAGTATGGGTCTTTAACAGTGTTTGCCAATAGCTTTATTCACCATATCTCTAGCACAAATATATTTAGTTGATTTTTCAAATACAGTAGGCCCTCATTTAGCACGGTAGTTACGTTCCTGAAAACGTCGTGTTAGCTAAAATCGTGTTAGATAATTAAAAGAACTTATGGGAAAAATAGGGTTACGTTCCTGAGAGTCCCCAAAAAGCCAAACAAGTTTTTTTTAGACCAACAGATCTTACAAATATAAGAGAGAATATGTAATTGTAGTTCATTATCGTGATGTATTATGTTGTTTTTACTGCTTAAGACTACAAATGTAACAGAAATAATAGTATTTACCTTAAATTGTGGGTGCTAATGTTTGTGGATGATTGTGAAGAGAGTGGAGAGTTATGCTGTGGCCCTACTGGGCTGAGGTGGATAGTAGAGATTCTGGAACTGAAGTCGATGGTTGTACTGAGTGTCTCTAACTTTAATAAAGTCATTCAGTAAGTCAGTCAAGTCATTCAGTAAGTCAGCCCATTCAGTAAGTCAGTTAAGTCATTTAGTAAGTCAGTCAAGTCATTTAGTAAGTCAGTCAGTCAAGTCATTCAGTAAGTCAGTCAAGACATTCAGTAAGTCAGTCAAGACATTCAGTAAGTCAGTCAAGACATTCAGTAAGTCAGTCAAGACATTCAGTAAGTCAGTCAGTCAAGTCATTCAGTAAGTCAGTCAGTCAAGTCATTCAGTAAGTCAGTCAGTCAAGTCATTCAGTAAGTCAGTCAGTCAAGTCATTCAGTAAGTCAGTCAGTCAAGTCATTCAGTAAGTCAGTCAGTCAAGTCATTCAGTAAGTCAGTCAGTCAAGTCTGACTGATATAAGTTCATGTTGGCATTTTCTTCCAGAAAACACTTGTCTCGTCAGCATTAAACACTTGTTGTGGCTCATAGCCACCCTTAGTAGGACCCCCACTGACTCAATGGTTTAACCTACTGCAGGCGACCGCGGGCTCAAAATTTTTCCCCTCCAGCGAATCGCGTAATATAAGGTTTACGTCGTGTTAGATAAAAATGTGCCGCAATTCTTCAATCGCGTAATACCCAAAACGCGCAACATAAAGTCGTGCTAAATGAGGGTCTACTGTAAACTGTTTAGAGGTAGGATCATATGATATTGATTGACAGTGTTACTGCTAAATTTTATCTACTATACAGTAGACCGTTATATTACACGGTAATTACGTTCCTGAAAACGCCGTGTTAGGTAAATCCGTGTTTCATAAACTGAAGAACTTAGGGAAAAATAGGGTTACATTCCTAGGAGCCCAAAAAAAGCCAAACAACTTTTTTTTAGACCTCCATATCTTACAAAAATAAAAGTGAATATGTAATTGTAGTTCATTGTCGTTATGTACAGTATTATGTTGTTTACTGCTTAAGACTACAAATGCAACAGAAATAATAGTATTTCTTACCTTAAATTGTGGGTGCTGGTGTTTGTGGATGATTGTGAAGAGAGTGGAGAGTTATGCTGTGGCCCTACTGGGCTGAAGTGGATGGTAGAGGTAGTGGATGGTTGTACTGGAGTGTGCATAAATTCTGTAATGGATTTCTGTTCTATTTTACCCCACAGTACATTATACAACTGACAGTAAGGCATCAGCTGCTCTAGACACTGTTTCAGGGTCCTCTTCAGTGAAAAAGTCTAACTTTAAGTCAATCAGTCAAGTCAGTAAATCAGTCAGTCAAGTAAGTCAGTCATTCAGTCTAGTAAGTCGGTCAGTCAAATAAATCAGTCAAGTCAGTCGGTCAGTTGTTCATCACACAAACTCATATATTTACCTCTTTCTTTTTAATTGCACAAAGTGACACTTCATTACGGCCACAGGCAGATGCAAGATATGGTAATTAAAAGATCAAAACACAATTCACAAACACAGCTATCTCCTAAGACAGAATGGAACTGAACGCGTATTCACGAAGGCTGGGATGGAAGTGGCAGGAGTGTCGGGGATGGCGGGAGGTCTTCCCCGCTGACCCACAAAAAGGTGGCAGCTTGAACTGGGGAAATTCTTTCCGCTCCCGCAAATGGAACCGTATAAGGTTAATTTTTATGAAGTGGTGTATAAAATTGTGCCACAATTCTTCAGTAGTGCAATAACCAAAACATGGCAAATAAATCTGTGTAATATAACGGTCTACTGTATGTGCAAAAAATATATAGAGTAGTACATAAAGAAAAGAACGTTAGTTCTCATGATAAAAAGATGTGTAACTAAAACATGGTAATCTTTCCTTGTTAAATGCCATATAAATGATTAATGTTTTTCTGTATTGTATTAATAAGGTTTTGATTACAGTAGTAAAATGTGTTAGTTTTTGGTAAGATAGTTATTATTATTGTTGGACATCTTTAATGTAAGCCCAGTTAGTCACAGTACAAAAGAAGAGTCTATTGAATTTATTTTGTCATAAGCTGGCAGTAAGCTTAATTCCTATTTGGAAAATACTTGTGTGTTTTTGTGAGGCATTGTATTTTCTGCTAAAATTTAAATGTTTTCTTTTTTAAATTTCTTTTAGTAGTACATGTGCTAAAATCTTTTAATCAGAATAGTGTTTTAGAATATTTTTTTTGTTTCTTTAGAAATGTTTTTGCTGCCATCTTGTCAGTAATTATGAATGAATTTAGTGTTTAAAGCATACTTGCATTGCATCTTATGGTCAGGTACCAGCAGTTTGAAATACAGTACATTCTCCTTTTTTTTTTTTAACACACCAGCCATTTCCCACCAAGGTAGGTGGGAGATCACTCTTTCCATAGGCTCACTGATACTGCAGTTCAGATTTCCTTCCAAACTTCAGATATCCCCACCCCTCCTTTAGAGTGCATGCACTGTACTTCCCACCTCCAGGACTCGTGTCCGGCTAACTGGTTACCCTGAATCCCTTCGCAGAATGTTACCTTACACTCAAACTACTCATCAAGTCCCAATAACCATTTGCTTCCACTCTTGCACACAAAACCACCTTAACCCACTCCCTCCAACTTTCCATAGGGCAACCCCTACCCAGCCTTCTCTCCACTATAGATTTATACACACTCAAAGTCATCCTATTTTGCTCCATCCTCTAAATGACCAAACCACCTGAACAACCCCTCCTCTACCTTCTGCATAATACTTTTAGTAACCCCGCACCACCACCACCTGATCTCAACGTTAAGAATTCTCTGCATTTTTTTTTATACAGGTTATTCTTTATTGTTTATGTATTGAAGTAATACTTTATTTGATTAGCAGTATAATTTAATTTGATGTACATTAGAGTATTCCAACCAGTTTCAATGCTATCAATTATACCCATTGTAAAATACATCTGGTATCATTATTTACATGTCTAATTTTGTTTCAATTAATTTTTTAGGCCGTGGTACAGCAACTTATGATGGCACAGCAATTGCATCTGCAGTGGTGAAAGCAATAGTTCAGCTAAAATGTCGAACACTTTTCTCCACTCATTATCACTCTTTAGTTGATGATTTCGCTAATGTGAAATATGTTTCTCTTGGTCATATGGTAAGTCACATACTTTAGTTGCTCAAGTATTTCCTGCAGCCTTAATTGCTTTTTATATCGTTTCAGCTTACAGTTGAAGACTTACCAGAGGTGTTACTTGAATTGTAATAGGATGGAAGTAATTTAAAAGCCATTAGAATTTTTTTTTTTTTTTTTTTAGCACTTTTAGATATTCACTGGATACCAAGGAACTGTAATTAAACTTGGAACAATGTAGCCATAAGAGCCAATAGACATTCCAAGTATGCCAGTAATTAATGTAAGATTCACAGTATTGTTATTGTGATTTGAGAGAGAGTAATGCCACAGTCTAATTCCACTCATGACATTTTCTGCAAAATTTTGTATATAATATGGTGTTCCAGTATTCAGCAATTAATTAAGATTAAAAAAAAATACAGGTATGCTATGGGTGACTAGTGGTCATATCTGGAGGTGGGTTGTGGTGGGAAATAATATGCTAGGTTTTATGTGTGGACACTTCTACAGGGTCATTGACCCTTAAATGTTACTTGGAAACGCTCTAGACCCTGGATCTGAGTACAGTATTGACTCGAGGCATTATTTTGCAAGTAGTGCTGAAAATGATATCATGAAGAGGTTGATACAAATGCATATGTTAATAATATTAGTGAAATGGAAGAACTAAGCAATGCCAACATATTGGACCTACTGTTCCACCCTTATACTTATGAAATTATTCCAGATATCACTGCTTCCATAGCCCACTTTCAGACCAAGCCTAATTTGCTGGTAAAAACTACTGTAGATTACACTGCTGGATAAAGTTTAAAACAATAATATTGGTAGAATTACCGACAATATGTTAAGTAAAAGGACACAAATGCAACTAATGTGACATTTTATTGTGGCAACGTTTCGCTCTCCAGGAGCTTTGTCAAGCCGTTACGTAACGGTTTGACAAAGCTCCTGGAGAGCGAAACGTTGCCACAATAAAATGTCACATTAGTTGCATTTGTGTCCTTTTACTTAACATATTGTCAGTAATTCTACCAATATTATTGTTTTAAACTTTATCCAGCAGTGTAATCTACAGTAGTTTTTACCAGCAAATTAGGCTTGGTCTGAAAGTGGGCTATGGAAGCAGTGATATCTGGAATAATTTCATAAGTATAAGGGTGGAACAGTAAATTTAATAAACCTATAAGCTGGGTTGAGAATTTACTACAAAAACCTTAAAGTTCAGAGTTAAAGCTCAATTTTTTTGTGCATATCAGTGATTGTAATGCCTGCTGAAATTAATTTTAAACAAATAATTTATATACAGTGGTACCTTGGTTAACGATAATTTTTTGTTCCAGAATGCTGTTAAAGTGCCATTACCAAACTAATTTATCCCCATAAGGAATAATGTAAAATAGACTAGTCCTTTTAGACCCCCAAAAATACACTTGCAAAAGCATTTAAAAAAATAAACTTACATAAAAGGGTGAGTTTGAGGACCATCGTTAACCGAGGTACCACTGTATATAAAAGATATTTTTGTATGAAATATTTTAAACATAGTACATACTGCATTTACCTATTTTCAGGCTTGTATGGTAGAAGGAGAAAATGAAGATGACCCATCACAAGAAACTATCACTTTCCTTTACAAATTTACCAAAGGTGCCTGCCCAAAATCCTACGGTTTTAATGCTGCACGTTTGGCTGAACTACCTGACGAAGTTATTCGTAGGGGCAGTCAAAAAGCACATGACTTTGAAAAATCTAACATTAAAAAGCAAGCATTTTCAAAGATATTCAGCACAAATTGTGAGCCAGAAAATTTACGAAACTTCATTCAAAAGATTCGTAATTTACAGTGATGCTTAACAGATATGACTTTGACAATTCCATAATGATGAGGTAAATGGATTCCACTGAGTAATATGCAACACCTTTGTGACTGACTGAAAAGGTCAAGTGAATAATATCATAAGTACTTGCTCATACAGATTTAGTACAGTAATAATAATACCTTATGGTGGATTTAAAAGTTCCTCTTATCAACAGAGATTGGGTGAAGGCTTGTGATATAGGTAATAATATTGCAGCAGATTGAATTTAAGATCAAGGTTGAATAAGTCCTTTCACAATCATACTACCGTGCAGTATTTTAATTTGTGGTACATACAGTACAGTGAGCAAATAAAGAGGCATCAGTGATAATTTGTGTTGAAATGTAAAAGGCAACAGAGTATGTACAGTAGATTATAGTGGACCTATAATAAGAGCTGACTGCAAGCAGAGATGCTTGACAAGGTAAGGCTGACATTTATGTATGTGGTTAATTTATACAGTATAGCAGAGGTTGGGTACGGTAAGGAACTTAATATCAGAGGGAAAGATGGCCATATTTGATGGAATTATGAAAGTGCTGTTTTGTGAAGTTTCAGTATGAAGGATGAAAGTACGTACTTCTTTTGTGAAGCTTCTATATAAAATGTCAAGAGCAAGTCATGGCGCAGTAGAAACAGGAACATTTGTTGGAGTAAAAAGTTAATTTTTTCAATAGTTTGAAAACCAACAAAGATGTCATAAAAATAAATAATTAAAAAAGGACACAGTAGTAGTAGTGGTTAACAGAAAAGATGCAAAAGGCAATATTCCATCTACAGTTGAATAGCATTAAATATGCCATGGCAGTACAAGGTGAAGGAAATTTTATAATTCAATTAAAAACAAAGACAAATGGTAAACAAAAGTTCCTGTAGTGAATGTACTGAGTGGTTTCAGTGCATAATATTTGATTGCATAGACAGGTTTCTTTAATGAGAAAGTTATTTATAGATGTAATGGCCCAAGTACCAATTTTGTCAGGGAATTGGTATGAGATTATAGAACAGAGTATGAAGGTGAATTTAAGAATGGCCTAGACTAGATTAAAAGTATTTTATGAAGGTAATATCAAATTTATATGCTGTGGGAAAGAATAAGAACTTGTCATCAAAATCTTGTTAAATATAGTACTTAAATATTGGTGTTTACATGTTCTGCATGTTTTCTTTTTTATCCCTAACCACAAGTAAGGCTTCCTAATCTCATCAACATTCGTAAAAACCCATAGCTATAATCTAAGAAAGAGCTGGAAAAGTGCTATGAAACTTGGTAGATCAATAGAATGGTTTACAGAGATATTGCTAATACTATAAACTTTATGGCATTGTTCCTGTAGTTACAAACAGGTATTCACTTATGTCACTAGGCACGAACACAGCAAGATAGTCACTTTGTGGAATGATGCTGTATAACCCTTGTGGTTTAGCGCTTCTTTTGATTATAATAATAATGTGGAATGATGATGTACTAACATTTTTATTGTTTATATTATTTTATTATATTTGACATTTTCTATTATATTATAAAAAATAATACAAAAAAATTGCCCATGGGGGGTAAGGCCCCCACAGGTCACAGTTTAAGGGCTAATCTGATATGGTTATATAATTATCAAAGTGACATTGATAACCATTCAAATAACATTTGATTTAACAACACACTCATTGAATCTTAAGTTTTTGGTACCTTTTCTCTCAGCAGATGACATATTAAGACAAAATGCCTTGTCCTATAGAGAGCTAGCAGACTTTATACACAGCAATTTTGCATATTTAGCTTTGGGTTTAATATTTAATCTTCAGGCAATCTATACTACACTAAAAATTTATACAACAATTATGTTTACCAGATTTTAAAAAAAAAATAATTTAGAAATTAGCTAAACATATATCATAGGAAAGTCAACTTTTACAGATTTGTGTATTAGCTTTTCTACATCTAGTTACAGCACCAATGGATTTCAGAAATTAAAACATTTCCAATAAATGGTATCCTACGAGTTCAATCACTAAATACACTCTTAACACTGTTCATACTGGCAATAAAAATAATCTTGTGCATATTATTTAATTAAAATCAGTTTGAATACCTTTAGATTCATATATATATTCCACTAGCTGTAAAACCTAGGAATCCTTAACAGTATAAATGACAATAACTCAAGAAAAACTGTATAATAGTACAAAACTTAAACCTGTACTTCCCTGCAGTGCAAATACTGTATATCAACTTAAGAAAATGCTGTTTTAGGAACAAGCAATTGTGTACTCTTATGTGGTTGCAGTGGCCGAGCCTCGGCTCCTGGTCCTGCCTCTCAATTTGCCACTTGCCAGAATAGGTATGATAGACCTTATCATACTCATTCTTAAAAATTATGTGTGGAATCTGCCTCCTCCACTTCCCAATCACCCCAAGACTACAGAAATACTTCTTGACATCGTGTCTAACATCCAACTGTGCCCCCTAGTACCTGTTTTCCAGCCTCTCAATCTGTTCCTATTTGCCCTATCAAGTCTTCCTTTAGCTTTTCTTTTACTTCCCTTAGCTGTGAAACTAGTCTACTTACATCTGAAGCTTCTCCAGTTTATTAACATGCTTTCCCAAGTGTGGGTACCATACTGTTGTTTTCTGCAAGATGGGTCTGATATAATGTAAAGCACCTGGAATGACTTGAGATTCCTGAAGGTCACTCAGATTTACCAGGCGAGCACTGGCTGTAGAGGTTATTCAGTTGCTGAGATCCTCTGGCAATATGGTAGGCACTATGCTTACTCCCAGGTCCTCATTGAATGAGGTATGTAACCTGTCCCTTGTTGTGTGTGTATATGTATATATTATCCAGAGGTGTTGTTGAGGTGGTTCTGACATTTAGAGAGGATGAAACACAATAGAATGACTTGGAGATCGTATAAATCTGTAGTGGAAGGAAGGCGGAGTAGGGGAAGGCCTAGGAATGGTTGGAGGGAGGGAGTAAAGGTTTTGTGTGCAAGGGGCCTGGACTATCAGAAAGCATGCATGAGTATGTTAGATAAGAGCAAGTGGAGACAAATGGTTTTATGATTTGATGTGCTGTTTGAGTGTGAGCAAAATAACATTTATGAAGGGATTCCGGGAAACTGGCAGGCCAGACTTGAGTCCAGCCTTCTGGAAGGTGGAAAGTACAGTGCCTGTGCTCTTGAAGGAGGGGTGTTGAAGTTTTTTAACTGTAGTGTAGGTTCACCTCAAGCAAGACAGTGATGGAGTGAATGATGAAATTTTTTTTTTTTTGGGTCACCCTGCCTTGGTGGGTAACGGCCGATGTGTTAATAAAAAAAAAGTATATATATACAGTGGAACCTCGGTTTTCGAATTTAATTCATTCCAGATGTTGATTCGACAACAAAAATTGACGACACCCAAAGTAATTTTTCCCATAAAGAATACAGTGGACCCCCGGTTAACGGCCATAATTCGTTCCAGAATGCTGTTCAAGTGCCGTTACCGAACGAATTTATTAACATAAGGAATAATGTAAATTAGATTAGTCCTTTTGGACCCCCAAACATACACTTACAAAAGCACTTACAAAAATACACTTACATAATTGTTAGTGTTTGAAGCAGGCCATTAACTGGGGGTCCACTGTAATGTAAATAGAATTAATCTGTTCCAGACCCCAAAAAACAATAATGTACTAACTACTACATAAAACAATGTATAAAATTATACAGCACAGGGAAACTAAAAATGAATACTAAATGAAAATTTAACTGAAATACAGTGGTACCTCGGTTAACGATGGTCCCCAAACTCGCCCTTTTATGTCAGTTTATTTTTTTAAATGCTTTTGTAAGTGTATTTTTGGGGGTCTAAAAGGACTAGTCTATTTTACATTATTCCTTATGGGGATAAATTCGTTTGGTAATGGCACTTGAACAGCATTCTGGAACGAAAAAATATCGTTAACCGAGGTACCACTGTACAGTAAATGAAAATTTAACTGCCCCTTACATGTCATACTGGAAGCAGGAGGTGGAGGAGAGGAGTGGGGATGTTACTGCTTGGAATGAAAGTCACCTTCTGTTAATATGTCAGACAACTGTCCTTCTGGTGTTGTTTCTCTTCTTTGTCTCTTTTTCACCATTAACACCTTGTTCTGGCTCACTGGTTCTTTGTCTCACTAAAAACCTGTCCAGTGAAGTTTGTTTCAGGCTCTGTTTTAACACTTTTCTAAACTGAGACGTTACACTGTCATTGTACATGTTAGAGACGGATGGCCACTGCTTTGTCTGGATGGCATTTTTAAGCAAACTCCTACACTTCACGCCATTTAGCACACATTTCCTCGACATGTGCATTGGGCACATCCCTTTCCTCTGATGACAGCTCCTCTGCTGCAATCTGTTGCTGCTCCTTCTGAAGGTCTAGAAGTTCTTCTGTGGTGAATTCAGTTTTATGCTCCTCCAACTCCCACATCATCTTCAGTCACCTCTGGGCCCAAGGTCTTTCCCCAGGGACACAATACCCTCTACCGGCTCACTCATCTTCAATGCCTTCAAAATCCCTGGCTGTCACAAAGTCAGGCCACAATGTCTTCCATGCTGACTGCATGATCCTGGAAGACACATTTCCCCAGGCTTTGTCTATAAGCATCAAACAGGTGAGGATACTGAAATGGTCCTTCCAGAAATCCCTGAGGGTTAAATTTGTTTCTGAAGTGACTTCAAAGCACCTTTCAAAAAGTGCTTTGGTGTAGAGTTTCTTGAAGTTAGAAATGACCAGCTGGTCCATGGGCTGGATGAGAGGAGTGGTGTTAGGAAGCAAGAACTTCAGTTATAAAACTGAACTCCTCCAGCAACTCATTTCCAAGCTTGGAGGGCGAGCAGGAGCATTATCCTTAAGTTAAAGGGCCCTGAGTGACAATTGTTTTTTAACGAGGTACTTTCTGACAGTGGGAGCAAAGACCTCATGAACCCACTCAATAAAAAAAACTGTCTTGTCAACAACCAAGAGAACGTATGAAAACCAGGACATTTTTTCTTGAACACCTCATTCGAAAACTGATTTATTCGACAAGTAATGCAATCGACAACCAAGGTTCGACTGTACAGTGGACCCCCGAGTTTCGTAAAAACTTCACTCCTGAAGTTTGCTCAAGTGCCATTACCGAACGAATTTACCCCCTTAAGAAAAAATGTCACGTAGGTTAGTCTATTTCAGACCCCCAAAAATACTTTTCCACAAGCACTTACAATAATATACTTACATAAATGTACGATTTCCTCGGGGTCCACTGTATATGTATACACACACACACACTTGTACAGTGGACCCTCGGTTTTCGTACAGCTCCCAACTCGAATAATTATGTAAGTGTATTTTTGTAAGTGCTTTTGTAAGTGTATTTTTGGGGGTCTGAAACGACTAATCTAATTTACATTTGTCCTTATGGGAACAAATTCGTTCGGTAACAGCACTCAAACAGCATTCTGGAAAGAATTATCGACGAAAACTGAGGGTCCACTGTGTATATACATACGTGTGTGTGTGTGTGTGTGTGTACACATACTAAGTTTTTTTTTTACACATCATTGGCCATCTCCCACCAGGGCAGTGAGACAAAAAATAGCTTTCATCATTCATTCTGCTGTATGACCCTTGTGGGTTTAGTGCTTGATTTTGAATGTAATGTCAAAACTAAGTGCTAAACCCACAAGGGTCATACAGTGATTGTAATAATAATCATTCATTCAATTGCTATCTTGTAAGTGTTGACATCCTAATTCAGGTGACCTTCCGAACTGTGACATCCTCACCCTAAAGTCCAGCTAACAGGTTTCCCTCAACTCCATAAATGTTAGTTTGCTCACATCAACAGCACTTCCGTTAAAATAAAAAACTTGTCTCTACTCATATTACTCTGACAAGCTCACACAAGCTTGCTGGATGCTCAAGCCCTCTGCACTTAGCTTCCTTTACCCCCTCCCTCAAAGTTCCCAGGATGACCCATAACCCCCTCCCCTCAAGCTAGGGGCAAGAGCATCCAGTAGGCTTATGTAAACATTTTAGATAGAGTGAAAGGAGATAAGTGGTGTTTATATTGAAGTGTGAGCAAGATAACATGAAAGGATTCAGGGAAACCAGTTACATGCCTGATTTGAGTCCTGGAGGTGGGAAGTACTGTGCCTGTACACTGAAGGATGGGTGGGGATGTTGCAGTTCAGCGGGTTACCTGAATTGGGATATCAGCACACCTCTGCCATGATAGTGATTGAATGAATCATTGTGAATGTTTCTTTTTTCTGGACCACCAGCAGGAGATGGCCGGAGTGTTGGTATTTTTTTAACACCCCAGCCATCTTCCACTGAGGTAGGTATATCAAAGGTAACCAAGAAAGAGAAACACAGTTACCTTCATTCATTCAATTGATGTCATGCCAGAAGTATGCTAACAACAAGTTTAAATATTCCTCCAAACTGCAACATCTCTACCCCTGCTTTGGAGAGTAGGCACTATATTTTCACAAGAATCCCTTCATGAATGTTACCTTGCTCACTCTAACAGTACATCAAATCATAAAAACCACTTTCCTTCACTCCATTCCAACATGATCACACAAGCCTGTTGGCTCAACCTCTTACCCTCTCCCTCCAACTTCCTGTAGAACAACCCTTTTCCTTCCATACTAGATTTATATACCAGTACCCTCCTAGTCATCTTATATACATACCTAAATAGCCATCTAGGCAGTGATAAAAAAAAAATTCATTCATTCAACTACTGTCTTGCCAGAAGTGTGCTGACATTACAATTCAGCTTACAATACTCTTACTCCACTCCTTCAGAGTGTAGGAACTTCCCTTCCCACCTCCAGGGATCTTGGCCAGTTAAGCAGTTTCCCTGAATTCCCTCATAAATGTTCACTTGCTCACACTCCAACACCAGATGCATTAAAAATCAGTTTATCCTTTCACTCCTGCCTAATGCACTCGCACAAGTCTGTTGGATGCTCAAGCTCCAAAAACTCAGCCTCTTTAATCTCCTCCCTTCAACCATCTTTGGGTCAACCCTTCCTCTCCAGATTTATGCACTCTCATCCTGTGCCTCTCCATGCAACCACATTTCAGCCCTCTAAATTTATATATAGTAAATTGTAAAAACTATCTTGTTCCCAATAACCTACCTCCACTTCACCCACAAAAAAATAGAAGTCAGACTCCAGGGTGTCACATCAAAATACTTCAAACTAGGAGCACACAATCCAGGTTCTTCCTTTTCTTAAATTCTATATAAACTGGTCAATCAATACTAATAATAATTATATAATCAAATTAAACACTAACCCAGCCTTTAATTTTCAATAAAATATAGTGATATGTAATTATATATTTTTTTTTATTTTTTTTATTAACACATCGGCCGATTCCCACCAAGGCAGGGTGGCCCGACATTAACACCCCTCCTTCAGAGTGCCGGCACTGTACTTCCCATCTCCAGAACTCAAGTCCGGCCTGCCGGTTTCCCTGAATCCCTTCATAAATGTTACTTTGCTCACACTCCAACAGCACGTCAAGTATTAAAAACCATATGCCTCCATTCACTCCTATCAAATACGCTCACACATGCTTGCTGGAAGTCCAAGCCCCTCGCACACAAAACTTCCTTTACCCCCTCCCTCCAACCTTTCCTAGGCCGACCCCTACCCCGCCTTCCCTCCACTACAGATTTATACACTCTCGAAGTCACTGTCTCGTTCCATTCTCTACATGTCCAAACCACCTCAACAACCCCTCCTCAGCTCTCTGGACAATCGTTTTGGTAATCCCGCACCTCCTCCTAATTTCCAAACTCCGAATTCTCTGCATTATATTCACACCACACATTGACCTCAGACATGACATCTCCACTGCCTCCAGCCTTCTCCTCGTTGCAACATTCATCACCCATGCTTCACACCCATATAAGAGCGTTGGTATAACTATACTCTCATACATTCCCCTCTTTACTTCCATGGACAAGGTTCTTTGTCTCCACAGACTCCAAAGTGCTCCACTCACCCTTTTCCCCTCATCAATTCTATAATTCACCTCATCCTTCATAGACCCATCCGCCGACATGTCCACTCCCAAATATCTGAATACATTCACCTCCTCCATACTCTCTCCCTCCAATCTGATATCCAATCTTTCGTCACCTATTAGGACTGCAAATAGAGTATTTAAAATAAAAAAAGTCAAATTTTTCATAAAAATGCTAAGTTTACAGTTGCCATTTCTCATAATATAAATTAAGGTGAATACAGCTGTTAAATAAAAATTATACCATATACAAAAATATTTTTCACCTATGACATCAATAAATGGCAATATATAAATTAAAATAGTAAATGCAATAAGTGAACTGTGCAAATGGATGAAATAATCACTAGATTTAATATTAAATTTAAAGAACAGAAAATTACATACAAGGTAAGAAATAGTATGGATCAAATTTATCCAAGGTACAATGTGAAACATAGCTGTCCCTTCAGTATTAAAAATAAACTACAAAATGTGTTATGTGCAGAATTTATAATAAAGCAAGTACTGGATATACATTTACATTACCTTTTTTAAAGGACAGATGAAATTAAGAATTTTTTTAAACATTTGTTATAGTACTTATTTTAACAACTGCTAACAGATTATAAGACATGTAATACTAATCCAAAATAAAATATTTCTATAAATTAACAATTAAGAAATATCTGCAGCAAATTCAGAGCACTGCCTAATTTGAAATTAACATAACTGCAAAACAAAGGTATAAGTATATCAGTAGGTTGACTATCCAAACTATTGTAATGATATAAGCCCTTGCTCATTCTGGAGAATAATATTAAAGCTTGTAAAAGATGCTAAGTACCATCACAATGATTACCCCTAAATTCCATCAGTAAATATTGGAAGCAAAATATACTCTGCCACTAGTGCAAACTGTGGGACCCATAGTCTCGGAGAAGTGGATAAAAAGACTTTTAGAAAATATATTTGGATTTCTTCTTGAAGCCATTTGAATATTCCACTTCCCCTACCTGCCATGAGTAAAATCTGATAAGGTAGATAGAATTACTGTACAGGTAAGGGAATGATATGGCCATCATTATGGACACTGAAGACATGGTAATTATTACAATGCAAAATTTTTCATGGAAAGTCCTATTAACAGGACCAAATTATTAGTTACAAATGCATATGAAATACAGTTAAGTTTGTGAAAAATATATTCTTTCAAAAAAAAATTAAACCACTAAGAACTCATTTTTTTCTATTTTTAATTTAATGTTTGAATGCAGAATCTAAGCAGAGAATGCCATAATATAGAACCATAAGCAAAAAAGGTTTGCTTTGTTCATTCCTGAAAGAATTAATAGTCTTATTTATACTTGCACTACTGAATTCACAATACCTGAAATCTTTTATTTCAATAATGCAGAGACAGATAAAATACCTCTGGTTCATTATCATTCAGTTCTTGCTAGTCATTCATGGCATCACTGGGATGAAGGCATTTCCAATGAATAAATCTGAAGTGGTACTGCATAAGTTTTTCTAAACATTCATATAAGGCAAATAATGGTATGGTACCTTCAAACAGCTTTAAATGTTAAAAAGCTAACTTTCATAAAACAAAATTAGCTTTTTTATAGACTTTCACACACTATTTTAATGAAACCCACTTCAGTTGAACACACTTCTAAAACATTTTTTAGTTGAAAACATGACCTATAAATATTATCACTACCCTGTTTCCCACTTAAATAGGGTGGGGAGGCACCATGACTATTGTTTTATAATTTATTTTAGTATTGAACAACTGTGGTTCAGAAATGGAACATTTCAATAACTTTGCAGTTTAACAAGATTGGTCAATTGTAGAACTAGGAGGGGTATTTTTTGAGCGTGCCTTAGAAAAATCCAGCTTGAGGTAGGTCTCAAACATACGTCGGGCCTGAGCTAAAACTTTATTTACATTGTGTTGTCGAACCATCTTGTCAAAGTGCATGGCTAGCTCATTGTGATCCATTTTATTTTGCATTATGTGTTGACGGTGTTGTAAGAGAAGAGTGAGGCACAGAAACATAAGAAATGGGTTACCCCCACCAAACTCTTCTGGTGGAGGCATTGTATGAACCTGTGGTGACCCACTAGCACTCATAGCAACTTGCCATCCAGTGACTTCTGTTACCTCTTCACAGGAATTAACACTAGCTGTCATGGTAGTCTCACCCTCACCATCTGCTTCTGACTGATGTTGGCCATTGACTTTTGGTGTCAATTGCTGAATTGTGGTAGGTTGCTCTTCCTGGCAAACAATCTGCAAATGTTGATCAGTCTCTGGTGACAGTGTAGCAACAGGGTTCTGCCAAACATCTACTTCCCCGCCATCAGAGTATACAGGTACACCAACATCTGCATCTGAGTCTGAAAAACATCTTCGAGATTTGTTGCTTTTATTTTCACAAGAAACTGGTAGTGGCTTGGAATACTCCTCTTTGTTTTTATTGAATAATGTCTTTTTGTCTCTGCATGGTGAAGCTGGGTTACTCTCACTATCAGAGTCTTTATTTTTAGTCAAAAGCTGGAACTCTCTTAGATTCCTGATTTTTCTGATATTCCTGGTAGGGCTGTCCTCTGGTGAAGTACTTTCCTCTCGTATCCTATCAACATTTATAGCAGTTTCCCCACTTGGTACACGCACTCTCACACGAGAAGTGTCAATTGGCTGTGACCAGGTTCTACTTAGTTTTTTACCACCTGCACCAGTTTCAGGCCCATCACAGTCCACACTGGCTGCCCTTCTACTAAGGATGGCTGCAAGGCACTCAGCACTTCTATTTGATACACACGACCTTTGTCGTCTCAGAGCGCACACATTATCATAATGACTTTGTCGTGGTGTTGGTGGGGGTATAGGGGTCTTCTCCTCTTGAACTGGATTAAATGGTACCTGAAACATAAACCTCAGGTATTATACAATCTGGAGATACTACTGACTGAAATAGTAATATAAGAAATTGAAAATTGTTACATTACAGTAGGGGTCCCAACTTGTGACATTTTGCACATGTTGTAAACACTGATCTGAAGTTATGATCAGTGCATATATTCAAACAAATTATTTTATTTTTTGTATATTAACAAATGCTTTAATATAGTACCTTGCATATGTTCACTTTATGCACATATAGAGCTCACATGTGTTTGGTAGAGATTGATCAAGAATAATAGATTTAATATTTATGATTTTCTTTAGATTGAATTCTAAAAACAAAACTGCTGTTAGTTTTTTCAAAATACAATTATGCTTTGTGTACATATACAGTGGACCCCCGCCTAACAAGCACCCCGGAAATCGTACAATTATGTAAGTATAATATTGTAAGTGCTTGTGGAAGTGTATATTTGGGGCTCTGAAATGGACTAACCTACTTGACATAATTTCTCAAGGGAGTAAATTCGTTCAGTAATGGCACTTGAGTAGGCTTCTGGAATGAATTTTGCTCGTTAGGCGGGGGTCCACTGTATTAATTTTATGCATCTGTTATGGAGTTATCTGCTAGTGGTTCTGAGGATTACCTTCCTACTATACTAGATTTCAAAAAATTTATCTTATTTTTTCGCAGTTCTGATTCAGGAGGAAATTCAGATGCAAATTTCTTATGGTTTCATTCATAGTGATGCTTTAAATTACTGGCTTTAAAGTGGCCGATGGTTGTATGACAGATAAGGCAACCAAGCCTTTCCACCTTTAACATTAAAAGTAAACTCGTCCTCCCATTATTGGTTATACTCTTTTTCTTATTCGTATTTTCTTTATATAAAGGAACTATACATGCTCTCTGCCAATCCCTAGGTACCTTCCCCTCTTTCATACATTTATTAAACAAAAATACCAACCACTCCAACACTATATCCCCACCTGCTTTTAACATTTCTGTCATGCTCCCGTCAGTTCCAGCTGCTTTACCCCCTTTCATTCTACGTAATGCCTCACGTACCTCCCCCACACTCACATCCTGCTCTTCTTCACTCCTAAACAATGTTATACCTCCCTGGCCAGTGCATGAAATTACCGCCTCCCTTTTTTCATTGACATTTAAAAGTTCCTCAAAATATTACCGCCATCTACCCAATACCTCCAGCTCCCCATCTACTAACTCCCCTACTCTGTTTTTAACTGACAAATCCATTTGTTCCCTAGGCTTTCTTAACTTGTTTATCTCACTCCAAAAAATTTTCTTGTTTTCAGCAAAATTTCTTGACAGAGCCTCTCCCACTCTTTCATCTGCTCTCCTTTTGCACTCTCTCACCACTGTTCACCTTTCTTTTACTCTCCATATACTCTGCTCTTCTATTAACAATTATGTGTTTTGTAAAAACCTCTCATAAGCTACCTTTTTCTCTTTTATCACACTTTTTACTTCATCATTCCACCACTCACTCCTCTTTCCTCCTGCACCCACCCTCCTATAGCCACAAACTTCTGCCCCACATTCTAATACTGCATTTTTAAAACTATCCCAACTCTCTTCAACCCCCCCCCCACTACTCATACTTGAACTAGCCCACCTTTCTGCCAATAGTTGCTTATATCTCACACTAACTTCCTCCTCCCTTAGTTTATACACTTTTACCTCTCTCTTACTTGCTGTTGCCATTTTTTTTGTCCCATCTACCTTTTACTCTAACTGTAGCTACAACTAAATAATGATCCGATATATCCATTGCCCCCCTATAAACATGTACATCCTGAAGCCTACCCATCAACCTTTTATCCACCAACACATAATCAAAAACTACTTTCATTACGTGCTATATCATACCTTGTATGCTTATTTATCCTCTTTTTCATAAAATATGTATTACTTATTACCAAACCTCTTTCTACATATAGCTCAATTAACGGTTCCCCATTTACATTTACCCCTGGCACCCCAAATTGACCTAATACTCCCTCCACAACATTTTTACCCACTTTAGCATTAAGATCCCCAACCACAAGTACTCTCTCACTTAGTTCAAAACTCCCCACGCACTCGCTCAACATTTCCCAAAATCTCTCTCTCTCTCTCCTCTACACTTCTCTCTCCTCCAGGTGCATAAACACTTACTATAACCCACTTTTCACATCCGACCTTTATTTTACTCCACATAATCCTTGAATTTATACATTTATAATCCCTCTTTACCTGCCATAACTTGATTATTCAACATTATTACTACTCCTTCTTTAGCTCTAACTCTATTTGAAACCCCTGACCTAATCCCATTTATTTCTCCCCACTGAAACTCTCCTACCCCCTTCATCTTTGTCTCACTTAAAGCCAGGACATCCAGCTTCTTTTCATTCATAACATCTACAATCATCTCTTTCTTATCATTCGCACAACATCCACGCACATTCAAACATCCCACTTTGACAGTTTTCTTCTTTTTTTTTTAGTAAATCTATACAGGAAACGGGGTTAATAGCTCATTGTTCCCGGCATTTTAATTGACTTTTACAACACACATGGCTTACGGAGGAAAGATTCTTATTCCACTTCCCCATAAAATCAAAGAAAACTCAGATGAGTGTGTATACATAAACATGTACATGTATGTGTAGTGTGACCTAAGTGTAAGTAGCAAGACGTACCTGAAATCTTGCATGTTTGAGACAGAAAAAATACACCAGCAATCCCACCATCATGTGAAACAAATACAGGCTTTTGTTTTACACTCACTTGGCAGGATGGAAGTACCTCCCTGGGTGGTTGCTGTCTACCAATAATATATATATATATATATATATATATATATATATATATATATATATATATATATATATATAACCCCTTCTCCTGTATATATTACTAGGTGTAAAATGGGAAACTTTCGTTTTTCATTTTGGGCCACCCCACTTCGGTGGGAAACGGCCGACGTGTTGAAAGAAAGAAAGATATATATATTCTCCATGGGGAAGTGGAACAGAATTCTTCCTCCGTAAGCCATGCGTGTCGTAAGAGTCGACTAAAATGCCGGGAGCAAGGGGCTAGTAACCCCTTCCTCCTGTATACATTACTAAAGTTAAAAAGAGAAACTTTTGTTTTTCTCTTTTGGGCCACCCGCCTTGGTGGGAAGCAGCCGATTTGTTGAAAGAAGAAAGATAGAAAGAAAACTAGCAAGGGGCTAGTAACCCCTTCTTCTGTGTACGTGTATATTACTAATTGTAAAAGGAGAAACTTTTGTTTTTCCTTTTGGGCCACACCGCCTTGGTGGGAAACGGCCGACGTGTTGAAAGAAGAAAGAAAGAGAAAGATATAGATATAGATAGATATATATAATATATATAGATATAGATAGATATAGATATATATAGATATACAGTGGTACCTCGACTTACGATGGTCCCCAAACACACCCTTTTATGTAAGTTTATTTTTTTAAATGCTTTTGTAAGTGTAATTTTGGGGGTCTAAACGGACTAGTCTATTTTACATCATTTCTTAAGGAGATAAATTCGTTTGGTAATGGCACTTGAACAGCATTCTGGAATGAAAAAATATCGTAAGTCGAGGTACCACTGTATATAGATAGATATATATATATATATATATATATATTTATTTATTTAATCTGTAGGGGAAGGAAGGCGGGGTAGGGGTCGTCCTAGAAAAGGTTGGAGGGAAAGGGTAAAGGAGGTTTTGTGGGCGAGGGGCTTGTTAAATTCTCAATGTTTAAATTCCAGTACCTAAATTTTGTAAACCTAACCTTACAATCTGTATATCCATTGTATAGCTATTGAGTAAGACCTATCATAAGACTGCCTGAAAAGCCTAGGCATACCTAGGCATATTATTGGCCATCTTGTAATATCAACTTTAATGTATAACTATAAGTACCCCCCACCTTGTATTACATGAAATAAAGAATTTAAATTTGAATTTGAAGCATGTGTGAGCGTGTTAGATAGGAGTGAATGGAGACGAATGGTTTTTGGGACATGACGATCTGTTGGAGTGTGAGCAGGGTAACATTGTGTGAAGGGATTCAGGGAAACCAGTTAATTGATTTAGTTGGACTTGAGTCCTGGAAATGGGAAGTACAATGCCTGCACTTTAAAGGAGGGGTCTGAGATAGTGACAGCTGGGAGGGACTATTCTCAGCTGTCGTATCTGAGCTCCTCTGCAAAGACAGTGAATATGTACGAGTGTGGTGAAAGTGTTGAATGATGATGAAAGTATTTTCTTTTTGGGGATTTTTTTCTTTTTGGGTCACCCTGACTCGGTGGGAGACGGCCGACTTGTTGAAAAAAAAATATATATATATATATATTATTATAGGTAGTAGGTTGGTAGACAGCAACCACCCAGGAGGTACTACCATCCTGCCAGGTGACTGTGAAACAGAAACCTGAAACTGTTTACATGATGGTAGGATTGCTGGTGTCTTTTTCTGTCTCATAAACATGCAAGATTTCAGGAACGTCTTGCTACTTCTACTTACACTTAGGTCACACTACGAAACATGTACACGTTTATGTATACACACTCATCTGAGTTTTCTTTGATTTTATCTTAATAGTTCTTGTTCTTATTGCTTTTCCCTTTCATATCCATGTGGAAGTGGAATAAGAATCTTTCCTCCGTAAGCCATGCGTGTTGTAAAAGTCAACTAAAATGCCGGGAACAATGGGCTAGTAACCCTTTTCCTGTATAGCTTACTAAAAAGAAAAACCGTCAAAGTGGGATGTTTGAATGTGCGTGGATGTTGTGCGAATGATAAGAGATGATTGTAGATGTTATGAATGAAAAGAAGCTGGATATCCTGGCTTTAAGTGAGACAAAGCTGAAGGGGTAGGAAAGTTTCAGTGGTGAGAAATAAATGGGATTAGATCAGGGGGTTTTAAATAGAGTTAAAGCTAAAAAAGGAGTGGCAATAATGTTGAATAATCAGTTATGGCAGGTAAAGAAGGAATATAAATGTATAAATTCAAGGATTATGTGGAGTAAAATAAAGGTTGGATGTGAAAAGTGGGTTATAGTAAGTGTTTATGCACCTGGAGAGAGAAGGTAGAGGGAGAGAGAGATTTTGGGAAATGTTGAGTGAGTGTGGGAGTTTTGAACCAAGTGAGAGAGTAATTGTGGTTGGGGATCTTAATGCTAAAGTGGGTAAAAATGTTGTGGATGGATGAAGTAAATTTGGGGTGCCAGGGTAAATGAAATAACCATTAATTGACTATGTTAAGAAGAGGTTTGGTAATAAGTAATACATATTTTATGAAAAAGAGGATAAATAAATATACAAGGTATGATATAGACGTGAAAGTAGTTTGTTGGATTATGTATTGGTGGATAAAAGGTTGATGAGTAGGCTTCAGGATGTACATGTTTATAGAGGGGGAACGGATATATCAGATCATTATTTGGTTGTAGCTACAGTTAGAGTAAAAGGTAGATGGGACAAAAAGAAAATGGCAACAGCAAGTAAGAGAGAGGTAAAAGTGTATAAACTAAGGGAGGAGGAAGTTAGGGCGAGATATAAGCAACTATTGGCAGAAAAGGGGGGCTAGTGCAAGTAGGAGTAGTGGGGGTTGAAGAGAGTTGGGATAGTTTTAAAATGCAGTATTAGAATGTGGGGCAGAAGTTTGTGGCTATAGGAGG